>CM068955.1:170327176-170351715 GCA_035128595.1 Eptatretus atami
GACCGAATGGTGCACATGTGACGGAAGTGGTAATGTATCTTTCTCCACACTTGCTAATTTGTCTATGCATAGCGCTGTCTCGATTTCTTCCAGAACGGTGTACGAACATCCGTGCCCGAGTCGATTCAATATTCTGATGACCTCTGTATTACCGGTGAGCGTTTTGATGACCCACGGAAGTAGGACATGCTTCGATGTTCTGATGGTGCCCCGGTGTACAGCAGTGATGATATCTTGAGCCATCGACCATACCAGTGTGTCGGCACGCGCAGAGCTATCCCCACTCCCGGAAATCAAAGTATGCAGAAATACACGAAGAGAATGTGGTATCTTCACGTAATCTGAAGTGAGTTCTGCTGGCTGAGGCGGCCAACTTTCATTGTAATGAGCATCTTTGATCTCGTGTCGCAGTGAAGTAGCTGCACGCACAATGTTACTGTCATCGTCCGTTCGTTCAACTGCTTTCAGTTCTGATTTCAGGTTTAGCACTCTGCAGCTATCTCTCGCTTTGTCAGATTATCGGGCATCAAGTATACACGGTGTTTCACATTGAAGAAGATGAGCGATTCTCCAAACTCTCTTTGTAATGTGCTTGCAGATTCTTCTTGATGGAGTCACGAACATGAACTGAACACTGATCTGAAGACAGGATATCTGTTGCAACATCAACTATTGGAACTATCCTCGGTTCAAGAACAAGTCAGTGCGAATGAAATTGAATAGACATCGTATCATTTCTTGTTGCTCGATATTCTCTTCAATGTCAGTTTCTACTTGAGGTTTTGGGGCCGTGTGTAGTTTCTATAGCAGGTGAAGTGGTAGTGAGCCTCAGCTGCAACCATATCTCGTGTAGTCAATGCCAAAACCTCTCATCATTGCGGCTGTCGCAGCATCTCTTATTGTCTTATCTGCTCGAAGCTCAACAGCCGAGACAATTGTTTCACGGGTACGACTTCCTTTTACGAATTTATCAGCACGCTGGCAAAAAATCATTTAGCATCGTAGACCCTTGAAGTTGATCCGGTCTCTTTCCGTGATTGTCGCCGTCGCACCGCATCGCCAGTATCAACTGAAGAACTTCTAGCTGGATTGGTCAAAATTGCTAGGTGTTTTTTGTGAGTGAAGTCTGATCTACAAGCCCTATGTACAATATTGGAATACTAGGAAGTTCAACTGCGCCTTCTTGGACTAGCTTTATAATTGGATAAAAGTTTCTAACTGCGGCTGCGTCGCACAATGTCTTCCAAGAACTGTTGCCAGCTGGCTTGCTGAGTTCCGAGAGTGGCGACTTCTTGCTGCAAATGATGCACGTTCCGGACTCAGGTTCAAGCTTCACCCGTTTCGCCTCGACACCGGCCATCTCAGCTGAAAGAACAAAAAGACTGACGTAAGATTACTGTGATAGCCGAAAAGCTCGCCAGATTACATAGAAATACTCATCAAAGTCAGAGAACATGTTTGGTGGGCAATATCTCAGGTTTCAGAAAATGCATGATGGACATCTGAGAACGGTAGCTTAGTGCCGGATGGACGCCATCTTTGAAACCACCCAGCGCGAAAAAAAAATTAATATAAATGGCGGCCATTTTGAAATCCAAGATGGCCGCCAAAGTGCAATTTCCTATGTAACAGTTTCCGCCTGCTTATTAGAAATCATATGGTGTCAAAATAGTCTCCGTACGACTTTCCTAACTTGAGTTATCTCAGAATAGATAATGCCAGCGGCGGCCTAAGTAATTTTCGGCCTCTTCATATATATTATTTGTACACTCGTAAGAAATTATATGTTGTTATTTTGATTTATTTTACAGCAATGAACGGTGTAGCAGAATGCATAATTTGGAAAATCATACCAGTGATTTCACTAAAAACAGTACAAGTTTAATGAAAAAATATTAAAAAATATATGATTTTTTGTCCATAATTGATTTTATTATAAATAATCTATAACAAAAAACTTCATATTATTTTTTATTTAGACGGTACAGATCGGACGTATATTTAGTCGTCAACCGCACGTCGATAGCTAGTATAGAACTCCAGTACACGTGCAACAATGTACCCCACCAAATGGGCATTTTCGCGCTGGGTGTTTCAAAGATGGCGGCCATCCGGGCACTAAGCTACCGTTCTCAGATGTCCATCACACCTTTTCTGACACTTGAGACATTTGTCTAAAATGAGAATTACTCCCCCCGCCGGAGCATTCACTTCAAAATATGGCCGGTTGGCTCAAGGACTATATGGCCCCTGGTCCTATCACTGTCTACTCTGCTGAATAATTCATCTGCACTTATTTTATCTCTACCCTTCATTATCTTAAACATCTCTATCATATCTCCTCGTCGCCACCTCTTTTCTAGTGTACAAAGTCCTGTCTCAGCTGCTCCTCATAGGTGTCCAGCTCGGCCCAGAATCAGTTGAGGAGTCCAGCGCTGAACCCTCTCTCTGGCAGCAATGTCCCTCCTCAATTGACGTGACCAAAACTGCACACGATATTCAAGTATACAGTATGCAGTACTTCAATTTTAATAAAATATTGATATTAAAGGTAGTTTTTTTTTTTAATCCAGAAGTTTAACACGACTGAAGCCTTCCTATACACCATAATAAGACATTATACATTTTCGCAGTTCAGGATTATGGAGGCTTCATTGATCGACATAGAATGCAGCGTTTATCAGCCTCGGACGTACATCGCCATATAGTCTCTATGCACTAAGCGAGTGACGTCACAGCGGAAGGTAAGGCTCCGCCATATTGAGTGCAAAAAATCATGGCTACCACGCACGTGTCACACGAACTTCTGGCTATTCCATGGATTCGATGATATTTCTAGAAGAGGTACTGCGAAAAACTGAAGCTGTGTGGTCTTAGTGAAGATCCTTATATATTTCAAAAGGACAAATGGACAACAGAAAGGAAATTTTGCCTCAAATCGTTTTCCCTGACTCTATGTTCACCTTGTTGAAAGCCGAGTCCTTACACTCAAGCCAGCCTGAAAGCCTTCAAGAGTATGGATGCTTACTCATATTATGTCGCCGGTTTGTTAGTGACATAATCTCGACGAAAGCTGACAATAACTGTATATCGTGAGGGCAAAGGTTAAGCCTGTTTCTTTCATTTCACTATTATTGTATTATCGTTGTTGCTTGTTTTGTTCAGCAACCAGCGTCACTTTTTTTAACCTGACTGCTGCCACAAGTTAATTTCAAGTGAAGCTCTTGTCTAAATGCTAAGTTTGTAGAAAATCTTCGTTCGTCAGTTTGCTACAGATACATTATATTTTTTCCATGACAAACATCCGGTGTAATGCCACGCTGCTGTGGATATTTCCAAGTGCTCGTTTTTTATGTATTATATACATATCGATGTGACTTTCTGTAGTGAAAATGTTACACTGATTTTTTTTTCAAATTTCTAAAATGCTATTAAAAAAACTATTTAATTTAATCTGCGATGTAATAGTAATAAGAAAGTTTCGAGAAACAACTCAGAACTGTGCGCGTTAAACAGCTGTTTAGAAAGGCGATCTAGCCTAGATCTCATTCCGTCAATAAAACAAGGATATAATGCATTTTAATGATACAAATCAGACAATATTTTGTAACCACCGGCTATAATACCAATTACTGAAATAACGTATCAGAAAGTTACATACCGGAGACAAAATGAAGGCCTCACAACCAGTCATGTTCGCCAGGCCGCCATTTTTCTCTTCTCAGAACCGATATCCAAAGATTTCGTCGGTCTACTTCGGCGGGAAAGCGGTAAACTGCACTCCAGAGCCTTCAGTATATCGCCGAGTACATCCCGGGGCACAACAACTCTTACCCATTTGCAGAAAAAAAAAATCGCTTGCTTGGAAATAACGGTGTAGTTGAAGTGGAGACAATCGTTTAGGACCGTGATACTTTCTTGCCACTCAATATGGCGGAGCTGCCACAGTCACGTGACCGGTGACGTCATCCGAATAAGGCCTATTGACAGTCTTCTTCGTTCTTCACCCCGATACTGAACCCCTCTTACATGCTATATATCAATATATTTCATGGTTTTTGAAAGTGTTATGAAAGCGATTTGTGTTCTACAGTGTTCAAGTATAGAAATCGATTTAAATAATCCTTTAAAGAGGTTTAAAGGCATTAAATAAATTAATTCCGGGTTTTACCGCCATTTTACTTTTACACCACCCAAAATAACACGTCACATAAGTTCTTCATGCCTGTTGTTTGTGTCCGATATGACGACCTTAGAAATAGTAAGTGTCCTGTTTGGATTGATTTTCAATCTTGTTTGACTGCCAGGCAGACAGAGTAAAAATATTACCGTATGCCACTCCTCTCTGTGCATGCGTGGTAGGGACGTATTCAAAGCTTGTCTTGTCTTGTCTTCAAAAAGAGAAACTTGTCTTCATATTCATGTTCCGATTCGTGTTCAAAATATAACATTCGATACAAAAAGGTGTTCCACCATCATAAAACAACAATCATAAACCGATCAGACAGACATGAACCAATTTCTTAAAAAACACTTTTAACTTTGTTCAGTTCTGTTCTTTTATATGGCTGCTTGGCTGCCGGGTAGCCATATCATTTCTTGGAAGCAGAGCTGTGCCAGTGATGCTGTGCCACTCCACCAGTACACTGGTACTCATTTCACCAACCTCAGAAAGATGACAGGCTGAATCAACCACACCTGGTGTTAGTTCAGCAACCAATGGAGCTTGACCTCAGGAGTCCAGGATCCAAAACCAGCCACCCTAACCACAAAGCCAACCCGAGGCTTTTTACTTTGGGTAAGATCAGGTCAGGTATGGGAGCATGCGCCGGAGCAGCACGTCGCTGCGTCCACTTCCCAACGGTACTCCAGGGGCCTCCAGCTGGCCATCCCCCAGGCAGATGCCTGGCCTATCCCCATCTCCTTGAGATGCCGATCAACCTGCTGCAACCATGAGGAATGTAGTCAGCCCAATGGACTCCTCCACTCACGAGGCTCCCTCACTGAGAAAATCTGGTGAACAGGATCAGCGCCAGGAAAACGAGCCACATGCCCATAGAGCCGCAGCTGGCGCTCATGGACTATGCAGGTAAGAAATCTCATTTGAGTCTCTCTCGCCAACTGCTCATTGGACACAAACTCCGACCAGCGATAGCCAAGGATTCTCAGAAGAGATCTGGTACCAAAGGAATTAAGTCTCTGTCTCAGATTGCTGGTCAGAGTCAGAGTCTCACATCTGTAGAGCAAGACTGGAAGCACCAAAAGACCTAAAGACTCAGACTTCCATCATCCTGCACAGGTACCGACAGCGCCACACCCCATTATCCAGTGAATCCATGACTCCCCAGGCCCAACCCAGACGTCTATTGACGTCTAGCTCACAGCCAGCAGAGACATGAATATCACTACCAAGGTAAATGAATCTCTCCGAGACCTCAACATCCTCGCCACAAACTGGTGCAGACAAGACAGCTGTATCCAAGATGTTAATGAAAGCCTGGATCTTAGTTTTGACACAGGAAACTCGTAATCCCAGTGCCTCCGACTCCTCATTCAGCACCTCGAGGGCCCCAAAAAGGGTATCCAGAGTCTCCGCAAAAATGACTACATCATCTGCGAAATGGGGGTCAGCGATCTTGACATTCCCAAACGATGCACCACACCATGATCTCTCCAACATCCTCCGTAGAATCCAGTCGACACAAGCACTGAAAAGTGTGGGGGCCAGTACTCACCCCTGATGAACTCCAGCAACAATTGGAAATAAGTCGGAGATGGTGTCACTACATTTCACAGTATTCTCAGTTCCAGAGTATAATTCAGACATCTGATTGATCAGTTTTGGTGGCACCGCACGAAGACCAAGAATCCTCCAGTGGGCATCCCGATTCACTGAATCAAACACTTTACAGAGATCAACGTAGGCTGCAAGCAGTCCCTGCGAAAACTGTTGGCTGGGTTCGGTGAGGATCAGAAGGGCAAGAATACGCCCAATCGTTGATCTCTTTGGTGTAAAGCTTGACTGCTCTGGGCACTGGTGCTCAAGCAGATGGTGGCAAACCCTATCAATAATTATCTGAGCAAACACCTTTCCTGGCACTGAGTGTGGAGTCACCCCTTGGTAGTTATTGCAGTCCTGGCGATCACCCTTCCCTTTCCAGCAAGGGACAACAAGGCCCCTCTTCCAGTCAGTTGGGATGATGCCCGTCTTCCAGACACAGCACAGAACTGCTTGCAATGACATAAGTACAGCATTTCCACCAATCTTGAGAAGTTCAGCATGGATGTCAAAGATCACAGGAGCTTTACCCATTTCAACTGGTTCACTGCAGTCTGTGTTTCCATAAACAAAGGCAGTTTGCAGTTGATTGGAGGGTCAGCAACAGGGATAGTAACACCCCTGACATCCAACTCAACAGCTGGTGGATCAGCCTGGTCAAACCGCTCAAAGTAACCAGCCCAGCAGGCCTCCACTTCGGACTCCTTTGTCAAGAGCCCACCAACCTCCACTCTTACTGCAGTGCACTGAGGGACAGACTTGGAGGAACACAATGTGCAAATTCCCCTGTAAGCAGGACAAGAATCACTTGACCACAGGTGATGCTCTACCCCTCACAGATTCCTTGCACATAGGCCTCCTTCTCAACCATAGCGCACGTACAGTTTTACGCCTCGACTCCCCATACAGCTCAGCTCTGCCATTAGCCTGGCCCTGCGACTCTGGTCAATGGTATTCAGCATCCCTTGAAAGACAAATTTCCTCTTCGCCCGACAGTGATTCCAAGACATTCACCAGCAACATCAAGAACAGTCTTGAAGGCACTCCACAACTCAGGATTCCCAAGCACCCAGACCCCCCCCCCCAAATCCCACTCAGCGGTTCAGCAAACTCCTCAGCTACCCTCTCATTCCTGAGCTGGCCTATCATCAGCCTAGGCTGGGATGGTACCATTGATTTAAGTTGCAACTTCAGAGTTGCTACCACAAGCCTATGGTAGGTATTGAGGAACTGAGCACTCCCGTAGACCCTGCAGTTCTGTATCATCCTCCAGGGACCATCAAAAAGCACGTGGTCAATCTCCTTTGCCACACCACCAGCGTTGGAATACCAAGTCCAGTGATGAGCCTGTGGGTGCTGAAACCATGAACCAGCTACCCTAAGTCCATGGAGTCTGTGGTTGATCAGTGCCCCAGGCGAGATACTTTTCTAGTCTTTGGGGATTTCAATGCATCACCTGAAATTGAAAGGGACGGTGATGATGTACGTGTTAGTCCCCATGAGTCTATTACCGTGAACCAGAATAGCAATAAGTTCCTTAACTTTGCAAGAAGTTGTGGATATATGGTGGCTGGTTCATGGTTTCAGCACCCACATCCTCATCACAGAACTTGGTATTACAAAACTTGAGGTGTGGCAAAGGAGATTGAGCATGTGCTCGTTGATGGTCACTGGAGAAAGATTCAGAACTGCATGGACTACCAGAGAGCTCAGTTTCTCAATACCGACCACAGGCTTGTTGTAATAACACTGAAGTTGCAGCTCAAATCCAGGAGAATGGTACTATCCCAGCCTCGGCTGGATGTTTGCAAGCTCAAGGATGAGAGTGTAACTGAGGAGTTTGCAAAGAAGTTGGGTGGGATCTGGGTGGGTCTAGGAGTTTTGGTGGATCATGAAGAGTTGTGGAGTGCTTTCAAGTTGATGTTGATTTAAATTCTTGATGTTGCCAGTGGTTGTCTTGGAACCCACCATCAGGCAAATAAGAACTTTGTCTCCCAAGGGACAATGTGTACCATTGACCAGAGTCGCAGGGAAAGGCTTAATGGCAGAGCTGACTTGTTCAGGGAGCTGAGGCATAAAACTGAATGTTCACTGAGGGTGGACAAGGAGGCCTATGTGCGAGGAATCTATGAAGGGGTAGAGCATCACCTGTGGTCAAGTGATTCTTGTCCTGCTTACAGGGGAATTTATGCATTGCGTTCCTCCAATCCCATCCCTCGGTGCACTGCAGCAAGATCAGAGGGTGGTGAGTTTTTAACAGAGGAGTCTGAAGTGAAGGCCCGTTGGGCTTGTTCCTTTGAGTGGCTGTACCAGGCTGACCCACCAGCTGTTGAGTTGGACCTCAGGGGTGTTACTATCCATGTTGCTGACCCTCCAATCAACTGCAAACTGCCTTTGTTTGTGGAAACACAGACTGCAGTGAACCAGTTGAAATGGGTAAAGCTCCTGTGATCTTTGACATCCATGCTGAACTTCTCAAGGCTGGAAGAAATGCTATACTCATGTCGATGCATGCAGTTCTGTGCTATGTTTGGAACACAGGCATCATCCCAACTGACTGGAAGAGGGGCCTTGCTTTCCCTCTCTAGAAATGGAAGGGTGATTGCCAGGACTGCAACAAATACCGAGGGGTGATGCTGCTCTTAGTGCCAGGCAAAGTCTTTGCTCGAATAATTATTGATGGGGTTCACCACTATCTGCTTGAGCACCAGTGCCCAAAGCCATCAGGCTTTACACCAAAGAGGTCAACAATTGACCATATCCTTGTTCTTCAGGTCCTCACTGAAGACAGGCGAGTGTTTCAACATGAACTGCTCACAGCCCAAGTTGATCTCCGCAAGGCATTCAATTCAGTGATTCCAGATGCCCTCTCGAGGATTCTCAGTCTTCGTGGGGTGCCACCAAAACTGATCAATCTGATTTCTGAACGACAGTTTGGTACTTAAGAGTGCTGTGAGTTGTGGTAGTTCCATATCTGACTTATTTCCAATTTTTACTGGAGTTTGTGGCCCCCACACTTTTCAGCACTTGTATGGACTGGATTCTAGGGAAGAAGTCGGAGAGATCAAGCTGTGGTGCATCGTTTGGGAATGTCAAGATCTCTGACCTTGATTTCCCAGATGATGCAGTCAACTTTGTGGAGAAGCTGGATATCCTTATGAGGCACTGAATGAGGTGTCAGAGCTGCTGGGATTAAGGGTTTCCTGGGTCGAAACTAGGATCCAGGCTTTCAATGACATCTTGGATGCTGCTATCTTGGCTGTACCTTTTTGTGGTGAGGTTGTTGAGGTCACGGAGAGATTCACTTACCTTGGCAGTGATATTTATTTCTCTGCATGTTGTGAGCCAGAGGTTGGAACATGTTTGGGTCTGAACTGGGGGAGTCGTGGATTCAATGGATCATGCAGTGTGGCATCGTCAGTACCTATGTAGGAGGATGAAAATCTGAGTCTTTAAGTCCTTGGTGCTTCTAGTCTTGCTCTATGGATGTGAGACTTGGACTATGACCAGGAATCTGAGATTTAGACTTCACTCCTTCGGTACCAGGTCTATTCAGACTTCTTGCCTATCACTGCTCACACTTTGTGTCCAACGACATTTGCTGAGAGAGACTCTGATGATATTTGTTACCTGTATAGTGCATGAGCATCAGCTGTGGCTGCAAGGACATGTGGCTCGTTTTCCTGATGCTGATCCTGCTCACTAGATTCTCTCAGCGAGGGAGCCTCGTGAGTGGAGGAGTCAAATGGGCTGACTACATGCCTCATGGTTGTAGCAGGTTGATCGGCATCTTAAGAAGATGGGGATGGGCCAGGCATCTGCCTGGGGGGGAAATTCGTGAAATTAATTCAAAAATATATCAAGCCACAGAGAACCAAAATTTCAGTTGATGCTTTTCACTGCTTGAACCACCATGGCGGAACTCCAAACATTAGGTCGATGAACACATTATTTTTTATATGTATCTATGTCGAAGTGAGGTGGTATAATGAAGGCAGATTGCACAAAAAGGTGAAACAATGCAATGCCATGTAAAATAAGAATGTGCAACATTTTCAGCGGGCGAGGCACCACCTTTGGCACCACAAGACACCATGGGGCCCAACACAGGTGGTTGGGGCTGAATTTTGGACACTGGTCAATGTATTTTTGGTTGTGTTTAGCAGAGGGACATGGGTGATGTTAATGCGGGTACTTTTGCCATGTATTGCCATGGCTTGTAAACGAACAACCAAGCAGCTTGTAGAGGTGTCGTGTAAAATAAAAATTGCACATTTTCAGCGGGCGAAGCACCACCAGAGACACCGCACGGCACTGTAGGGCCCAATGCAAGTGGGTGTGGCCTGAACTTTGTACGTCGATCAATGTATTTTTGGTTGTATTTAGCAGAGAGACAGTGCTGAATGACAATGCTGGTACTTTTGCTGTGTATCGTCATGGCTGGCAAATGAAAAACCAAGCAGCTTGTAGAGTGCTCGCCAAGTGGCTTAAGCACTCAAGCAAGCACTCCAACAAAACAGTTGATAACGAACAGCTGGCTTGGCAAGCGATAGCAAGCTGATTGCTAACGGGACACACCCGCAAAAACAAAAACATCGCCAATTTCTTTAAATTTTCAGATTTCACTCCAGATTTCGACACTTATTTAGTCCATAACATCTAATCCTGAAAGCCGAAATCATATTTCCATTATATACTTGAATTCGTCCGTGACAGTCCATCGTGGAAAATGACCGTGTAATACAAGAAATTGCTCCAAGTTCTTAATTTGAAAACTATAGCACCTACAAAAGCGATGTATACAGCCATTTGTAAGTATGAAGATCAGGCATTCAATGATATGAGTGAGGAAAGTGAAAAAATAAATTTGAGTGCTTTATCATTAAGAAACCATTGTGGCCTATTCCAAGTTGAGGCATTGTTGAGCAGGCCAAACAAAATGGCGGCTTAAACCTCCAGTGAGCTGACAGAGAGCTGACCAAGATGGCTTGCCGACATTTTCATAAGGTTTATTTTGTGGGGTTTTTTTGTGATGAGCACCCACTAAATTATCTAAAAATAACTGAATAACTCCAAATGGACAAGTGGAGACTGCTTTGGCAGCACCGACGCTCTGTACAGAGCATGGTCCCAATGGTTGGTTGGTAAGTCTGGCCTTAGTCTTGCGGTCTGAGTCTTTGCTGTCTGATCATGAGTATGGAAGAGAAGGTTGAAGTGAACAATCCTAGTCCCATGCTTTTCTCAATCCTTCATGTAATCTGTAAATATTCCTAACGACGAGCTTGAGTCATGATAAAAAAAATGCACTAACATTATACCAAAAGCCCATTACACACAGTCATTTTATTTGTTTTGCTGTTTGAAAAATGCAGCACTGAAATTACTCAATTACACACATTGTGAAATTAATTAACATGTCAGCAGTATGTGGTGTGGTGTGGTGTGCAAAACGTGAATGATTCCTCCCCCAGGGAAAGGAGCTCATTGGATATCCCTGCAGTAGGTATGAGTGATGAAGCCTACTGCTGAACTGGTGTGTCGACCATATTTGTTGGACACATTAAGCCATCATTAGGCCATAATGATTAATTTGTCATTATGATGAATATTTGTACTTTGGCAGTTTAGTTCATTTTAGATTATTCAAAATTTGTTTTATTCACCAGAAATAGTCTTGAAGCAATACATTACAACAAAGGCTTTCTCGTCAATCCTTTTAAGGACCCTCATCTGGTGTGCCTTGGAAGCATTCAAATTGAGAGCACCAGAGATTTTAGCACAACCATAACAGAGGCATCTCACTGGAGAAACAGTGGCATCTTGTCTGGGAATAACTTTGATTCTGTTTTGGATGGATTATTAAGGTGTAATTTCTTTTTAAAATACAACATGCAAAAAGGGATCATTATGCACATGGAGCCTTTTAATGAGATTATACAGTAGATAACTAGGGGTAAAAGTGTTGTTGTGGTTCTGCAAAGCTACGCTCCCCTGAGGCTAAGGCACACAACATATAGCAGGCCCAAGACAGTTATTTCATTAGTATTCGTTTTAGATAGCCCTTCCCTCATGTCTAGTGGGTTTCTGGGCCAAAATGCATTGCAAGGGCTTTCAGGCAGGTCTTATTTCCCATTCTTTACTCCTTATGCTTTACTGATTTTACTTTACTTCACAGAAGACCTTCTCTATCTTGCAAGCATGCAGGCCACAGCAACAGGTAGTTCATTTGCATACACACACGATTACACGTTCAATCATTGCGCCATTACCAAACAGACGCTCACCTCAGACCTTCCCCAGACCCGGACAACAATGATAGAACATTCCTACAACCACTACAACGCCTTTATAAAAAAAAATTCTATGTCAGTCCAAGCTTGCTTGTCTTCACCATGAGATGACATAATTGCTACGATGCCTCAACCACTTCGCCATAGCTCAGCGCTACGACCCCTCAACCACCACTCCATAACTCACCACCACACCACAGGCACGATTGCCATAACCACAATCACCACCATGGATGCCCACCACAGCACTGTGGAGATATCTGGGAACAATGGACGCCACGTACCACTGCAAATGCTTGTGACGTTCTGGCATGTAGTTTGAAGCACAACAATGCACTAGAATCTGTTGAACATCACATGGATATCCCTCATGATCCTCTCAATTACGACCCCCATTTGGTGTCCAGCACATGCTCATGGCGGGAGAGTGCTACCAGATACTCTAGCCCCCATGTTAAAGTTGGAGATGAGTTGTGTGACGAGAGGAAGAAGCAAATGAGACCATTTCCAGAGCCGAGTCCTCGCGTGGGCGGGGCCAAAATGAGGAAAGCGTACGTGCACCAATGGGGAAGTTCGGAAACTCCTACCGTACATTCTGATCCACATTTAGGCTCCTCCTTCGCCAAACTATAATATACCCTGTGAAGGGGAGGGAAGAGAGAAACTTTTGACTTGATCGGAAGTACAGGGTGGAAGGAGGAGCTGAACAAGCAGACGTAGCTTGGGGAACGGAAGAGGTGGAGCAGAGTGCTGGGTGGGTGAGCAAACCAAGCACCAGACAGATCACGGTTATCAGACCATTAGCAGTTACATTTACAGACTTCCTTACACGTCAATATTAGGCTATCTTCTCACACATTCTTCTTCTTTGTTTTCTGTCTCGTCTGCTGTGGATGCAAAAGAGCAATCGGCGAGGCCTAGTCCTGACAAACATTATTTTCATAGCAACCGCAGAGACATGCACCTCTTTCCATTTTTCTTCTCTGCACCTCATTGCACTGCTCATTTGACACCTCCTCTGACCACGTGCCTAGACATCCTCCATTTTACTCGTCCTCCCCCTCCTAAGCAACTGGGAAGCATTGGTCCATCGGAAATGCCAGGTACAATAGAGGTCGCAAACACCTCATCTGTTCTCATCTTTCTTTGCTCTCTAACATTCCTCAGGGTGATTCTGATGGCACCTGTCTTAGTATAAATTAAGATTTTCAAAGTTCTTTATATCAGCATAGTTCTGCACTGTGTCCTTTATTGTTCTTTGTAAATATTTGCATGTCCTTTTGCTTCATTTATTGTAATAAATTGTTTGTGCTATAAATATCCCCAGCTGGTAGTGTCTTTTCCCTACTGGTCCAGCAAAGTCCGCATGCAGTGTAGCCGGGAAGTTCTGCCCCACGTAATTTGCTCTTATTAGCCGGTGCTTACTCGCACCTCTGCTCAGCTGCACCTGATCCAGTGAGTTAACTAGAGTACGCATTGAGGGCACGAGACCGCCCCACCCCCCCCCCCCCTCCCGTGGTGCGGCCGTCCACACATAAGTATCATGAAGTATTATACCCCTGCTGGATCGGCAGCACCAATCGGCGGTCATGGTTACTTAGCAACCCACCGGCACACGGAATATCCATGCCCAGCGGCCTCAGGATCGTGTGTTCGGGAGGAACTTGAGCACTTCCACTCGAACCTCGGATCCTAAACAGTATTTATTCATATTTGAGTCGAAGGAAAAAATGCTGAAATTATGTGCAATAGACAGAAATCTTTGGAAGCAAAATTGAATTGTAACATTCACAGAACAATTTGCTGTTTCTATACATTTATTAATTCTAACTCTCTTTACATGCACAGAAATACATACATACAGAGCGCCTTCAGAAAGTATTCACACCCCTCGAGTTTTATCACATTTTGTTGTGTTGCAGCCTGAATTTAAAGTGGATTAAATTTAAATTTTTCGGCACTGATCTACTCAAAATACCCCATTAATGACAAAGTGAAAACGTTTTTAGAAATTTTACAAGTCGATTAAAAAAATGAAAATCTGAAATATTTTGTGTAAATAAGTGTTCAACCTGCTGAGTCAACAATTTGTAGAAGTGCCTTTGGCAGCAATTGCAGCTTCAAGTCTTCTTGGATACATCTGCATAAACTTTTCACATCTGGATTTGGGGATTTTTTTCTCATTCATCCTTGCAGATTTTCTCAAGCTCTGTCAAGTTGGATGGGGAGTGTCGGTGAACAGCAATCTTTAAGTCTTTCCACAGATTCTCAATGGATTTCAAGTCTGGACTTTGGCTGGGCCACTCAGGAATTTTTCTTCTTGCTCTGAAGCCATTCCACTGTGGCTTTGGCTGTATGCTTGGGGTCATTGTCCTGTTGGAACGTAAAGTTTCGCCACAGTCTGAGCTCTTTTGCACTTTGAAGCAGGTTCTCCTCAAGGATTTGCCTATATTTGGCTCCATTCATTGTTTCCTCTAACCTTACAATTCTCTCATTCACTGCAACTGAAAAGCATCCCCATAGCATGATGCATCCACCACCATGCTTCACGATAAAGTATTGATGGTGTTAGATGGGTGATGAACTGTGCTCAGTTTCCGTCAGATGTAGCACTTTGCATCTCGGCCAAAGAGTTCAATTTTCATCTCATCAGACCACAGAATCTTTTGCTTCATACTCTCAGAGACTTCCACATGCGTTTTTGTAAACTCCAGGCATGCTGTCATGTGCCTTTTTCTCAGGAGTGGCTTCCGTCTGGACACTTTCCAATAAAGCCTAGATTTGTGAAGTCCTGCAGAGACAGCAAAGTCAGCATGCAGTGTCCTTCTGGCAGGTTCTTCTATATCAGCGAAGGAACTCTATAATTCTGTCAGAGTGGTCATTGAGTTTTTGGTCACCTCTCTGACCAAGGTCCTTCTTGCCCAGTTTTGGCAGACAGACAGCTCTTGGAAGAGTTTGGGTAGTTCCATTTTCTAATGATGGAGCTCACTGTGCTCTTGGGAACTTTAAACACTCGAGAAATTATTTTATAACTTTCCCCAGATCTATACCTCCTCACAATTCTATCTCTGAGTTCTACGGACAGTTTCTTGGACTTCATGGTAGAGCTTCTGCTCTGACGTGCACTGTCAATGGTGGGACATTATATAAAAAGGTGTCTTTCTTTCTAAATAATGTCCAATCATTTGAATTGGCCACAGGTGGATTCCAATCAAGTGGTAGAGACATCTCAAGCATGATCAAAGGAAATTGGATGCACCTGAGCTCAATTTGGAGTGTCATCGCAAAGCGGTTGAATACTTATTGACGCAAGACATTTCAGCTTTTCATTTTTTTCGTAGAAATTGTGAAAAATTGTAAAAAATTTCTAACCTCATGTTTTCACTTTGTCATTATGGGGTATTTTTGTGGAGATCGGTGACAAAAATTTAAGCTTAATCCATTTTAAGTTCAGGCTAGAACACAACAAAATGTGACAAAAATCGAGGGGTGGGAATACATTCTGAAAGCACATTACATGATGCATACCGCACATATACCTCACCCTCAGAACTGTGGTGCTGATGTGACAAAGGCGTCTAAAGCCTATTTGTATGCAAGGTTAAGGCTCGTGGAAGAACGAGAATACTGAATGGATATCAGGGTGCAACAGAACAGAAGGAACAGTAGAGAGAGAGGGAGAGAGAGAAGAGAGAGAGAGAGAGAGGAGAGAGAGAGAGAGGAGAGGGAGAGAGAGAGAGAGAGAGAAGAGAGAGAGAGAGAGAGAGAGACAAACACCAGGGTTGAAGGATAAAATAGAGGGAAACTTGGACAAATGAGAGAAGTGGGGAGGAAAAAGGGGTAGGGGAGATGCACAGGGTGGACAAAATAGATACAGAGGCAAACTCTCAGGAAGGAAAAACTGGAAATTTGGAAGGAGGTGGGGTCAGGTGGAGGGTTAACTGTGATAAAGAAAAGTTGGTAATGGATGGGGGATGATCTGTGATGCAGGGGAGCCAGCACAGAGGGGAGAGGAGTACTCCATCAAGCTGTGGATGAAAGCCTTGCAGGTGGATAGGAGTTCAAGTATGCCAAAGAAGGACTTTGTACAATGGAGGATGCCCAGTCGATGACTTGCTTTGGAGGCAATTTGAAATGGGGTTTGCCCAAGAAAGATCATAGCTGATAGTGAGACCCAGGAGTTTGGGTGACTGAATTTCCTCAAGATGATTATTGAGAAAGTTGGTTGGGGGGGGGGGGTTCCAGATAGTCCTTGGGGGGGGGAGAGAGAGAGAGAGAGAGAGAGAGAGAGGGAGCGAGAGAGAGAGAGAGAGAGAGAGAGAGATTTGTCAGGATTTGAAGACATAGTCCAGTGTTTGACAAGCTTGTGATTTTGTCAAGGTCTGAAGAGGGGGAAGCCTCAGCCTGTCTGCCTGAAGGATGAGTGATGTCCATGCAGAAGGTGGAGTCATCAGCAAATAGATAGAAAGGATTTTCCAGAGAGTCAGAGAGATCGTGGATGAAGATGAGGTATAAGACTGGGCCAGGAACACCTGCCTGGGGCACTCCAGCCTTAACAGGGAGAGGAGATGAAGGGATTCCATTGAGAGCCACACATTGGCTAAGAGAGTAGAGGAAGTCAGTGAGCCATGTGTGGAGTTGGCCTTCAATGCCATAGATAGAGTTTGGAGAACATGGTGGGATGCCAGACTGTATCAAAAGCAGGAGATATGGCTAGAGAAACGGCCCTGATCTCATGTTTGACATTAATGGCCTCCATCCATTGTTGGGAGAGTAAAAGCAGCATGTCCGAGGTCGAGTGACCTGGTCTGAATCCATGTTGGTGATCTGAGATGAGGCCATTAGAGAAAAGGAAGGATTTCATATCAACTACGATGATGGATTCCGTGACATTGCAGATGATTGTAAGTGAATAGGTTGTAGTTAAGAGGATTGGTTTTTTTCACCTTTCAATGTAATGCAGTGATGGTGGTGGATTTACAAGGAGATGAAAAATGACATCAGGCAAATGATAGGGTGAAAAGGGCAGAGAGAGGATGTGCGAAAGCAGCAGAGAATGTTTTCAGGAAACGCGAGTTGATGCCATCCGGTCCAGTTGCAGAATCAAAGTCGAGGATTGGAAGAAGCTTCTCCACCTTTTCACGTGCAAAAGAAACAGAGCCCAGGAACAGTTGGGTATGACTTGGTAGTGTCAAAGAATTCTCAATTCCTCTTATACAGTTGAACCATTTATTTAATACATATGCATTTGGACAATCAGAGGAAATAAAAAACACAAGCAAGCAACACGCTCTATTCTCTGATCCTACCAGTACATGGATCTTGAGTTTCTTTTTTAATAGGCAAGAGTGGGGAGGGTGAGGTCATGGGATGAGATCGAGTAATTTTCAAGACAAGGGATTTTGAAGGTTTGATGTTTTGCAGTCGGGGAAGAGAATAATCAAAGCCTTTTTTTGCAGTGGCAATTCAGAGCGTAAGATTGATTCAAAGGCTGACAAAAATACACATACATATACATATATATATATATATATATATATATATTATAATATATATATACACACACCTATATACACATATATATATAAATGTATAATATATATATACATGTATATAAATATACATATATATACACATATATATTTATATATATGTATGTGTGTGTATATATCTATACACACATATATATGTATACACACATATATATACATATACAAATACATATATTATACATATAATATACATATATAAACACATATATATATACATACAGGGTAGCCCGAAAGTTACTTTACCCCTGATAAATTTCTTGCACTTCCCTCCGTCCCTTCCCTCGCCCCCTCGCCCGCTATGGTATGCGAAAACACTGACTCAGAAGAATGATGGAGCACATACAGATACAATGACAAATTAATTATTGTAAGTACTGTACAATAAAACCTGTATATAAAAGAGTTCAAGAACAATGCTTCACTGGGAAGGGGTAAAGTGACTTTCAGGCCACCCTGTATATATATATATATATATATATATATATATATATATATAATAATATATATATATATATATATATATATATATATATATATATATATATATATACATATATATATGCATGCCTGGTGTTGGCTAATGGTTATGGTGGTGGGCTTTGGATCCTCGGGTCCTGAGTTCAAATCCGCTCAGCTGTTGAATTAATACGAGGTGGGGTTAACTCGGCCTGTCATCCTTCCGAGGTCGGCAAAAAATGAGTTCCAGCATGCTGGTATCCTGTGCCAGAGTGGTGACCCATCCAGGATTGTGCCCAATAGCCAAGGAGACTGCTTAAGCAGCACCAACGCTCTGCAAAGAGTCTGGTCCAATCTCCTCCTCTCCCATGTGTGTATATATATTATTATTATATATATATGTATTATATATATATTTCTATAGGTATATATATTCAACATGGATGCATGTTCGAGCACATAAATGTAATAATCTCATGTTGGATTTTAATACATTTCCCATCAAAGGGTTATAACAGTACATTGTGCGACATGCTAAAAACTTCATTTTTAAGTTAATTATCAATCAAGCTTAATTGGCTACATTTTGCTTTTATCAACACACTTAAAACCATTATACTAATTTTTGAGAAATTTGCATCTACATTAGTGTGGGTGCAGAGAGTGAGGGGTTTGGAGACAAGATTTGGAAGCAAACACAGAATTGAGGCATTCAGCCTTTCTTTCTTTCTTTCTTTGAATGCCAGAGTTTCTGCTGCAACTTACGTGTATATTATGGCCTAGAATGTTATAAATGATGCTGTCATACTAACGAGCTTAATTATGCAGCCATACTAATGATCTGTGATTGCATCCATTACGTGTGAGAATCACAATCTGACTCTGATGAAAAGCGGTTTGTTTGCTCGGTCAATAACTGGTAATCCATACCCAACTCTTGCTCTAGGACATGTGGAGAGTCCACGATGAATGAAGGATCGAAGATGAAGTCGGGCTGGCTAGTAATCCTCAAAAATGAAAAGCAGCTACTGGAAAGTACAAGAAATGTAAACAATATTTTTCGAGTGCGAGCTTGTGTTAAACACCACACCAGATGCAATTCAAGAAAAATAGACATGCTGAGTGCGCACCAATTCACATAAAAGCTGATGAACAAGCTGTCCAAGACCTCAGCACAAGTTATGAGGAGTTTGAATGTGACCCCTTCAATCTCACCACTCCAACCCTCCGCACTCTCCAGTCTGGCATCATGGTTCCAAATGACCTTGTGGACGACTTTTAATCAGCCACAAATGATGGAGAGAACAAACTTAGTAGGTTCATGAAAGAGAGGGTATTCACAAAATCAAAAAATATTCATGATAGAGTCCATCGCAGTTCGTGTCTAAACTTTGAGAAAACACCATCAACCAAACAGACCTGCGATGGCCAGAATATCGCCATGGAGAAGATGGAACATAAGGTGATGGCTGCGGTCATTGCTCTTGTGGAGGAGAAGGGGGCTGTGGAATTGTCTCATATCATGGATAGCCAAAGCACTGAGGAAAATCTTGCTCTCTTCAGTGCCAATGGCACAATAAGAAAGGTGCAGAAGAGCAAGCTGCTGGAGAAAATGACTGTCAACTATTGATACTCCCAACACTTATCCAGCCATGGTGGATATAGGGTTCATCTGGTGCCTTGCAACACCAATCACGGAGGATCAAGAGAAGGGTGACGAGACAAAATATTCCTGGGGAAACTATGCCCAGAAGACTGTCAAGATGGTCTTATCAAGACTCTCAACTGCTGAGACAATCTTTTGTGTCAATGACCTTTATAATATCTCATAGCATTCGACAGTGAAGAGCAACAGAGAAGTAGGTTAGAGGGTAATGTGCCCAATGTCTTCATAAGGTCTGTTGACTCATTCTCATCTCTCAAGGACTTCAAGACCCTAATGTGCAGCAATAGCAACAAGAGACAACTACAGGACTTCCTCGAGGATACATTTGCAGCAGCTTCACAGCAATCCCCGCAAGTTGTGATTTATTATGTGGGAAACAAGTGTTACAAGCTGTCTACCAGTGATGATGTTAGCTACTTCAAATGTGAACAGGCGGAAGCAGATACGGCAATGTTCACCATCTTTGGAGCACTGAGAGACACAGGTTATGATAGGAGGCTGTTATGATAGACAGTGAAGATACCGATGTGTATGTACAGGCTGCATTTGTCATATCACACAACTGGGCTGCTGTGTATCAAGAAGAAGCATCAAGTCGTGCTCTTTCTCTCCATCTGTAATGAGGAATTGGCAGAGGTTATCATACCACTCCATGTGCTCACCAGATGCGACAGCAATTCTGGCTTCTATGGTCATGATAAAAAGATAATCTATGAGCAAATTACAGGCAACAAAGAGCTGCCTTGTGTTCTGCAGAAGTGTGGGGAAAGTTTACCTGCCACAGATGCTGCGGTCTCAGACAAGGTCCAGTTTGTCATCCAATATATCTACTCTGACAAAAAGAGTTTAACTGCAGCAGAGGCAAGAGCGGTTAAGTGGAAGAATTTGAATAACTGGACAACAATGCGCCTCCCACCTGATCAAGACTCCTTAATTATGGACATTGTGGGTGCTAACTACCTCGCCTTCATACAGAAGAAATTCCTTCGGAAAGTGCACCCATCACCTGTCACTCATGGCTGGCACCTCGTGAATGGCAGATGTAGACCAGTGCAATACTCAAAACCTGCTCTAACCGTCACATTGGCACCAATGGAGGAATCTGAGGATGCTGAATCATCTGACTCTGATCACTCCCTCTCAACTAGTGATGAATTTTCATCAGTCAGTCAGATAGTGATTCTCAATCGTCATAAATGCAATCACAAATCATTAGTATGGCTGCATAATTAACCTCGGCAGTGTGAGAACAAAATTTATAATGTTCTAGCGATAACATATGTCAGTTGGAGCAGAAACTCTGGCATTCAAAGAAAGAAATGTGTTTTACAAACTGAAACCCATTTTGTTAAGCATTTGTTTGAACCAATTATGTCTTTTCACCTTAAATTATACCTTGAAACAACAAAATGAGTCTTCCATTGCTTTTCTCATCCTCAAATCACAACAAAATGACCCATCAAACGTGTTTCTATGTCTATTGGTTCAAAATTTAGACCATATTCTACGTTTTACTCACACGGGTGGTGGCCATCTTGGATTTGGCCCTCTGGCGGAGTTTACACACATTTTCGCCAGGAAAATGGGGGCTTATTTTCTTTCTAAATATTCCAAAGAATTAAAATCCACCATCAAACTTTCCTGTGCTCTGAGTTGTCATCGGAAGGCAATACATGACCCTACTAGAAGGGGATTGATGATGGACTGTGTATGCCCTGCAGAAACATGGGAGGGACAAAGCACGGAAAGAGCAGAGGGTACAAGACCAGAAAGGAGGTGGTAGAAAACAGAGACTACCAACCTGTCTGTTGTGACAAAGTGATAGACCCATCGACTCAGCTTCATTGCATGACATTCCAACAATCTTGAAGGCCTTGGTTTCCCCGGCATCATTCTGAGCAACATGTGAGGCAGGGGAGCCAGCCCAGAGGGGAGAGCAGAACTCCATCAATTGATTGTTCAGGAAGTAAGCAACATCTCATTGTGTGAAATCGAATGTATGCCGCTCTGTTTTGGGACGTTGCAGACATGTTTGTGTGGACATTTTGAACATTTGATGTAAAATGATGATTAAATGGTTTATTGATTCGCGGGCGCCAGCTGTGACCACTATTTTCGTTGTGTCTGTGTGTCTGTCTGTCTGTCTGTCTGTCTGTCTGTGACTCTCCAGAGCATAGCTCCGTGACGTTTGATGCGATCTTGATGAAACTTGGACACAAGCTAGATATCATGGTCTCGTTGTGTCTTTTTGTATGAGGGGCGTCCCACGCCCCTTGTGGGCGGAGCCACGCCCACTTGAACTTTTTATTTATTTTCTATTTATTTTTAATTTTTTTCTCGATTTTTTTTTCGCAATTTCATTTCCAAGATTCTGTGCATAATGTCCATAAGTACAACATATAAAAAATCCGATTTGATTTGGTCAATTTTGACGGAAGAGATAGGTTTTTACGGTAGGGATTCCTCAAAAGCTTCCACTAACTTAATTGTACCTATCGTGGCATTGTTCAATAATGTCCGTGAACCATCGTCGCCTCCCGGCTAGTTGCACTTTAATTTATGTACAGTGAAGTTTTGTTTATTAAGTGCAAGAAGATCCAAGATAGATATTTTTTGTATGTGTATACATTCTTTTGAATCACTGTTTATGTACCCCAAGGGTGGAAACTGATAGGACAGTTGGCTTGGGATGCTTGTTCTGTCACTGTGTTTTCGAAAATGTATTTAAGCCTTTGAAACTGCCCATTGTACAACAGCTGAGAAGCTGTTCTGCAGTCCAAAAAGTACTTTGAGGCCTGTTCTAAAATGGAAAGGAATATTTTAAATGTTATGATTTGTGGAGATGTCTATTCATCACGGTACTCCATCACAGCTCCATCAATGTCTATCTCCATTAAATCAATTGGCATATCTTTATTTATGGAAGCAAATCTCTATCTTTACAATCCTAACACTAATATGCAAATGTTTACTCATTTTGACACCAATATACATTTATATTACAGATCCTAGGTTCCGAGGCATGAAAAAGCGATAAATAAATATATATATATATATATATATATATATATATATATATATATATATATATATATATATATATATATTGGATTATGAGGAAATGCACCTTGCTCTAGGTTATCTATAGAGGGCAACTTTGTTTTGATCGGACAAACTTTGGTCGAGTTATGGTGAAAACTGTTAAAATGTCCCAAATTAGGTTTAGGTCAAGGTATTAGGCCAAGCTGAAAAGGTATTAAGGTATTAGGTCAACCTTAAAATTAGGTCAAGGAGGAAAAAAACATTATGTAAATCCCACATACTTTGTATTCCTATTATTGATGCAAAATTTCATTCTGAATGTCCCAGCTGGCTCCAAGATACAACTCGGAAATTGATACAACCGGATATCGGGAGTGTTGGGAGTGCAGGATAAAAAAATAAAATAATAATAATTTTCTAAATGGTGGTTTAGTACTCCTTGGGGTCTCAGAAACTCTGTGGTACCATAAAAACAATTGGGGGCACTAATTGTAGAAACAAACCCTACAACAGCACTAAGCCTTCCTCTATCATATAGAGTGAGGCTCAATAAAAGTACACTGAAGTGGCACACAAACAACAACCACAGCCAGCATGACAGCAGCAAAAACTATGTGTTATAAAAGAACATTTTTTTCACATGTTTTACTACATTGTACATCCTCATTGAGATTCACAGATAGACGTGCAATACGTTTGTGAAGCAAAACATGCTGTCTTTTGATTAACCCATCAGCGAAGTGCCGGGTAGGCCCGCCTAGTAATAACTCTACGAGTACCACTACTACTATTAGTACGACTACTACTTTGCATGCCCAGTTAAGAGGCATAGCGACTCTTTGGAGGATGACCCCTTTGAATAACAATAATAATTACTATTATTGTTCCCCACCCATCCGACAAGGTCAGACATGGGGACATTAAAAATTAAAATGAGCTCCGTCCGACCAACCGATCATCCATCCATGTACTGTTGTGCACGTGATATTTTTAAAAAGCCATTGAACATTTAGCTTTCACATTCCTCATGATATTATCTCAATCTGAGTAGATCACGGTTGTGATTGGCTGAATTTTATTGCCATGGCAACCATCATGGTGTACGTGATATTTCAAAAACCGTTTTTGTGTTTTTTTTTTCATACATGGGCAAAGCTCATGGGAGAACAGAACAGCTAGGACACAGAACAGGACACAACATAACAAAGGGAACAACAGGAAAAAGGGGAAACACCAACAGCAGGGTGGAGGGAGAAAGTAGATGGAGACGGACAAACAAGGGATGCAGGTAACAACGAGAGGTGAGGGAGAACGCAAAGGGTGGACAATATGGATACTTAAGCAAAATTTTGGGAATGGTGGGGGTGGTTAACGGGTTTTAAAAAGATCACGATTTTGTATTGGGGGGGGCGGGGGTGACTTGAGATGGTGGTGAGTAGCTGTTTTGAAGACCAGGAGGGAAGAATGAGATTGAAGAGAGTGTGGACGGTTGTTCCACAGGTGGGAAAAAAAGAAGAACGAATGAGTGGAGGTGAGCAGTGGTTCTGGATTTAGGCAGTTTCACCAAGGGGTTGCTGGTAGACCACGTGTGTCCTGCAGATACATGGGGGAGACAAAGCACAGAAGGGTAGAGGGGGCAAGACCAGAAATGAGGTGCAACAAGACAAGGAGACCACCTACCTATCAGTGATAGCGAAGTGATAGGCTCACAGACTCAGCTTCATCGCAAGAGATTCCAATGATCTTGTAGGCCT
>CM068955.1:170351725-170366153 GCA_035128595.1 Eptatretus atami
GTGTTAAGCTGAGCAAGGTGTAAGGCAAGGGAGCCAGCCCAGAGGGGAGAGCAGTACTCCATCAAGCTGTGGTTTAGCAGTACTCCATTTGCATGATGGAGGATGCTCAGTCGGTGCCTGGCTTTGGAGTCCAACTTTGAAATGTGGCTTGCCCAGTGATCATGGCTGAGAGTGAGACCCAAGAGTTTGAATGACTGCAGCCTCTTTGAGAGGACTGCTTGAGAAAGTAAATGGGAAGGTTTGTGGTATGGTCCTTTTGAGAGAGACAGCCAGTGAAGAGAGCGAGCAGAGCGAGAGAAGAGAAGAGAGAGAGAGAGAGAGAGAGAGAGAGAGAGAGAGAGAGAGAGAGAGAGAGAGAGAGAGAGAGAGAGAGAGATTTCTCAGGATTGAAAAACATGTTCTAAAGTTTGACCATATTGTGATTCTGTCAAGGTCTGGAATCTGCCTGCCCTGTCTGTTAGAAGGATGAGGGATGTCACAGCAGAGAGAGAAGTCATCAGGAAAGATATAAAGAGGTTCCAGATTTAGCTTTCATACTACACAGATCGATTCCTGATACCACTCAAAAGGTGAGGGACCTAAAATATCAGCTCCTTGTTTTTCATTAAAATTCTCACCAATCATCCTGCTGGTCTTTTTACATCTCATCTGCACTCAGCAATGGAAACATCTCAAGCCAGAACGCAGAACTGCATCCTCATTAGCAAAAAAGCAGAGGCTCAAGGCACACGTCATTATCCTTATTATGACATATTAAAGCATGTTGTGCACAGGTGTATGTGGGATGGTAACACAGCCGCTACATTTCTCATGGGTGGTGAGCAGTGAGGTCGGTGGCTGTCATTCATTGTGGGAAGTGTGAGGTGAAAATTGATCATGCCATCTACAATTCCAAAACGTCTGATTCCCATTCAGTCATTTAAAATGCCATGACGCAGTTCTCAGTTGACGCTCCTATTCAAACATGAACAATTATGCAATTCATGTGAAGCAAGGAGCATAGGACAAGGAATGTCATATGAGGCACTGACACTCTGGGAAAAGACAGATGTCAAAAGGAGTTGAGGAGGATGGGGCTGGATGGCAATTATTTCAGAGTGAAGAAGGCTGTAATAAACCCAGATAACAATAGATGCATCGCTTTTTCTTTGTTTGATATCCTTCCCAATACTGCCATAGTATTGCAAGCCATCTACATATTCAATATGCAAATTTTGGATGATTGGCCATCCCCTTTCCAGCCCCTTCCCCTGTACTGTGTTTCCACACATAATTCCACCTCCCTCTCCTGATTACTACCTCCTCCAAAGAGGTCACTTGTTTTGCGTTCTCATCTTAACCAGTAGCTCATGGTATTGGAAACCCACGTTTAAATCCCCTATACTATATGTTTCTCTGTTATCTAATAATGTCCTTGTAATTCCCAAAAATGACATTCTTTGTCCTGCATGTCATTTATCTACAAGCTCCTTGATGAGCCTGAGACCAATGTAACTATATATATATATATATATATATATATATATATATATATATATATATATATACAGGGTGTCCCAAAAAAATGTACTCACATTTTGGCTCCTCATAACTAATTGAATTTTTCATTTTTTTTTTCAGATCAAATTGAACCGAATAAAGGCAGAAGTTACGACTAGGTGTTGAAGAAAGAAAATTTATCATAAAGTGCTACTGGAAGCACGAAAACATCATGGAAGTGCAAAGACAATTTAGAAGACATTTCACAAAGATCCACCAACGCGACGCACCATTGCTCGCATCCGAGATAAGTTTGAAACAGATGGAACTGTGCATGACGTCCATAAGGAGCGTTCAGGAAGACCACGGTCACAACCACCCCCGCAAAGGAAAATCAATTGCTGGAAACCCTCCACCGATCCCCACGGAAATCTGTATGACAAATGGCTCGTGAGACAGGAATCCCATAATCAAGCCCATCGCATTTTGAAGCGAATTAATTGAAAAGTTACATTCCAAAATTAATCCACGCTCTAAATGAAGACGATCCTGACTGGAGAGCTGAATTTTGTGAGTGGTACCTGGGCAAATGCGAAGAAGATGCAGCATTTCCATCCAAAATTGTTTGGAGTGATGAGGCCAGCTTCAAGTTAAAGGGCTCAATAACCGACACAATTGCACCTACTGGGCTCTTGAAAATCCGCATGTTACTATGGAACACCATTTAAACTTACCAGGGGTTACTGTGTGGTGTTGGGATATCAGCATTTGGGCATCCAGGGCCTTCTTTTTTGACCAAACTGTCACTGGGGATGTTTACTTAAACTTGCTGCAGGAATCCGTCGTCCACGTGTCGAAGAGATATTTGGTGATGAAGAGATTTACTTTCAGCAAGATGGAGTACCTCCCCACTACCACCGTGATGTGAGGGCCTATCTCGAAGCAACTTTTCCGAACAGTTGGATTGGGCGAAGAGGTAGTGTTGAATTCCCTGCGAGAGGAGAGAGAGAGAGAGAGAGAGAGGAGAGAGAGAAGAGAGAGGAAGAGAGAAAGAGAGAGAGAGAGAGGAGAGAGAGAGAGAGAGAGGAGAGAGAGAGAGAGAGACAAACACCAGGGTTGAAGGATAAAATAGAGGGAAACTTGGACAAATGAGAGAATGGGGAGGAAAAAGGGTAGGGGAGGATGCACAGGGTGGACAAAATAGATAACAGAGGCAAACTCTCAGGAAGGAAAAAACTGGAAATTGGAAGGAGGGTGGGGTCAGGTGGAGGTTAACGTGATAAAAAAAAGATTTGTAATGGATGGGGAATGATCTGTGATGCAGGGGAGCCAGCACAGAGGGGAAGAGGAGTACTCCATCAAGCTGTGATGAAAGCCTTGCAGGTGGATAGGAGTTCAAGTATGCCAAAGAAGGACTTTGTACAATGGAGGATGCCCAGTCGATGACTTGCTTTGGAGGCCAATTTTGAAATGGGTTTGCCCAAGAAAGATCATAGCTGATAGTGAGCCCAGGAGTTTGGGTGGACGAATTTCCTCAAGATGATTATTGAGAAAGTTGGTTGGTGGGGGGGTTCCAGATAGTCATTGGGGGGGGGAGAGAGAGAGAGAGAGAGAGAGAGAGAGAGAGAGACGAAGAGAGAGAGATGAGAGAGAGAGAGAGAAGATTGTCAGGATTTGAAGACATAGTCCAGTGTTTGACAGCTTGTGATTTTGTCAAGTCTGCAAGAGGGGGAAGAACCTCCAGCCTGTCTGCCTGAAGGATGAGTGATGTCATGGCAGAAGGTGGATCATCAGCAAATAGATAGAAAGGATTTCCAGAGGTCAGAGAGATCGTGGATGAAGATGAGTTATAAGACTGGGCCAGGAACACCTGCCTGGGGCACTCCAGCCTTAACAGGAGAGAGGAGATGAAGGGATTCCATCGAGAGCCACACATTGGCTAAGAGAGTAGAGGAAGTCAGTGAGCCATGTGTGGAATTGGCCTTCAATGCCATAGATAGAGTTTGGAGAACAGGTGGGATGCCAGACTGTATCAAAAGCAGGAGATATGGCTAGAGAAAGGCCCTGATCTCATGTTTGACATATGCCTCCATCCATTGTTGGGAGAGTAAAAGCAGCATGTCGAGGTCGAGTGACCTGGTCTGAATCCATGTTGGTGATCTGAGATGAGGCCATTAGAGAAAAGAAGGATTCATATCAACTACATTGATGATTCCGTGACATTGCTGATATTTATTAAGTGGAATAGGTTGTAGTTAGAGGATTGTTTTTTTTTTCACCTTTCAAGTAATGCAGTGATGGTGGTGGATTTACAAGGAGATGAAAAATGACATCAGGCAAATGATAGGGTGAAAAGGCAGAGAGAGGATGTGCGAAAGCAGCAGAGATGTTTTTCAGGAAACGCGAGTTGATGCCATCCGTCCAGTTGCAGAAATCAAATCGAGGAATTGGAAGAAGCTTTCTCCAGCCTTTTCACTTGCAAAAGAAACAGAGCCCAGGAACAGTTGGTATGACTTGGTAGTGATCAAAGAATTCTCAATTCCTCTTATACAGGTGAACCATTATTTAATACATATGCATTGGACAATGAGAAAAAAAAAACACAACCAAGCAACACGCCCTATATCTCTGATCCTACCAGTACATGGATCTTGAGTTTCTTTTTTAATAGGCAAGAGTGCGGGAGGGTGAGGTCATGGGATGAGATCGAGTAATTTTCAGACAGGATTTTGAAGGTTGATGTTTTGCAGTCAGGGAGAAGAGAATCAATCAAAGCCTTTTTTGCATGGCAATTCAGAGGTCAATTGAATCTAAAGGCTGACAAAAAATACACAATATACATATATTATAGATATATATATATTATATATATATATATTATAACACACACATATTATATAATACACCACACACCTATATACACATATATATAAATGTATATATATATATACATGTATATAATATAACGATATATATACAACATATATATACGTATGTGTGTGTATATATCTATACACACATATATATGTATACACACATATATATACATATACAAATACATATATTACATATAAATATACATATATATACACATATATATAATACAGGTGCCCAAAAGTTTACTTTACCCCTGATAAATTCTTGCACTTCCCTCCGTCCCTTCCCCTCTCCCCTCGCCCGCTATGGTATGCGAAACACTGGACTCAGAAGAATGATGGAGACAACAGATACAATGACCAAATTAATTATGTAAGTACTGTACAATAAAACCGTATATTAAAAGAGTTCAAGAAGACAATGCTTCACTGGGGAAGGGTAAAGTAACTTTCAGGCCAACCCTGGTAATATACATATATATATATATATAAATATACATATATATATATATATACTATATCACATGCCTGGTTGGCTTAATGGTTATGGTGGTGGGCTTGGATCTCGGGTCCTGAGTTCAAATCCCGCCTCAGCGTTGATTAAACGACGGTGGGGTTAACTCGGCCTGTCATCCTTCCGAGGTCGCAAAAAAGAGAAGTTCAGCATGCTGGTATCCTGTGCCGAGTGTGACCCATCCAGGATTGTGCCCAATAGCCAAGGAGATGCTTAAGCAGCACCAACGCTATGCAAAGAGTCTTGGTTCCCAATCTCCTCCTCTCCCATTGTTGTATATATAATTATAAAGTATATATATATATACTATGTATATATATATTTCTATAGGTATATATATTCAACAATGATGCATGTCGAGCACATTAAATGTTAATAATCTCATGTTGGATTTTTAAGTACATTTTCCCATCAAAGGGTTATAACAAACATTTGTGCTAACATGCTAAAAACTTCATTTTTTAAGTAATTATTCAATCAAGCTTAAATTGGCTACAGTTTTGCTTTTATCAACACACTTTAAAACCATTATTACTAATTCTTCGATAGAAATTTAGTTAGCATTCTACTAGCATTTATGTCAATGTGGTGCAGAGAGTAAGGTTTGGAGACAAGATTTGGAAGCAAACACAGAATTGAGGCATTCAGCCTTCTCTTTCTTTTCTCTGAATGCCAGAGTTTCTGCGCAACTTACGTGTATTTTATGCCTAGAATGTTATAAATGATGCTTCATACTAACGAGCTTAATTATGCAGCCATTAATAATGATCTGTGATTGCATCATTACGTGTGAGAATCACAATCTGACTCTGATGAAAAGCGGTTTGTTTGCTTGGTCAATAACTGGTAATCCATACCCCTCTTTGCTCTGGACATGTGGAGAGTCACGATGAATGAAGGATCGAAGATGAAGTCGGGCTGCTAGTAATCCTCAAAAATGAAAAGCAGCTACTGGAAGTACAGAAGATGGTAAACAATATTTTCGAGTGCGAGCTGTTGTTAAACACCACACCAGATGCAATTCAAGAAAAATAGACATGCTGGAGTGCGCACCAATTCACATAAAAGCTGATGAACAAGCTGTCCAAGACCTCAGCACAAGTTATGAGGAGTTTGAATGTGACCCTTCAATCTCACCACTCCAACCCCCGCACTCTCCAGTCTGGCATCATGGTGCCAAAATGACCTTGTGACGACTTTTAATCAGCCACAAATGATGGAGAGAACAAACTTAGTACGTTATGAAAGAGAGGGTATTCACAAAATCAAAAAAAATATCATGATAGAGTCCATCGCAGTTCGTGTCTAACTTTGAGAAAAACACCATCAACCAAACAGACCTGCGATGGCCAGAATATCGCCATGGAGAAGATGGAACATAAGTGAGCTGCGGTCATTGCCTTGTGGAGAGTAAGGGGCTGTGGAATTGTCTCATATCATGGATAGCCAAAGCACTGAGGAAAATCTTGCTCTCTTCAGTGCCAATGGGCACAATAACAAAGGTGCAGAAGAGCAAGCTGCTGGAGAAAATGACTGTCAACTATGATAACTCCCAACACTTATTCCAGCCATGGTGGATATAGGGTTCATCTGGTGCCTTACAACACCAATCACGAGGATCAAGAAGGTGACGAGACAAAAGATTCCTGGGGAAACTATGCCCAGAAGACTGTCAAGATGGTCTTATCAAGGACCTCAACTGCTGAGACAATCTTTGTGTCAATGACCGTTATAATATCTCATAGCATCAGACAGTGCAGAGCACAGAAGAAGTAGGTTAGAGGGTAATGTGCCCAATGTCTTCATAAAGGTCTGTTGACTCATTCTCATCCCTCAAGACTTCAAGACCCTAATTGTGCAGCAATAGCAACAAGAGACAACTACAGGACTTCCTCGAGGATACATTTGCAGCAGCTTCACAGCAATCCCCGCAAGTTGTGATTTATTATGTGGGAAACAAGTGTTAAAAGCTTTCTACCAGTGATGATGTTAGCTATTCAAATGTGAACAGGCGGAAGCAGATACGGCAATGTTCACCATCTTTGGAGAACATGAGAGACACAGTTATGATAGGAGGTGTTATGATAGACAGTGAAGATACCGATGTGTATGTACAGGCTGCATGTGTCACATCACACAACTGGGCTGCTGTGTATCAAGAGAAGCTCAAGTCGTTGCTCTTCTCTCCATCTGTAATGAGAATTGGCAGAGGTTATCTACCACTCCATGTGCTCACCGGATGCGACAGCAATTCTGGCTTCTATGGTCATGATAAAGATAATCTTGAGCAAATTGCAGGCAACAAAGAGCTGCCTGTGTTCTGCAGAAGTGTGGGAAAGTTTACCTGCCACAGATGCTGCAGTCTCAGACAAGGTCCAGTTGTCATCCAATATATCTACTCTGACAAAAAGAGTTTAACTGCAGCAGAGCAGAGCGGTTAAGTGGAAGAATTTGAATAACGACAAACAATGCGCCTCCCACCCTGATCAAGACTCCTTAATTATGAGACATTGTGGGTGCTAACTACCTCGCCTTCATACAGAAGAAATTCCTTCGGAAAGTGCACCCATACACCTGTCACTCCATGGCTGGCACCGTCGCGTAATGGCAGATGTCGACCAGTGCAATACTCAAAACCTGCTCTAAACTTCACATTGGCACCATGGAGGAATCTGAGGATGCTGAATTCATCTGACTCTGATCACTCCTCTCAACTAGTTGATGAATTTTCATCAGTCAGTCAGATAGTGATTCTCAATCGTCATAAATGCAATCACAAATCATTAGTATGGCTGCATAATTACCTCGGTCAGTGTGAGAACAAAAATTTATAATGTTTCTAGCCATAACATATGTCAGTTTGGAGCAGAAACTCTGGCATTCAAAGAAAGAATGTTTTACAAACTGAAACCATTTTGTAAGCATTTGTTGAACCAATATTGCTTTTCACCTTAAATTATACCTTGAAACAAACAAATGAGTTCTTCCATTGCTTTCTCATCCTCAAATCACAACAAAATGACCCATCAAACGTGTTTCTATGTCTATTGGTTCAAAATCTAGACCATTATTCTACGTTTTACTCACACGGGTGGTGGCCATCTTGGATTGGCCCCCTGGTGGAGTTTACACACATTTTCGCCAGGGAAAATAGGGGGCTTATTTTCTTTCTAAATATTCCAAAGAATTAAATACCACATCAAACTTTCCTGTGCTCTGAGTTGTCATCGGAAGGTATACATGACCTACTAAAGGGATTGATGAATGGACTGTGTATGCCCTGCAGAAAACATGGGTAGGGACAAAGCACGGAAAGGAGCAGAGGGTACAAGACCAGAAAGGAGGTGGTAAAAACAGAAGACTACCAACCTGTCTGTGGTGACAAAAAGTGATAGACCCATCGATCAGCTTCATTGCATGACATTCAACATTCTTGAAGGCCTTGGTTCCCGGCATCATTCTGAGCAACATGTGAGGCAGGGGAGCCAGCCCAGGAGGGGAGAGCCAGAAGTCCATAAAATTGATTGTTCAGGGAATAAAGCAAACATCTCATTGTGTGAAATCGAATGTATGCCGCTCTTTTGGGACGTTGCAGACATGTTTTGTGTGGACATTTTGAACATTTGATGTAAAAATGACTATTAAATGGTTTATGTTCGCGGGCGCCAAGCTGTGACACTATTTCGTGTGTCTGTGGTGTCTGTTCTGTGTGTCTGTCTGTCTGTCTGTTGTGACTCTCCAGAGCATAGCTCCGTGACGTTTGATGCGATCTAATGAAACTTGGACACAAGCTAGATATCATGGTTCTCGTTGTTGTCTTTTTGATGAGGGGCGTCCCACGCCCCTTGTGGCGAGCCACGCCCACTTGAAACTTTATTTATTTTCTATTTTTTTTAATTTTTTCTCGATTTTTTTTCGCAATTTCATTCCAAGATTCTGTGCATAATGTCCATAAGTACAACATATAAAAAAATCCGATTGATTTGGTCAATTTTGACGGAAGAGATAGGTTTTTACGGTAGGGATTCCTCAAAAAGCTTCCACTAACTTAAATTGTACTATCGTGGCAATTGTTCAATAAATGTCCGTGAACCATCGTCGCCTCCCGGCTAGTTGCACTTTAATTATGTACAGTGAGTTTTGTTTATTAAGTGCAAGAAGATCAAGATAGATTTTTGTATGTGTATACATTCTTTTGAATCACTGTTTGTACCCCAAGGGTGGAAACTGATAGACAGTTGCTTGTGATGCTTGTTCTCTCACTGTGTTTTCGAAAATGTATTTAAGCCTTTGAAACTGCCCATTGTACAACAGCTGAAAGCTGTTCTGCAGTCAAAAAGTACTTTGAGGCCTGTTCTAAAATGGAAAGGAATATTTTAAATGTTATGATTTGTGGAGATGCTATTCATCACGGTACTCCATCACAGCTCCATCAATGTCTTACTCCATTAAATCAATTGGCATATCTTTATTTATGAAGCAAATCTCTATCTTTACAATCGTAACACTAATATGCAAATGTACTCATTTTGACACCAATATACATTTATATTACAGATCCTAGGTTCCGAGGCATGAAAAAGCGATAAATAAAATATATTATATATATATATATTATATATATATTATATATATATATATATATATATATATTATATTATATATATATAATATATATGAGCCTGGTGTTGGCGCAGTGGTATTAGGCAGCGGCTTGGGATCCAAGAGTCCTGAGTTTCAAGCCCCGTTCGGCCACTGAATTAATACACCAGGGGTTGACTCAGCAGCATCCTTCCGAGGTCGGCCAAAATGAAAGTACCAGTATACTGGCCGGTGTATACCCCGGTTGTACCGGTGTATCATATGTACATATATGGTACACCTACAAAATAGGTGTACCATCTCCCTGTGTCGTAAGAGGCGACCAGGGTTGCGTTAGGAAGGGCATCCGGCGTAAAAACTGTGCCAAATTCACTATGCGGATCATACGGATGATCCGCTGTGGCGGACCCCTAACGGGAGCAGCCGAAAGAAAGAAGAAGAAGAAGATATATATAATATATATATATATATATAATATATATTGGATTATGAGGAAATGCACCTTGCTCTAGGTTATCTATAGAGGGCAACTTTGTTTTGATCGGACAAACTTTGGTCGAGTTATGGTGAAAACTGTTAAAATGTCCCAAATTAGGTTTAGGTCAAGGTATTAGGCCAAGCTGAAAAGGTATTAAGGTATAGGTCAACCTTAAAATTAGGTCAAGGAGGAAAAAACATTATGTAAATCCCACATACTTTGTATCCTATTATTGATGCAAAAATTTCATTCTGAATGTCCCAGCTGGCTCCAAGATACAACTCGGAAATTGATACAACCGGATATCGGGAGTGTTGGGAGTGCAGGATAAAAAAAATAAAATAATAATAATTTTTAAATGGTGGTTTAGTACTCCTTGGGGTCTCAGAAACTCTGTGGACCATAAAAACAATTGGGGCACTAATTGTAGAAAACAAACCTACAACAGCACTAAGCCTCCTCTATCATATAGAGTGAGGCTCAATAAAAGTACACTGAAGTGGCACACAAACAACAACCACAGCCAGCATGACAGCAGCAAAAACTATGTGTTCTAAAAAGAACATTTTTTCACATGTTTACTACATTGTACATCCTCATGAGATTCACAGATAGACGTGCAATACGTTTGTGAAGCAAAAACATGCTGTCTTTTGATAACCCATCAGCGAAGTGCCGGGTAGGCCCGCCTAGTAATAACTCTACGAGTACCACTACTACTATTAGTACGACTACTACTTGCATGCCCAGTTAAGAGGCATAGCGACTCTTTGGAGGATGACCCCTTTGAATAACAATAATAATTACTATTATTGTCCCCCCCATCCGACAAGGTCAGACATGGGGGCATTAAAAAATTAAAATGAGCTCCGTCCGACACCGATCATCCATCCATGTACTGTTGTGCACGTGATATTTTTAAAAAGCCATTGAACATTTAGCTTCACATCGTACTATTCCTCATGATATTATCTCAATCTGAGTAGATCACGGTTGTGATTGGCTGAATTTTATTGCCATGGCAACCATCATGGTGTACGTGAATATTCAAAAACCGTTTTTGGTTTTTTTTTCATACATGGCAAAGCTCATGGGAGAACAGAACAAGCTAGGACAACAGAACAGGACACAACATAACAAAGGAACAACAGGAAAAAGGGGAAACACCAACAGCAGGGGTGAGGAGAAAGTAGATGGAGACGGACAAACAAGGGATGCAGGTAAACAACGAGAGGTGAGGGAGAACGCAAAGGTGGACAATATGGATACTTAAGCAAAATTTGGAATGGTGGTGGGTTAACGGGTTTTAAAAAGATCACGATTTTGTATGGGGGGGGGCGGGGTGATTGAGATGGTGTGAGTAGCTGTTTTGAAGACCAGAGGGAAGAATGAGATTGAAGAAGTGTGGACGGTTGTTTCCACAGGTGGGAAAAAAGAAGAACGAATGAGTGGAGGTGAGCAGTGGTTCTGGATTTAGGCAGTTTCACCAAGGGTTGCTGTAGACCACGTGTGTCCTGCAGATACATGGGGGAGACAAAGCACAGAAGGTAGAGGGGGCAAGACCAGAAATGAGGGCAACAAACAAGGAGACCACCTTACCTATCAAGATAAGCGAAGTGATAGGCTCACAGACTCAGCTTCATCGCAAGAGATTTCAATGATCTTGTAGGCCTTGGTTTCCACGTGTTAAGCTGAGCAAGGTGTAAGGCAAGGGGAGCCAGCCCAGAGGGGAGAGCAGTACTCCATCAGCTGTGGTTTAGCAGTACTCCATTTGCATGATGGAGGATGCTCAGTCGTGCCTGGCTTTGAGTCCAACTTTGAAATGTGGCTTGCCATGATCATGGCTGAGAGTGAGACCCAAGAGTTTGAATGACTGAACCTCTTTGAGAGGATTGTTGAGAAAGTAAATGGGAAGGTTGTGGTATGGTCCTTTTGGAGAGAGACAGACAGTGAGAGAGAGCGAGAGAGCAGAGAGAGAGGAGAGAGAGAGAGAGAGAGAGAGAGAGAGAGAGAGAGAGAGAGAGAGAGAGAGAGAGAGAGAGAGAGAGAGAGAGAGAGAGAGAGAGAGAGAGATTTCTCAGGATTGAAAGACATTGTCTAAGTGTTTGACCATATTGTGATTCTGTCAAGGTCTGGAAGCTGCTGCCTGTCTGTTAGAAGGATGAGGGATGTCACAGCAGAGAGAGAAGTCATCAGGAAAGATATAAAGAGGTTCCAGATTTAGCTTTCATACTACACAGATCGATTCCTGATACCACTCAAAAGGTGAGGACCTAAAATATCAGCTCCTTGTTTTTCATTAAATTCTCACCAATCATCCTGCTGGTCTTTTTACATCTCATCTGCACTCAGCAATGGAAACATCTCAAGCCAGAACGCAGAACTGCATCCTCATTAGCAAAAAAGCAGAGGCTCAAGGCACACGTCATTATCCTTATTATGACATATTAAAGCATGTTGTGCACAGGTGTATGTGGGATGGTAACACAGCCGCTACATTCTCATGGGTGTGTAGCAGTGAGGTCGGTGGCTGTCATTCATTGTGGGAAGTGTGAGGTGAAAATTGATCATGCCATCTACAATCCCAAACGTCTGATTCCCATTCAGTCATTTAAAAATGCCATGACGCAGTTCTCAGTTGACGCTCCTATTCAAACATGAACAATTATGCAATTCATGTGAAGCAAGGAGCATAGGACAAGAATGTCATATTAGGCACTGACACTCTGGGAAAAGACAGATGTCAAAAGGAGTTGAGGAGGATGGGGCTGGATGGCAATTATTTCAGAGTGAAGAAGGCTGTAATAAACCCAGATAACAATAGATGCATCGCTTTTTCTTTGTTTGATATCCTTCCCAATACTGCCATAGTATTGCAAGCCATCTACATATTCAATATGCAAATTTTGGATGATTGGCCATCCCCTTTCCAGCCCTTCCCCTGTACTGTGTTTCCACACATAATTCCACCTCCCTCTCCTGATTACTACCTCCTCCAAAGAGGTCACTTGTTTTGCGTTCTCATCTTAACCAGTAGCTCATGGTATTGGAAACCCACGTTTAAATCCCCTATACTATATGTTTCTCTGTTATCTAATAATGTCCTTGTAATTCCCAAAAATGACATTCTTTGTCCTGCATGTCATTTATCTACAAGCTCCTTGATGAGCCTGAGACCAATGTAACTATATATATATATATATATTATATATATATATATATATATATACAGGTGTCCCAAAAAAATGTACTCACATTTTGGCTCCTCATAACTAATTGAATTTTTCATTTTTTTTTTCAGATCAAATTGAACCGAATAATGGCAGAAGTACGACTAGGTGTTGAAGAAAGAAAATTATCATAAAGTGCTACTGGAAGCACGAAAACATCATGGAAGTGCAAAGACAATTTAGAAGACATTTCACAAAGATCCACAACGCGACGCACCATTGCTCGCATCCGAGATAAGTTTGAAACAGATGGAACTGTGCATGACGTCCATAAGGAGCGTTCAGGAAGACCACGGTCACAACCACCCCCGCAAAGGAAAATCAATGCGGAAACCCTCCACCGATCCCCACGGAAATCTGTATGACAAATGGCTCGTGAGACAGGAATCCCATAATCAAGCCCATCGCATTTTGAAGCGAATTAATTGAAAAGTTACATTCCAAAATAATCCACGCTCTAAATGAAGACGATCCTGACTGGAGAGCTGAATTTTGTGAGTGGTACCTGGGCAAATGCGAAGAAGATGCAGCATTTCCATCCAAAATTGTTTGGAGTGATGAGGCCAGCTTCAAGTTAAAGGGCTCAATAACCGACACAATTGCACCTACTGGGCTCTTGAAAATCCGCATGTTACTATGGAACACCATTTAAACTTACCAGGGGTTACTGTGTGGTGTGGGATATCAGCATTGGGCATCCTAGGGCCATTCTTTTTGACCAAACTGTCACTGGGATGTTTACTTAAACTTGCTGCAGGAATCCGTCGTCCACGTGTCGAAGAGATATTTGGTGATGAAGAGATTTACTTTCAGCAAGAGGAGTACCTCCCCACTACCACCGTGATGTGAGGGCCTATCTCGAAGCAACTTTTCCGAACAGTTGGATTGGGCGAAGAGGTAGTGTTGAATTCCCTGCGCATTCCCCAGACCTCACTCCAATGGACTTCTTTTTATGGGGATATCTCAAAGATAAGGTTTACGGCTCAAAACCAGCAACAGTCGATGAGCTGAAAGAGGAAATTGAAAGACAATGTCTTGCAGTTCCAAATGAAATGATTCGTAACGCTGTTGAATCCATTGGACCGCGTTATCGGCTGTGTTTGGAACGTGATGGTCGTCAGTTTGAACATTTGTAAACATGCATTTATACATTTATACATTTAACCATTAATCTTGTTTCTAAAGTCAATGAACAACACATTTATTATCATTTAAAGAGTGAGTACATATTTTCGGACACCCTGTTACA
>CM068955.1:170375015-170439333 GCA_035128595.1 Eptatretus atami
ACACACACACATACACCAACACACACACACGAGACACACACCAACACACACACACACATAATGAGCAAAATGAGATAATGAGATAATGAGCAAAAAGAAGAGGAGATGAGGCTAACAGTCCTGCAATACCTTGCATGATTGACTGACCGCGCCACCCAGTACATTTTGGAGGGATAATCCGCTGAACGATCCCTCCTTGATAGTTGGCGCGTCGTCTCCTGTTGGCTGCGGTGCCGGCGCAGCGTCTGTGCCGATCCAGAGAATGGGCGCGACCGTCATGCGTGAGGGCGGACTTTGGGTGGAGCCATCGGCAAGTGGGTGGATGGAGATGGAGTCAGGTGGGTGGGTGGAGCCAGTGACGAGGGCAGGCGGAGGCGGAGTCAGGCGGGTGAGTGGAGCCAGCGACGAGTGTGTGAAGAAGAAGACAGCGTGCAGCAGGCGCACGCAGAGACCGACCCAAAGCCAGGCAAAGAAGATGAGGACGACCACAACGACAACTCTCTCTGGACGGCTTCACGATAGGCCCTGCGGTGCAGGGCGGGGTGCTGCCCAGAAACGATGCGTCCTCACCTGAATCGGGCGCTCCCATTGGGCCCCGGCCACCCCTCGGCCCAGCTGCCATGGCCGGAAGCGGCCATATTTTACATCCGGCAAGACAGAGCGGAGCTGCGGAATCATCTTGCTCCGAACACCGCGATATGAATCGCCTTGCACTGAACACCCGGGCCATGCCCCGGCGCTGATCAATGCACCCTCCCTGCTCGCACGCCATGCAGCCCGAGCAATCCAGGCCGTACAGCATGCCTCTGCTTGGTGGCATCTGTATTGAGGCGAAGGTGCGGGAGGATGTCTGCCGTCTGCAGGAGACATTGGTGGCTATGATGGTGAGCGAAGAATTGACTGTAAGATGCAGTCATGAACCAACGCGCAAACTCGAACAAAGATGTGCGCCTTGCACGTCCCATACAATGTGATGGTAAAATGCCATTGTAATCAGCGCGACGACCCGAATGAAGATGTGTCCTATTCGTGCCCCGTTATGTGCGATGATAAAATGCCATTGTAATCAGCGTGCAGACCTGATTGAAGAGGTGCGCTATTCGTTCCCCATACTGTACGATGATAAATTATCATGGAGCTGCATGCGGGTCTGCCATTGAGCATGCGGTTATCTATCCCTGTGGTGATCTTCACAGGCAGCTGCTTGCGCAGTGCCGTCCCTGTTCTGTCATGGATTGAAGGAAAGGATTTGATATAATTATGAGATGCAGAAATGGATTGAAAGGAACGCGCCGCATGCGTCCTGTACAGCGTTGGCGTTTATTGTTTGCTTCTACTATTCCCTTCGACACCACATCCTCGCAGCGGTGCCGTCGTGTGATTGAGGCTTCTACTAGCCTTCGTGAGGAAGCATTCTTATAATGGGTTTGGCTGTGGTTTTCACATCGGCCGTCTGAGTGCAGTGCCTGCTTGGATTTATTTCAGGAATAATAGGAAAAGAGTAGGAATGAAGATAGAGATATAATCAGACCGAACTATGAGATCCACACAATGCACTTCGACCCGTTTGACCCATTTGACATGAGGGAAAGGTATAGCTGCACGTATATTTATGAAATAACTGTCTGGGGACCACTGTATGATGGATGCCATTGCCTTGGAGGGATGTGGTTTCCAGAACTGCCACAATATATATATATATCCATTGGGACCATACTCTGTGCAGAGCATTCGTGCTGCCAAAGCAGTCTCCTTCGCTATTGGGCACAATCCTGGACGGGTCGCCACAGTGACCTCTCCTCCCCCAAAATCGGTATTTGCTCTCTTCTCTGAAACTACACATACAAGATCGACGAAACTTGAACACAACCTTCTTCACTAATAATGTACCAAAGTGTATTGACCGCATCAAAATCTGTGCTCATAAAAAGGGTCTACTGAGGGTGTTTTTTGACCCCTTCAAAATAGGTATTTGCTGTCTCCTCCAAAACTACAAACACGATTTCAATGAAACTTGACCACAACATTGTTCACCCATGATGTACCATTTGAAGTGTATTGACTGCATAAAAATCTGTGCTCATTAAGGGTGTCTATGGGGGAGTTCTGACCCCCTAAAATAGGTATTTTCTCTCTTCTCCAAACTACACACAGAATTTCAATGAAACTTGACCACAACCTTCCTCACCCTTGATGTACCAAAGTTTGTCCACGGCATTAAAAAATTCAGGGTCTAAGGGGGTCTGCTTGGGTTTTAGTGACTGTTGCTCCTGATCCAGGTGTGGTTCAGGACAGGCGGTCCTATTTTTTTTTAGTTTGTCTGCCTGCCTGGCAGTCAAACAAAATGGAAAATCATTCCAAAGAGGAAACCTACTGTTTTTAAGGATGTCATAATGGACACAAACAACAAGAACAAATAACTAATGTGTCGGGTAATGTGCTAGATCGGGTGATGTAATAGACAATGCATAAAACGGCGGTAAAATGTGTAATTAATTTAATTATATGGCTTTTATCATTTTTATTTTATCTTATTTAAATTTAATTACATACTTGAACAATGGAGAACACAAATCGCCTTCCTGTCACTTCCAAGAATCTCCAGCTTTGCAGTACTTGGACAAGTTCTATAGGGTGGTGTATAAGGGTGATATACTGTATAAGACTGCTTCAATAGCACTGAACACAGCCTTGTGGTGGCTTAGTGGTTAGGGTGGCTGGTTTGAGATCTTAGCATTTTGAGTTTGAGCCGTGTTCGCTGCTGAATTAACACCGGTTGGGGTTAACTCAGCCTCTCATCCTTCTGAGGTTGGTGAAATGAGTACGAGTGTACTGGTAATAGGGGCACTGCATCAATGGCATAGTCCCTAACCACTGATGTAACCAGCAGCCACAAGCTGTACACAAAAGTGTGTGTAACACGACTTCAGGATTTGTTTTTTAACAAACTTTAAAATCATTATTGTGTTAAAATTGAAGTCTATACTTAAACAATGTGCAGGGTATTGTGTTCTATGAACTCTCTAGTTTTGACCAGCTTTGCTTGACTTTATATACTTATCATTGGGATAAAAAAATTAATTTTTATTGTTTTTGTTTGAAAATGACTTTGCCTTGCAGAGAATGAGTAAGTATAGCTCTTATGACACTGTTTTATGGTCTTAGGGTCAAGGTGCGCATGTTTTACATGATCAATACATATATATATATATGAGCATGCACTTTGTTTTTGGACTAATTTGCATGTGTTTTAACCTATGTCCCATTGTTTTGACTTTTCCTCGTTTCTTTAATATCAAAAGGCATTTCTCCAAAGAGAAATAATCATATGCTTACATGAGTATCTTGAATGACACTGCTTCATGAGTATTGCAATTTTGTGTTTTTAACGCCTGCATTATCAGGGAGTGCAGCATACATAGGAGGTCTGAGCTGGTATGGAGGGAAGGATTAAAAGTAAACGGCTTTTTTCAGTGAAGAGGAGATTATGATTAAACCAGCCTTGGTGGATTAATGGTTAGAGCATCTGCTCTATGAGTCTGGGAGATTGGTGTCTCAAAACTGGCTGAGTCACACAAAAGACTTCAAAAATGGTATGTGCTGCTTCCTTGCTTGATGCTCAGCATTAAAAAGGATAGAGCATGGGCAAGCAACTCTAAGTTGGTAATACTAATGCAGGCCTTGATGGGCCAAATAGCCTCCTCCTGTGTCAAAGTTCCTTGTAAGGGAACCTGTTATTAATTATTATTATTATGTAAGGATGTCATATAACTATTTTTGGGATTAAAGGGGATTGACAGAGTAAATGCAAGTCTATTTTTGAGTTGGCAGTAGAGTACCAGACCAGAGGGCATATATTTAAGTGAAAGAAATAGAGCTAAAACAAAGGAAGCTTGATGTTTTTATTTTCACAATAGTGGGTAGGTGGAATACTTTGCCAAAAATAGTTGTGGATGTAAGGAGAGCTTGTCTTCTCGCATTGTTTTAAGGCTCATGGTGGAGCTTAACATAATCACATGTAGAACAAAGACGCCAACGGGTATCTGTACCTTAACATGAATGACAAGGACATCAAACAAATCAAAAAAGTAAGTGGGATTCCAACCTGGGTTTCCAGCACCATGAGCTCAGGTGGGAAACTAAACTGGTTAGTTGACCAGTTTAAAAGAAAAAGACAATTACTTCTGATCTAATCTATCCAGTGTGACTTGCAGGTGGATGACATATTTCCATGTTTCACGTGGACAATAAAAAAAGAATGAAATGAAATGTGCCTTGAAGATTGTTCAGACACCATGGTGGAATTTCTATGGCAAATACACCCTCCAATGTCGATCTCCTCTGCCGGCCAGGTAAGAGCAGAAATTTGGTCAGGGTACTGGTACATACATTGCCTTCAGAAAGTATTCACACCCCTCGACTTTGTCACATTTTGTTGTGTTACGGCCTGAATTTAAAATGAATTAAATTTTGTTTTTTTTGTCACGGATCCACATAAAATAGCTCATAATGGTGAAGTGAATACATGTTTTCAGAAATCTTTGCAAATTAATTAAAAATGAGTCGTTGAAATGTCTTGCGTAAATAAGTATTCAACCCCCTGAGTCAATACTTTATAGAAGTGACTTTGGCAGCGATTACAGCTTCGAGTCTTCTTGGGTACGTCTGTATCAGCTTTGCGCATCTGGATTTGGGGATTTTCTCCCATTCTTCCTTGCAGATTTTATCAAGCTCTGTCAAGTTGGATGGGGATCGTGAGTTAACAGCAATCTTCAAGTCTTTCCACAGATTCACAATGGAATTAAAATCTGGGCTTTGGCTGGATCACTCAAGGACTTTCACATTCTTGTTCTGAAGCCATTCCATTGTTGCTTTGGCTGTATGTTTGGGGTCATTGTCCTGTTGGAACATAAATCTTCGCCGCAGTCTAAGGTCTTTTGCACTCTGAAGCAGGTTCTCCTCAAGGATTTGCCTGTACTTGGCTCCATTCATTGTTCCCTCTATCTTTACAAGTCTCCCATTCCTTGCTGTGAAAAAGCATCCCCATAGCATGATGCTGCCACCACCATGCTTCATGGTAGGGATGGTGTTAGATGAGTGATGAGCTGTGCTCAATTTTCGCCAGACGTAGCACTTTGCATTGAGTCCAAAGAGTTCAATTTTCATCTCATCAGACCACAGAATATTTTGCCTCATGCTCTCTGAGTCTTTCACATGCCTTTTTGCAAACTCCTTTTTCTCAGGAGTGGCTTCCATTTGGCCACTCTCCCATAAAGCCTAGATTTGTGAAGTGCTGCAGAGACTTTTGTCCTTCCAACAGGTTCTCCTATATCAGCCAAGGAACTCTGTAGTTCTTTCAGAGTGATCATTGGGTTATTGGTCACCTCCCTGACCAAGGTCCTTCTTGCCTGGTTGCTCAGTTTGGTCAGACAGCCAGCTCTAGGAAGAGTCTGGGTAGTTCCATATTCTTTATTCTTTCCATTTCCTAATGCTGGAGCTCACTCTTGGAGCTCACCAATGTAGGAATTGGTTTATACCCATCCCCAGATCTATACCTCCTCACAATTTTATCTCAGCGTTCTCCAGACAGTTCCTTGGATTTCATGGTGGAGATTCTGCTCTGACATGCACTGTCAAAGGTGGGGCATTAATCCCTGCTGCTTCCTAAATTATGTGCAATGAATTGAATTGGCCACAAGTGGACTCCAATCAAGTTGTGGAGACATTTCAAGGATGATCAAAGGAAATTGGATGCACCTGAGCTCAATTTTGAGTGTCATCGCAAAGCGGTTGAATACTTATTAAATCAAGACATTTCAGCTTTTCAATTTTTATTTCACTTGCACAAAATTCTAAAAAATATATATATATATATATATTCCACTTTGACATTATGGAATATTAATTATGTGCATATCAGTGACAAAAAATTAAAATTTAATCCATTTTAAATTCAAGCTGTAACACCACAAAATGTGAAAAAGTCAAGGGGTGTGAATACTTTCTGAAGGCACTGTAATTGCCAACTCGTTTCAAAAGGTACTATGTGATCTTTAATGTCCACCAGCGAATATTAACAGACAGGTGAGCTAACCTCACTGAGGACAGCCTCCTAATTGATGCAATGAAGGGCCGGCATGACAGCTTATAGTCCGGTTGGAAATCAAGCCCAGATTAGACACCTCAAGGCGATAATGCTACATCTGGGCTATCCTGTCAGTGCAGACAAACAATTAAGTGGCTGGGGTGAGTTGGCATGTGAGGGGTGGTGTAGGGACCGAGTGTGCTTCTCCAGGACAAGTTGATTGGTGTTAAGTGGTGGGTGGGTGTATAATTCCTTATATTCCTAATTGTATGCCATGAAAAAATTTATTTTGGCTTTCCAAGTATTGGCTTCATGGCGAAGAAAGTGCATTATTGATGTGGAGACAAAATGCATGTCTGATGGGCAGATTTACCTTTTTTCCATTTTCCTTCCTTATATATCCTTGGGTCATTCCATGCCAACTCACCCAGAAAAGGGGCATTTTGTTGCCCGACCCTTTCAGATTTTGATATAAAAATTCACCTGTGGGGGGTTTTGGGCACATCAATTTCAAAAATGCAAGTCATTATTGTTTTTTTTTTTTGCATTTATCTTTGACCTGTGACCTGGAAAAGGTCAATCTCAAGTGAAAAGTGGCCTTGATCAGAAAAATCATCCTGGGCTCAAATTGGATGCTGCCATCATGCGTAGCACCTCGTTCCACTCATCATGGAGAGAGCTTCTTGAGGAAAAAAAAAAACAATATCAGGAGCCCCTAACTCACTTTGGCAAGTTGTCAGACAAGGGGTAAATGATAAGTTTTATTTGAACTTCAGCCCAACCTTTTACCCTTTGGAGAATCAGATCATAAAATGTTAGTATTGCTCTGAGAATCTTAGGGACCAAGCCAGCAAATTTTAGGAAATACTTTTGGTTTCAAGTCCCTCCCATTGATCATTAACCCTCTCTGAAATTTGAATTTTTGCTTTCCAAGTTTAGACCAAAATAACTCACGTGGGGGGGGGGGGGCTCAAAAAAATCACCCATAAATATATTTTTGGATAGATCTTCATGAGATCTACAAGAATCATGGCGCGAAATATTTTGGTATCTGTGGATTTTTGATTTTTAGAAGATTTTTGAAGTTGCATTTGTCATGTATTCAGCAAGCATTGCTGATTGTTACATTGGTGAGGTTAAAGTACCAAGTAGTCCTAACCGAACTGGCGTTTCTCTTCATTCTTGCATTGTCTGCGGTTATATCTGGAATAAAATGTGACAGGGTGTGTTTCCAGTGTCACTTGCTTGAATCTGAGGGGTTATGAACTTGCTTGGAGGTGAGGGGTTATGAACGTGCACGTGGAACTTAGATGTCTTTGTTACGATGACACATTTGAAACCACCAAAGCCTCACTGAGATGCATTTTAAAAACTGATAGGTAACATTAAAAAATAGATTACCATGGTCTAATTGGAATTAAACTAAAAATCTCAGTTCTTTTGATAAGTATACAAAAAATAAACGATCCTAAACATTATTAAAATTTCATGCAGAATGTGGTTGGTTAACTGCTGCTACAGAAACTGCACATCACAAAGATCAGTAGCCATCAAATTTAAAGTTATTGTGTTTGTGAACTCAAACGGAGAGTGAGATTTTCTTCACAATGTTCTTCCATTCATAGAGCAGTCTGTCTTCAGGGAATGGCCACTTGAAGGTGTTCGGTCAAGCCCGGATACACCTGTGCTCCATCAACTGAGATGTTCTCAACTTTTCCAAGGAATATTTCATTTTTATACGACACCTTCACCCAGTCACCAACTTGTAGACAAAGCTGAGCTGCACCGTCCTGGACAACTGCCTCTCTCAATACTGTCACCACATGGAATTCAGTACTTTGACTGGTAAATTCAACCTTTATCTTATCTGGGGTATCGGCTACAAAGTGGTGTGCTTCTCTGGAGCCAGTAATGGCTTGGGCATCGTCATACCATGCATTATGGAGAGGGTAATTTTCTTCAGCCTATTCTTGAGAGACAATAATTACCTGCACAATGCCCTTTCTCCTATTTATACAGCTGCTAAGGGGTTCATACCCCCTCAGCTCCACATGCAAGTTCATAGCACCTCAGCTCCAAGCAAGCGACACTGGAAGCACACCTTGGGTCACTTTTTATTCGAGATCTAACTCCAGAGAATGGAAAATTGAAGAGAAACGCCAGTTTGGTTAGAACTACGTGGTACATTAGCCTCACCAAAGTGGCAATAAGCAATGCTTGATTGAATGACAAACGCATCTTCAAAAATCTGCCAAAAATCCAAAGTCCACGGATACCAAAATATTTTGCTTCATTCTTGTAGAACTCATGAAGATCGATCGAAAAATATACATGGATGCTTTTCCTTGAGCTTCCGCCACCCCCTCCCCGCCCTCCGTGAGTTATTTTGGCTTCAGCTTGGTAAAAATAGCAAACATTAAAATTTCAGAGAGGGTTAATGACCAGTGTGCAGACTTGAAACCAAAAGTGTTTCACAAAATTTGTAAGCTTGGTCCCTAAGATTCCTACAGCAATACTAACATTTTAGGATCTGCATCCCCTACAGGGTAAAAAGGCTTTGTCTGAAGGTCAAATAAAACTCGTCACATACCCCTTGTCTGGCAACTTGCCAAAAGTGAGTTAGGGGCTTCTGATATGTTTTTCTAGAAAGCTCCATTCATTACGAGTCTAATGTGGCGCTACACATGATTGTAACATATACGTTGAGCCCAGGGTGATTCTCCTGGTCAAGGTCACATTTTCACTTTCAGATGACCTTTGTCAGGTCACTACTGGTCAAAGGGGAAATTTTTTTTTTTTAAAGAATGACGAGCATTTATGAACTGAGTGGAGCCAACACCTCCCAGGTGAATTTTTCCATCAAAATCTGGCTCTGGTTGAGTGGCTCTGGTTGAGTGGCTCTGGTTGAGTTAGTATGAAATGACTGACTCCCTTGTATACTCTTCAAAAACTTATAGTTTGCTATACGATGCCCTAACCTACCTCCTGAACACAATTCATACTCCGGCCTTTCACACCAAACTCACCCACTCAACACGTTATTCCACTATATGTCTGGATTACAGAAATTAAACATATTATCTGTAATGACAGTAATGTCCACAACACCATTTTCAGATTATCAGGGTGCTCTGCAAAGCTGTCACTGATTAAAGGAAAGGGTGATGTGTGAAATGTGTGAAAAATGGTAATTATGCAATATGTATTTAAAATACAGAAGAAAAAAAAACTTGTCATAAGCAGTCATTGTTACTATCAAACAAAATTGTCTGCATAAGACGGGCGTTCAGATACTTTGCCTGCTTCAGGTTGGGTTACCTTTGTGGCTTTCCCATCTCAACACCGTTGATGATGCTGGGACCCCAAGCTCAAATCTGATATCCTGTGTTGATTTGTCCATCCTCTACTTGTCTACTTATCCCTTTTATTCATATAAAAGCACACTGATATCTTCTAATATCCTTTCTTACACATGAAAATGTACAAACTCCTCCAAGACTTTTATATCATAAAATATTGAAAATACAATCGATCAAAACACTCATATGTGTGGCCTCAGTGCTGTTTGGAAGTAATGGCAGGTTTACTGCACCATTTAATTTCTTAGGAGCAAATGATGAGATGATGAAACATCAAGTTATTAGAAATACATCAAGTGATACAATGACTTCGATATCCAAATTCTCCAAAACTAAAGTGTCACTAAAGGTGCCCTTGCAGTTTATTTTTTTTGGTTTTTTTTTACTGGCTCTATTCTGGTCTTGCTCCTCCTGCCCTCTCACCTCCCTGCCCATGCACCTCGACGTCACACGCTTTCTGCCACAAAGCCTTTGGCTATCATCCTGAGTCTGAACTCACAGCTCACCGCTGTTCTTTCATACCCCTCTTTTCGTGCCTGTAGAGCTGTCTTTCCGAGGCTGTTGTCACAAGCTCATCCCTACAGAATTTAAAGTCTGTTTCCCATCGCCATCTCATGGTCTCTCCCATTTCCACTACTTCGTTCTACAACACCTGCTATGACCCTGTTCTCATAATTCTTCAACAATCCCTCTTCCTTGTGCTCTGGTGAATCCATTTCTTGTCCCACTTTTCTCCCTTTGCCTCATTATCTGTTGTTCCGTTGACCCCATGTCGTCCTGCTCTTCCATGAGCCTCAATACCTGGATTAAAAAAAATTAAGAGCAAGAAGTTTCAAAAGGTTTTGCATATATTTTGAAATACAGGTATTCAAAGATAAATATAACAAGGTAACAAATATCTTTATATATGCAAGTATCCATACATACAGGATATATATATATATATATATATATATATATATATATATATATATACATAGTGAGAATGACTTCTCAGGGCTAACTTTGCATAGTATAGGGTAGGTATTCCCCGTATTGGATGTACGAGCATAAACGTGAGGTCATTTAATTTTGATATAAGATGTGCGTCGTTTTATGTGTAGAAATTTGTTGAAAACCTGCCCCACATGTGTGTGCGTGTGTTTGAAACTGCCACCCTTTGAAACCCCTACTTAGTAATGTTCTTACCTTTTGAATGTGTCTTTTACGTTATTTTTCATGCTCCTGACCACACATTACAAAATACACTTCAAAGCAACCTTTGGTGGCCTCAAAATGACCTTCAGGGACAACGTGTGGAAGCTTAAAACGTTACCAGGATTCTGAAGTATCTGCACCAAAAATTGTGGCCTCGATGTGCTACGGTTTGGCCATGAAAGAGTAACAAATAATTGCACAAACAAACGCACAAACACTTGGAAATTATTTATATGTATAGGTGTATATACAGTATATATGTATATATATATGTACAAAATATTAGGAATACCTTCCTAATATTGAGTTGCACGCCCTTTTGCCATCAGAACAGCCTCCATTTGTCGTGGCATGGACTCTACAAGGTGGGGCAGGCATGGACTTTGGCGTCTTTCATCAATGAGCCCTTTTTGGCCACTGGCCTACCTTTGGCTGGATGTCCTTTTGGTGGTGAACCATTGTTGATACACACGTGGACCTGATAAACGTGAAAAACCCAGCAGTATTGCAGTTCTTGACACACTCAAGCTGGTGCACCTGAACACCGACTCACATACCCCGCTCAAAGACACTTCAATCTTTTGTCTTGCCCATTCATCCTCTGAATGGCACACATACACAATCCAAGTCTCAATCATTTCAATGCTTAAAAATCCTTCTTTAACCTGTCTCCTCCCCTTCATCAACACTGATTGAAGTGGATTTAACAGGTGCAATCAATAAGGGATCATAGCTTTCACCTGGATTCACCTGATCAGTCTATTTCATGGAGAGAGCAGGTGTTCCTTGTGTTTTGTTCACCAATTACATATACATATATGTGTATATATATACATAAATATATATATATATATATACTGTATATATACTGTATATATACATATAAACACATACATATAGTCACGGAGTTGGCCAACCCAAGTTAACCGCCCGACCCAAATTTGTCGGAGCCAGGCGGTTAACACCGACAGCCCCGGATGGCTGAGAGGTTCCTTATTAAGAGGACGCAGATACGTTTATTGACATAGATTTCAACACATGCTCGATGGGCGTGGTGGGGAGCAATAGCGGACGGGTGGAGGATAACGGCACACCAGGACAACACAAGGGGGCTTAATCCGCGAACCCACGACAATTACACGAACACAATTTCTTCAAAATAACGACATTTAATGCACAAACACAAATATTTACAAAGACAAAATGTAAAAGGAAATAATGATAGTAATAAATAACTATCATTAATAACGAACAAGAGGGGCGGGAGTGGGAAGGACAAAAACGTGGGGAACAGAGACATTAGAAGATCTATGGAAGGAGAAGGGATGGGGCGGGGAACATGGGGAATACAAGATGAACATTACAGGGACTTTCAGGAAGGAAAGCAGGGAATTTGAAGGAGGTGGTTTGGGGTGGATTACACGGGGTAGAAAAGATCGAGGATTTGGGATGGGGGATGATAAGAGGTGGTGGTGAACAGCTGTTTTGAAGGCCAGGAGGGAAGAATGGGATTGAGTAAGTGAGGGAGTTTATTCCAAAGGTGGGAAAAAAGAGGAATGAAAGAGTGAAGGTGAGCAGTGATTCGTGATTTTGGTAGTTTTACCAGAAGGGGTTGTTGGCGGACCTTGAGCGCCTGTGGAAATGTGGTGGGGACAAATCGCAGAGAGAGCAGGGGGGGCGAGGCTGCAGAGGATACGGTAGAAGACAGAAAGACCACCGACCTGCCTGCGGTGAGAGAGTGAGAGCCCAAAGACTCAGCCTCATCGCGGGAGATGCCAATGATCGAAATGTCTTGGTTTCCACAGCGTGAAGCCGAGAAAGGTGAGAGGCAGGAGCACCAGCATAGAAGGGAAAGAATCCCAAACTTGATCCAATAATGCAATGGCAATGTTGATGATGGCGACGATAAAGATGAATTGATTGGAGACGATGGTGATGATGATGTCGGTGGGTTTTAGGGGGTTATTGTGTTGACACCCTAGGTTAATTGTGTGAATAAATGGGGAAAATAGTTCACCAACTCCCTATTATTCGAGTGCATTTACCCCAATCTGCAAACCTTACCTTGGTGAATTAATCGCGATAAAGTGAATCCATGAAGGGAAAATCTGCAAACGGCAAGGCCCTTCTGTATAGTCAAAATAGGACCACTGGACCTGTAGCTAATCAGGGCCCTGGCCAAATGGTGTAACCCAAATTTCATAGCATTCTGACTGGTGGGTCTGGAGACGAATATTTTTGAAGTAATTTACGTGTTTTTCCCAAAAATTGTCTAAATGTGCCATTTTGACACACTTCTGGTCATGTGATCGATATGACCTCTGCAACTTAACATCCCTACCCTTGCCTAATGCTGTAAGCCAAATTTCATAGCATTCTGACTGGTGGGTCTGGAGAAGAAGATTGTTTTTTAAAGAAATTTACTCAGTCGGCCATTTTGACCTACTTAAAGTCATGTGACCGGAACGATCTTTCTAATTCTTGTTACCAGTCATGAGTGGAACATCGATGCCAAATTTCAGCCAGATCGACCCAGCGGTTTGGCCAGAGAAGTCAAAAAAGGAGACGGACGGACAGTGCGCAATGACATTACCTTATCTGGAATTTACATTCCAGGTAAACTAAATACGTAATGAAGCTGCATGCGTATGAAGCCTTCAAACCCATTTACTGGAGACCTAACTTGTCTCCACCCACAATTGTCAGGAAGAAAAATAATGCATCTGTGATGTTGGTTTAATGGTAAGTCGAAGACCTCCTCAGAAGTCTCATATTCAAAATTTGAATTTTATCCGACCGACATAACCACAATACAATATTGTTGCGGTTCTGGACACCGCACGCCTCCAAGGCAATGACATCCATCATACAGTGGTCCCCAAACAGTTATTTCATTAATATACGTACAGTTAGACCTTTCCCTCATGTCTAATGGGTCAAACGGGACGAAGTGCGTTGTGTGGATCTCACAGTGGGGTCTGATTTTCTCTTTATCTTCATTCCAACTCTTTTCCTCTTATTCCTGAAATAAATCCAAGCAGGCACCATGCTCAGACGGCCAGCTGTAAAAACTGCAGCCACACCCTACACTATAAGAATGCGTCTTCGAGAAGGCCAACCACAGAAGCAAACAATAAACAACCTACACCCACTATTCAGGACGCACGCGGCGTGTTCTTTTCAACCCATTTCTGCATCTAATAATTATATGCAATCCTTTCCTTCAATTCATGACACAGATCAGGGCCAGCACCACGCACACCACTGCCTGTGAAGATCACCATGGGGATAGATAACTGCATGCTCAATGGCAGACCAGCGTGCAGCCCCGTGATTATTTATCATCGCACAGAACGAGGCACGAATAGCACACATCTTCATTCGGGTCTGCACGCTAGTTCACAACGGCGTCTTACCGTCGGTCTACGCTCACCACCACGGCCACAAATGTCTCCCACGGATGGCAGACATCCTCCCGCACTTCCGCCTCGATACAGCTGCTCCCAAGCAGGGGCGTGCTGTACGGCCCGGATCGCTCGGGCCGCATGGTGAACAGACGAAACAAGGCGATTCATATCGTGGGGTTCGGAGCGAGACGATTCCGCAGCTCAGACATGTCTTGCCAGATGTAAAGTAAGGCCGCTTCCGGCCATGACGGTCGGGTCAAGTGGTGGCCAGGGCCCAATGGGAACGCCCGATTCTGGTGACGACGCATCGGCTTCTGGGGCGACGCACCGCCCTGCACCGCAGGGACGATAAAGGAACAGATCGCGAAACCGTCCAGAAGTAAGTCGAGTCATGTCATCCTCATCTTCCTTGCCTGGCTTTGATCAGTCTCTGCGTGTTCCTGCTGCCCCATATCTCTCTCTTCACCGACTCGCCGCTGCTCCACCCATCCAATTTATATATTTTTTTTGGTATACCTTATCGAGGCTCGTGTGAGAGCTAACACACAACGCACATCAAGGGGGCATGAGACAAGAGGGCGGGAGTGGGAGGGACAAAACAGTGGGGAACAGACACATTAGGAGATCTGTGGAAGGGAGAGGGATGGACGGGGAACATGGGGAATAGAAGATGGACATTAAGGGACTTTCAGGAAGGAAAGCAGGGAATTTGAAGGAAGTGGGCTTGGGTGGATTATCGGGGTAGAAAAGATCGAGGATTTGGATGGGGGATGATAAGAGGTGGTGGTGAACAGCTGTTTTGAAAGCCTAGAGGGAAGAATGGAAAGAATAGAGTGAGGGAGTTTATTCCAAAGGGGGAAAAAAGAGGAATGAAAGAGTGAAGGTGAGCAGTGATGCGTGATTTTTGTAGTTTTACCAGAAGGGGTTGTTAGCTGACCTTGAGCGCCCTGAGGAAATGTGTGGTGGGGACAAATCGCAGAGAGAGCAGGGGGGCAAGGCTGGAGAGGAGACGGTAGAAGACAGAAAGACCACAGACCAACCTGCGGTGATTGAAGTAGAGGCCCAAAGACTCAGCCTCATTGCGGGCGATGCCAATGATCCGAAATGCCCTGTTTCTACAGCGTGAAGCCGAGAAAGGTGGGAGGCAGGAGCACCAGCCCAGAGGGGAGAGCAGTACTCCATCAGGCTACGGACAAAAGCTTTGTAAGTGGTCAGGAGTTCAGAGGGCCGAGGAAGGACTTTGCACGACGGGGGATTCCCAGTCGCGCACTGACTTTGGAGGCGAGGTTTGAAATGTGGCTTTTCCAGGAAAGGTCATGGCAGATAGTGAGAACCCAGAAGCTTGAAAGAAAGGACTTCTTCCAGAGGATTGTTGAAAAGTGGATGGGTGGGTTTTCTAAACGGTTCTTTCGGAGAGACATAGTGAGGTGTGAGATTTGTCCGGATTGATAGACATGTTCCACGCGTGGACCAGTTTGTGATTTTATCCAGATCTGCAGTGAGCGAAGAAGCTGCTGCTTGCCGGTCTGAGGGATGACCGATGGTACGGCAGAGGGTGGAGTCATCAGCAAAGAGATATAGAGGATTTTCCAGAGAGTCGGAGAGATCATTGATGAAAACCAGAAAAAAGAACAGGGCCCAGAACACTACCTGAGGAACTCCAGCCTGGACAGGAAGAGGGGATGAAAGAACTCCATTTAAGGCCACACGTTGACTGCGACAGGGAGGAAGTCTGCGAGCCATGAGTGGAGATGGCCTTGGACACCATGGAAGAGAGTTTGGTGAGTAGAGCAGGGTGCCAGACTGTGTCAAAGCATGTGATATGTCCAGGGATACGGCTCGGATTTCCTGTCTGGCATTTAGGACCTCCATCCATTGTTGGGAGAGCAGAAGCAGCATATCCAGGGTAGAGTGACCTTGTCTGAAACCAAATTGATGATCGGAAATCAAGCCATTGGAGAAGAGGAAGGATTTCATGCTGAAGCGATGATGGATTCCATAACCTTGCTATGATTGGGAGAAGGCTGATTGGTCTGTAGTTGCAGGGATCTGTTTTTGCACCTTTTTTATGCAGGGCAGTGATGTTTGCAGATTTCCAAGCAGATGGCAGATGACCTTGTGCAAATGAGAGGGTGAATAGAACACAGAGAGGGTGAGCAAGAACAGAAGAGCAGGCTTTGAGGACACGTGGCTGATGCCGTCTGGACCGGTTGCAGAATCTGAGTCGAGGTTGACAGCAAGCTCTCCACCTTGTCAGGAGAAAAGGACACAGAGTCCAGAGACAGTTGGGTGCGACTGGGTAAGGTGGGTGAGAAAGTGATGGGTTTTTGACACAAGATTTAGCTGCAAACACCGAGTTTAGGCATTCAGCTTTTTCACGTGCGGTATCAGCAGTGCTGGCCATTTGAGGTAAGGGAGGGATGGAGGGAGAACATACACCAGAAACAGATTTGATTAGACGCCACCAGGATTTTGAGGAGGAGAGAGGTTTGAGAGTTCAGACATGAAGTTTGAAAGATGTTGTTTTCTGGCTCTCCTGAGGGTAGATACACACTTGTTCTGAGCTTTATCAAGGAACTGAGATTGCCCTCAGTTGGGTTTGCTTTCCATGAGGCAGAGGCAAGTTGTTTCAGGACAACTGCCTCACCACAAGCTTCAGTGAAACCATAGGGCGGGAGGAAGGTAGGACAACTGAAGACGAGAGGGGATAAATCTGTGCATGAGGGAGAGCAAGTTTCTTTGAAAGAATTCCAGGATGAGTTGATGTTGGAGAAAGTAGCGATAGGAGACCAGTCGAAAGTTTGATGGCTGCTTGAGACCCTGACAGTCAGCTTGAGTGAAATGCCAGACTCGACAGCGGTGAGGTGGTTCTCTGATGACAGCCAGAGAGATGTCCACTTTGACAAGGACGTGGTCAGAAGAACCGATTGGAGCGGAGGAAGAACAGCAGATATTTTCAGGGAAATTTGTCAAAATCAGATCCAGAAGAGATGGAGTACCATTGGTTGAGATCCGGGTCGGGAAGTTGACCGATTGGGTCAGTCCTAATGAGTCGCAGAAAGCTTTTCTGAGGTGCCATGACAGGTAGAGAAGGTACCCACACCGAGCCAACTGGCATGATGACAATTGAAGTCGCCACATAAGAGGAAGAGAGAGTTTGGATGAGAAGATAGAAGATGGTCCATGTTTTCGGATAGTGAGGTGTAGATGGAGTCATCACTGTTCAGTGGACGGTACAGTACACATATAAACATGAGGTGGGAGTGGAGGGAAGCCGTAGCCAGAGGTATTCCTGGGGGGTGGGGGAGTGAGGAAGTGCATGGAGAGTGAGGAATAGAGCTTTGATGAAGAGAGCAACTCTCCACCAGGACGAGGCTCAGGTCTGTCATACCGGAGGAGGAGTAACCAGGGAGAGATACTTGGGAGTCAGACACGTCTTGGGGAGGAAAGTTTCTGTTAGGCAGATTATGTCTGGTTTGTCAGTGGCAACCTGTATGGAAAGATCTGAAAGGTTTGAGCGAAGGCCCCGGATATTTGAGGTCCACACTTTTAATGAAGAGATAGGGAGGAGGCTTTGGGTGCAGGGGGTTTGGGGAGGGGGGAGGTCGGACAAGGGACGAGGAGGGGAGGTCGGGAGGGTTGTTGAAAAGTGTGGGGATTGCAGAATAGCTCGGGGAGGGGGCCGGATGAGGAGGAGAGGCGGGTTAAGAGAGGAGAGAAGGCAGTTGAGGATTTGAGGAGGTGGAGTGAAGAGATGGAGGTGAGAGGGCAGTGGAAGGAGGCAGCTTTGTGGATGAGAGGGGGGCAACTTTGAGAAGGATGAGTGAGGGGGATGAAAGGTGAGACAAAGATGAGGGGGAATTTTTGAGAGAGGTGAGAGGGAGGCTTGGAGGGAGAAGAGTGGGATGGTTGCTTGAGAGTGAGAGTGAGGGGTGAGAAGGGTGAGTTGGCACTGAAGTTGGAAAAAAAGAATGGTTGATGGAAAGTGAACATTCATAGCAACCTGGGTTTTTTAAAGTTTTAGGTCAGAGATGCGATTAAACACAATTCTTGATGGATGCAATAAAGGCGAATTCAGAGAATGGAGAGAAGAAACGCTGTAACAGTTGGATTTTTTAGGCAAGGAATGAAGGAGAGGTCGAAATGAGAGCAGTCTGTTTGAATAGTAGAAGAGTAGTGCATTATGAAACAGTAAAGAGTACCACATGTGTGAGAGAGGAAGATGAAGCATTAGAAGATTTCGTTTTTGTTATGATTATGAATATTTGAGAGAGTTTTCAACAGATTAGGTCATGGAAGTGTTGTAGAAAAAATCGAGGAAGAAAAGAGGAGGAGATTATAAGAGGAAGAAGAAGAGGCGATGAATAATAAGAAGAAGCAGAATCAGGAGAAAGGTGGCGGTTTTTTTGTTGTTGTTTTTTTTTTTTTAGGTAAGAAATAGAGAGATTAGTTGGGAGAAATGGGTACATTAGGAAAGTGGGGAAGATAGAAATTGAAGGTAATGGGGAGAAAAAACAAATAAAACGATAGTACACCGAGGGGAACCGGTAGGCCTCAGCCTAGGCCTCAAGCCTCAAGCCTAGGCCCCAAACACCTGGTAAGACAACGTCGTCAAAAACTCACAAAATAGCACAATTGTTGAAACAAAACCGAACTAGGAACACACAGTAACATGTAGGTGAGAAAAATAATCAGTTAAAACGGGACAAATAACGACCGGAATCTTATCTCTGAGATCGTCAGCAGACAGCTTTTTTTTTCCATACACTTTTTCAGTGAAAACACTTACTGCAGTAGTTCTGACCATCAGAGAGTGCCTGCCACACAATCACCCTGATTCGGTACCCATTAACAGTTAATAAGAACTTTATGTTGTAGCCAGGATGATAACTATCAACAACAATGGGAAAACTAGTTGCTCTATGCTGAACCAACGCAGAGAGCCCAAAACACTTCATGTGGCTTACGTGTGTCATGTAAGCTAATATAAATTCAAAAGGCAAAAGGCAAAAGGCAAATGTTGTCCTCTAAAAGCAAATTTTCAACAAGACGTAATTTCTCTCTCTGTAGATAAAAGTAAATACAGGAAAGCCCCAAAATATCATGCTATAGGCTATGTGCTCTTGCTACACCCTCCAGCATACAACTTATAAGTATGCGTAACTCCGGTCTCATTACTCTGTAGATGTTCACAAGTGAAAGGACTGCAAGTTTGACATCATGGATGGCAAAGGGATAATCAAACCGCTCACCAGTTCTTGCAAGAGTATCAAAAGTCTTGACACACCTGAGCTCCTAACCACATGCAAAGCTTTCATCTGCAGCCTGATGGAGAACTGCTCTCCCCTCAGGGCTGGTGCTCCTGCCTCACACCTAGCTCAGCTTCGTGCTGTGGAAACCTAGGCTTTTGGGATCATTGGTATCTCTCACGATGAAACTGAGTCTTTATGTCTGTCACTCTCTGACCACAGGCAGGTCGGTGGTCTTTCTGTCTTCTACAGTCTCCTCTCCGGCCTCGCCCCCCTCCCCTTGCTCTCTCTGCAATCTGTCCGCCCATATTTCTGCAGAGCGCTCAAAGTCCGCCAGCAACCCCCTTCTGGTAAAACAACCAAAGTCAAGGATAACTGATCACCTACACGCTTTCATTCCTCTTTTTTCCTGCCTTTGGAACAAACTCCCACACTCTCTTCAATCCCACTCTTCCATCCAGGTCTTCAAAACAGCTGTTCACCACCATCTCATATCTTCTCTCATTCAAAACCACAATCTTTTCTACCCCTGTTTATCCACCCCAAACCCACCTCCTTCAAATTCCCTGTTTTCCTTCCTGAAAGTCTCTGTCGTGTCCATCTTGCTTACCACATGTACCGTGCCCCATCCCTCTCCCTTCCACAGATCTCCTGATGTCTCATTTCCCGACTATTGTTGTGCTTCCCTCTCCCGTCCTTCTTGTCTCTTTCTCCCTTTGTTATTTGCCATGTCTGTTAGCTCTTATATGAGCCTCGACAAAGTATACCAAAGAAAGACAAAAAAAAAGGAGATGGACATTTGGACCACCAAGTTTGTGGTGCACACCCAACATTTACTCTTTACTCCTCACCTGAATATTCAGATTTGGAATAATTTTCAGAACTGTCACTGCGTGATCTTCCAAGCAACTCTTTCCAGGATATGAAATTGATATGGTTGGATGCTCAAAATTATCTGGATATTTTGTATTCCACCGCAGCATTTACTTGCACCGCCAAAAATTGAGTACCAGTACTGAGAGTTGGATCGTCTCCAGGTTACATGATTTTCTCTCTCAACTTTCAGGCCATGGAAGAGGATCGATTATTTATCTGTAATTGTCGACTTCTACCTCATCTATTAGTTGACTGACTTGATTTCATTGGGGTGAGGGGGCGGGGGGGGGGGGGGGCGAGGTAGACTTGATTGTAGACATTAAATCTACTAAATAGCAGCACTTTTTAAAAACTCTTTTGTCATTGCATGATATCCTATAATCTCTATTTCTACTAAAATCCCAAAACGTTTCAAAAATCTTTTAAAACTAGGGAGTTCAAAGAATACCTTACCTGTGCATGGTGAGAAAAAAGGATATTGGCGGGGTCTGCGAGCAAAAAAAAAAAATGATGCACCCCTCGGGATGGATTCAGAATCAAAGTACTACTAAATTACACGTTCGTTTTCCAATTCATGTTCTGATTGGTGTTCAAGATGTATCATTCAATTGAAATTAAGTTGTTCCTCGATCATAAACTGACGTTTGTAGACAGACAGAAGTGAACCAATTGCTTCACCGTGCTTTTCTCTTCGCATGCCGTGGGGTAATAACGAATCTGCCAGCAAGCTCTCTTCATGTGTGACATTAGTTGACATGAGGGTAATTTGATGAAATAGCTAAAGTTGGCAGGATGGATTAGAGGTGCGCAAACTCGCATTTGAGATGTCTAGCCAAGGTTTGAATATCGGCCGAGCTATAAACTGTCAGCCTGGTATTTCACATGCAGGATGATACATCATTGTGTGCTCCCTGTCCAATGATGGGCATTGAATTGGGTGTCTCATCTAATAGCATTACTTGGTGGATGATAAAGAAGCTTCGGTGTCCTTCGCGAAGAGTGGGCGAGTTATGACCGGCACCATGAACAGAATACAATTTTCTGTCACCATCAGTCGAGTGAAAGTTGTGGGCCAAAAAAGTTCCCCGGGGGTTCCCAGAAGGTGGGACTAATTGGAGCTGTGTAGGTAGTCGTGGAAGTACGACTTTTAGTGAGTTTGGACGGTGCTTGATCTTCACGCATCACCAGCCACATCGAATTGGATTTGCAAATTAATATAAAAACCCAAGAATTACATAAAAAGAAAAAAATAATTGATATGACTTATCAAGAGATTCATTCAGGCCATTACCTTGAAGTACAACTTGAGAAATTGCCTCTTGAGTTCACAAAACTTCACATAGTAATTAGCAACAGGTGATCCAACATTCAACAAGATATAGCAGAAAAAACAAGCAAGTTGGACCCAAATTACCTTTGAGGAAGTGAAACCAAGGAGTAGAGGCTGATAGAAAAAAAAACTGTAAAGAGAAGAACAAAAACATCATGATGTTAAGACATATAATCATAGCTTGAAAAACATGCTCATTGAAATAATAATGATACCGTCGTTTAAATCGTGAAGCTCAGTTTTTGTGTGTATAATGGCAAAGTCTCTGCAGCTCTTGTTCTCGTTGCTGAGGTTGGAGAATAACCTGCAAGCCCACTTGTGCCGACTGTATTTAGGTAGGAACTAACCTGCAAGCCTTGTCAAAGTATTATACAAGTTAATCTGACAATACCATTATTCCTTAGCTTTAAAAATGAGCAACAAAGTTCAGCATACAGTGAAACTTTCAGGAATACATCAGCATAAACATGGATCGGATTCTTCAACAGGCAAACCTCATTTCAAGCTAAAACAACTTTTTTTTAAAACACTGAACTAGTTACCATTTTGAGAGCTCTAATAACGCTTGAATTCCTATCTCGAGTTATTCCATTTGGGCTTTTCTTCATCTCATAAAAACCTTGTGCATGTGCACACACACACACACACACACACACACACACACACACACACACTCCTATTTACTCTGATGCCATCCAAATGGAATTTGGCCTAGATAAGTGTGACAAGTGCACATTTGTGCAAGGTAGACCAACAAGACGGACAACATAAAAATCGATTGAGATACAATAATACAGGAGCGAGACAACAAGCATCTTACAAATACCTTGGAGTATAAGAGGGCCACCAAAATAAGTCATTAAAAAAATGTGCAAGACAATTACCAAGGAATACCTGCGTAGAACGAGGCTGATCCTGAAAACATACGTTGCTCTCCCCATCCATCCATCCATCCATTGGGACCATACTCTGTGCAGAGCATTGGAGCTGCCTCAGCAGTCTCCTTGGCTATTAGACACAATCCTGGATGGGTTTCCACTCCGACACAGGTAGCTCTCCCCAAGAAACAAAATCAAAGCCATAAACCAACTAGCAGTACCAGTGTTCCAATACAGCTGTGGCATAGTAAACTGGCCACAAGCGGAAATCAAAAAACTAGATATCAGAACAAGGAAACTCCTCACTATCCACAAAATGTTTGACAAAAATTCATGCATCCCGAGATGTACCTGCCGAGGAAAGGAGATGGTTGTGGCCTGATGGAACTCAATCAATTATGCAGAGCAATGAATGTAGAATTAGCAGAGTACGTGAAATGTTCAACAAACTACTGATTACAATTTGTACACAAGTATGAACACCACAAGCCAGAAAAGGTATCTCTTCCAAAAAACTTCCAAAAACAGGTGTGAATAGAAGATGTCACGCACCAAACCGAAACGGCCCCAACAATTGTAAAAAAAGACAAAAGAAAAATATAAGACAAAATATCAACAGATATACAGTGACAACTGGGAGAGAGAAAATAGAGCAGGGACATATTAAAACAAAAAAGCTGGACATATTTGGGATCGACAAAGAAGGATCACTGGAATGGCTACGATGAGGTCAACTCAATTGGGACAGAGAACGAATCATTATAAATACCCAAGGACAAGGACAACGCACGAATGGCTTTTAAAAAATGGCAGGACTGAGCCAATCGGATAAGTGTAGATTTTGCAAGGTAGAGACAGAAAGCATGAGCTACCTCTTATCGGGATGTAAAAAACTCATGTCAAAACAGCTGCACATAAAAAGCACAATAAGGTATGTACAGTGGAGTAATCCACTGGCACATCTGCAAAAATTTCGATATCCCAGTTCCACAAAACTCATGGAAACACGAACCAAAAGCAATAATTGAAAACAAGGGCACAATGCTCACGTACGACCTGATGATCCCATCCAGCGTGAACATAGAAAACAGCACTTTGACCGGACATAGTACTCAGATACAAAAAGGAAAATAAGGCATTGCTAATTGAGGTTGCAGTACCTAGTGATTTTGATCTAAATAAAACAAAAATCAAGAAAATGACCAAATATCAAGAAATATCAAGAATGAAGTGAAAAGATCCTGGAAGCTGAAGCATGCCAAAATTGCAACAGTGACAATTGGAGCAACAGGAATGATAAAGAAGAACCTGACAAAGATCCTACAAACCATCCTTGGGAATATTACCACAAACAAACTACAGTTGGGGGCTGTCCGTAGCTCAGTGACGATCCTGAAAAGAGCCCTTGGGACAAAACTCTGAGCAACAACAAAACTTCACAACTTAGGCCATGAATCACAATCCTTCACCGAAACTAAGGTGGATACTTCAAGTCCGGGGAGGACTCCATCCCACCTTCCGAAACCTGAATTATGGAGATAACAATCAACGACACACAGGTCAGGTCAGGTATGTGAGCATACGCCAGAGCAGTGCGTCGCTGCATCCACTTTACGCTGGTACTCCAGGGGCCTCCATCTGCCCATCCCCCAGGCAGATGCTTGGCCCATCCCCATCTCCTTGAGATGCCGATCAACCAGCTACAACCACAAGGCACGTGGTCAGCCCATTGGCCTCCTTCACTCACGAGGCTCCCTCGCTGAGAGAATCTGCTGAACAGGATCAGCGTCAGGAAAACGAGCCACACCTCCATACAGCCGCAGCTGACACACATTTAACGACACGCACACACATTTTAAGTCCAACTAGGCCTTCACAATAGCCACCTTCTGTGGACTCATGAGTCATGTCAAACCCTTGACCACTTTTATTCATAATTTAAACAGGTCCCAACTGTCTATGCAGTATCAAATTTCAAGTGCATCTCCATGCATGTATTCAAGACCTGACTATTTCAAGTGTTTTGTCCTATTTTATTCATTAGTATTGACACATGAACTTGTACTTCCAGATTCTGGTTAAGGCTTCGTGTGCAGATTTCAGAGCTCCATACGGCAGAACATGAAAAGTGGGTTTTTTTGTTGTTTTTCATATTTGTTTTCGTGACTTTGTGGAAGGTGTTGTGTATTTGGTATTACTTAAGGTTGCAGTTGTGTTTGTATCAGATTAGAGGGTAATTGTATTAGTTTTATTAGGAAGCGGCAGGGTAAGGCGTACTTATGTGTTGTTCCTCGTCAAGTGGTTAAGTCAGTTGGAAATATGGTTGGGAAAAGGGGTGTTAGGGAAGTAAGGAGAAGAGAAGAAGATTACGAACAGTGTGAGAGATGATTTATGTGGGCCGTATGAGGGATAATGGAAACAGAGGATAGTCAATGTTGTAGGAAGTGAGAGGAAATAGCTCACATGAAGATAGTTATTGCAAGGATGAAAGAACGGATATATACTTTGCACCAGGTACCACAGTGTCTTCTTCTTGCGTAAGGCCAATATGGATGGTGCTAAAGCTTAATGTCCATGTTCTGCAGTCATGTGGCTGCCTCAGGGGTGAGTTGGTGGAGAGCTAAAAGTCCTCCCAATAACTTCTGCAAGGGACAGTGCGAGGTAATGTGCTCCATCATCTGAACTCCACAGTCACAGAGTGCATCCGGCCTCATCCTCCATCGGTGGAGGGTACTACCGCAACGGCCCTGTCCAGTGCGAAGCCTGTTGAGGCTGTCCATTGCCAATGTGGGAGTTTGGAACCGGGTAGAGGAAAGGTTGGATCATGTACAATATGTTTATTAGGAGCTGTGGCAGCCTCCCAGCTGGCGAGACAAGTCGGCTTCGCTTTTATGGACTCCAGTAAGGAGCTCGGTGCGGTTCCATGGTGGTTTTCGGGACTTGAGGCGATCGGCACTGTCCGTGTTTCTGTCTTTGAAGTGCTTCACCCACCTTCTGACAGTGTTAGCGCCCATCCAGGTGTCTCCGTACACCTGACTTCATCGGACGTAGATATCTGCAGCTGAGTTGTTCTCCTTCGTGAAGAATTCAATCACTGCACATTGGCCGGACGATATGTCGTTGATAGCCATTTTCTCACAATGGATCGTAGGGACACCATATTGGAGTGGATAGACGGATTGATGTCACTAATAACTCGTGTTTAGTCCAGTCAATTTACCGAAGGACCCACAACAAATTGCAACATAAGGTTTCTCTTCGGTTTTATTATGAGAAATGAAAAAGAAAACATATTAACAGTCTTAAATAATTTACTCAGGCAAAGATCACTTTTTGCACAAATTGAAGATGGATGCCACACAAACTTAATTTGGCTGTATCTTGACTTCTAATTGATAATTTTCAATGATTTAAAATCCTAAACTATGGTTTCCCCCTCTCTCCACTGCTCCTCTTGTTCTGTTTTATCGTGATCCATTCAGTGTTCTAGCTCTTCTGTGGCCCGTGACTGTATGCAAGTTTTTTTTTTGAGATTACATGATGCAAGGGGAAGTCTTACAGCTTGTCATACAGGAGAAGGATCTGGTGGTTGTAATAGATACAGGGGCAGACAAGACAATGCCAGGCAGCTATCGGTAAACTAAACAGAGTTTTAGGTTGTATTTGAATGGGGACAAATTATAAATCAAAGGAGGTAGTTTTCACACTATACAGGAATATAGTGAGGCATCATCTAGAATATTGTGTTTTGGTCACCATTGCTCAGGAAGAACATAGCTGCCATATAGATGGATTCAGCACACGGCTACTAGATGGATGATGGGCCAAGCTAGACTCAGCTTTGAGGAGCGGCTGAAGGAGACAGAGCTTTATGCATTATGTAACTGAGTTACGTGTGGGCTCTCTACTTAAAGAGAAACAGACAAAGATGTGTCTTTTATTACACTTACAACTGCTTGTCCGCTATACTTACTGCTATTCCGGTTACGGTCACAAAACAACGCAGTTTCAATTTAACTAGCACAAACAAGTTTACCTAACCAATACAGTGTCAAAAAGTTTAGTAATCTAGAGATGTCAGCCAGATGTTGCACCAGGCTGTAAACTATCCTTGGTATGGAGGAATGATGTGTGAACCATGGCAATCGAGCATAATCACAACAATAGTACATAGTTACAACACCAACAACAATAGTAGTTACTGGACACCTGGTATGTACAAGTACCACGAGTCACGATAGCGATCATCGTCTGACACAATCCGACCAGTGTCTGGGGGTTGATGGTGCTATTAGGACTGGCAATATCATCTCCTAAGTTGGAGAAAATAAAGCTTCACTCTGATGGTCTGAAACTGCTAAGAAACCCTAGAGAAGCCTCTCGCCTCCTCTATCACGTCGAGTCAGGTCAGTCGTTGGGGTATCTCCATCAGGAGACCACACGTGTGTCCCTGAGCCTGTGAATATCGACGACGACCACTCGCACAAAATGGCTTCCTTTCTTACGTTCCGTCTCCAACGTTGCGTACAGGAAGTGCAGACACTTGCTAAATAGTGCCCTGTGTCATGAACAATCACAACATCTGGTCTCAGGGGGAAAGTAACCCCTTTACAAACAGACAATTTTTTTAAACCAACAACAATATGAGTTACGCACCCTTAAAATGGTTAGGACTATTCTACACCCACCCATAATTATAAAGGAGGTGGTTATGAGGATATTTAATAGAGATGTTTAACATAATGAAGGGTACAGATCGAATCAGTGCAGAAGGGTTCCTGGAACCAGAGGACATAGCCTGAGAGTAAAAACGAGGCGAGTAAAGACAGGGCTCCTTCATTCAGGAAGTAGTTAATGCAGGGAATGGTCTCCCTGGAAAGGTAATGGCAGTAAAAACAGTAGATAAGTTTAAATTGGAATTAGATAGGTACCGAGAAGTATTGGAGATGCAGGGGGTAGATGGATATTGGCAGGACATGGATGTAGCTTGAGTAAGGATCGGTGATTGTGTAGCCTGGTGTTGGCTTAGTGGTTAGGGTGGCGGCTTGGGATCCTAGGGTCCTGAGTTCAAGCAACGTTGGCCGCTGAATTAATATACACCAGGAGGTTGACTCAGCCTGTCATCCTTCCGAGGTCGGCAAAATGAGTACCAGTGTACTGGTAAGGGGGACACTGCGTCAGCGGCATAGCCGTGTCCCAACCAATGATACAACCAGCAGCCACAGGCTGAGTGTGACGTCTATGAGAGGGTCTTGTCAATTGATAGTATGTGATTGGTATGTGTCTGTGGTTGATAGTATTGAACCCCCTCCCAATTCCCCCCAATGAAATTAAGTGGTTTTGATGGATTTATTTCATCTGGTATTGGTGTGGCCGTGCGGGTGCAGGCCTGATTGGCTGAGCGGCCTCCTCCTGCGTCGAATTCCCTTGTTATTCCCTTTTAAACACGACACCATTATCTTACTTCTCTGTGAAGTTGTATCCAACATGCACAATTACCTGCTATTACAATGAAATGCAATGGAGTATAACATGTAGAGTCTGAACAGCTGAGTTGGTAGAACATCACACTTTTAATCTGAGGGGCCAGGGTTCAAATCCCTGTTCAGACAGTTAATTATTTTAAACTGCAATTGTATTTGCAGGCTTTCAATCCCTGCTGAAGAATGACTGCTTTGTTTGGCAATTGTCGCGAAGACCATGCACTGAATCCCCATCGTCGCAGTGCATTAACAATTTCCGGTATTTGCTATTTATCCCCTAATTTTCCTTTTCACCAACCTCGGGTAATAATAGCACAGGCTTTGATTGGCCTAATGGCTTCCTCCTGCAGCGGAGTTCCTTGTAAGTGAACTCATCGAATATGATATGATTATATGTAACAAATGCTTTCTTGTTCCACGGAGGAAAAGCTCGATGCAATATATTCTCCATTTTTGCACCACAAGAGAATGCACCAGGCAAGCTCTGTGCCATCACTTGCAACCTCCAAAGTCCCAGCCTGGCATGGAGCTGGCAGCCCTTGCTAACAAATGCCACCGTGGCCAGATGCTGACTGCTGGCTATTCTCTCGCTAATCCCAATGGGACAAACCAAGCACGAGGAAACACATCCATCAACTGCCAGTAACGATTGGATTGTACTCTAACCAGAGGCCACTCACCATCCCTCTGTGTGGCCTGTTTTTCCTGTGCTTGGAGAAAATTTAACGAGTGTGAAGCCGGTGCTGTCATGGCACAGACATGCTTCATTGCTCCTCAAACCACACAGGCCTAGGCCTCATTGTAAAAACAGCTGTTTTAGAGATTTTTCATTATATCTGTACATGCGCGTTATCTTTTCTTAATCTTCTTCAATATCCTCCATCCATTTCCTCACTTTCTGCAAGTCTTCTCTCACTTCCTATTTCTGCCACCCGATCAACAAGCAACTTTCTTCTTTACAATTCTGATCAGGTCATGACAACAGTCCACTAGGTATGTTTCACTTACTCTCTCCACATAATTACTCAACTGCAGAACTTTTATCTTTCAGTTTTCTCAGCAGGTGTTCAGTTGCCGAGTCCAGGGAGGCAGCGTCCTGTTTTCCACACTATTCTGCTTGGTGGCATGGCAGGGTCAGGTGCTCCGGCAGTGCCAACAGAAGCCACAAGAAGCCAACTTCAAATGACAGGAAGCAACCTCAGCACTTTTGTGATGAAGCAGTGTTCCTGATGCAAACAATTAGCCGTGCCTTGTCCTTGGAACTGGTGCTTGTGGTGAAGCATTGACAGTCTTTGGACTTGGCGCAACCCTCAGCTCAATGTTACAAGCACAGGAAGGATTTGGCAACAGAGGCAGTGCTTTGCAGCTGAAGCCGAGTCATAATTTGGAACTTAAATAACATCTGGCCTACATGAAATATAAAGAGTGATTGACCGAATCAACAGACCATTGATCGGAGTATGGTTAACAGCTGACATTTCAGGTGTTACTCCTTTGGCGGAGCAACAGACAGCCTTGACGAAGACCAGTTTTCTGTCGCACTGTGAAGTATAAGAGGAACACAAATTATGAAGTAGGAATAAAGGAGAAGATCATATAGATCTTTTATGGGTCATCATGGAGCGGGTCGCTGGTCTGTCCAGAAGGCTGTTATACAAAATAGGACACACGAAGCCTACGTGTAACGTGTCGCAGAATTTTCTGTGATTACGTTGGTGGGTAAAAAAACTGAAACCTTTTGTGTGTAAAAATGGGTGTTTGAGTGGGTGGTGTGCTATTGGCAGTTGTTAGCTCGTGAAATGGCTTTAAGAAAAGACTATCTAATTTAGGTGAACGTATGTCTCATTGCTTGAGAGTAAGAGTCCCACTTAAACAGTGCATCGCATGCACAGGTATACATACCTGTGCATGTGCACCTGCTTGACTCTCACTCACCAGGACGCTGTATTTTCATTTTGTTTAAGGCACTTGCATCTCATCCAGAACCGCAGGGGTTAGCCAATCCTCTCCACATGTCGGACGCGCGGTGGAGGCGGAACAGACGCGGAATGCCAACCTGAAATGATCGCTTCATTGACCATATCTGAACAGTATTGCCATGAAACCAACATTCAGGAAGGATTCTGAGATCCTCAGCGTCTCACAGTGGTTCGTCCAAGCCCACTACATGAATGCGAGTGAAAGATCCTTCAAATTACTGTGCCCACTGCTTACAAACATCAGAGGAGGTGTGAATAGTGTCATATTCACACCACACAAAACTAGCATCTTCTCTCTCTCTCCCTCTCTCCCTCTCTCCCTCTCTCTGTCTCTATCTCTATAAGTGATGCAAGGGGCCAGATCCCAGATGCCATGCAATTCCCCTCTCAATTTGCAGGAAAGGTGACAATTTATTTTTCGTTTCAGTTTTGGTAATAGGTGATGTTAACACCTTTTTGAGAACTACAATCATGATTTAACCCTTCATTTTGAAATACTTTTTCATTGCTCACCAGCTTTGAAATGCATGTTTAAAAGCCAAAATGCCACAACGTGAAAGGTTTTCGAGCCAGATGCAGGGGGAGGCATCACCTTGGATTCTCTTTGAAAGATTTCCGATTAACAATTAGTTATAATTATGCAAATGCCACATCACCACAACAGTGTGAAGGGAATGTACATCAACTCTTCGTGTCTTTCGCAATCCATGTTTGTAGTTTAATGGTCATGTACTGATTGGTTGATGTGAAAATTATAATGTTGCAAGCTGATCAAATCAGGGAACTGAAGATAAGTTGAAAGGAATCAACCTGTTCGGTACCTGAGCAGTTGCCGCATGTGCTACGACTCCAAGCTCAATTCCAACACGCCGTGCTCCATCTTCCCAAATTGATGACTGGCTACTTTAACCTTCCGCGCAATGGATCTTCATCTGTAACAACTTATAACATACAGTATTACACGAGTATATGCTGTAGCTAACTCGATGCCACAATTCAAGAGAGAAATACAACCACACTTGATCCCCAACAACCGCACTTAATCCCCTCTCATCAATCCTCTTCAGGCCAAGTGGCCCATAAGGCCGCAGTGCATACTCCCCAGTCTGCCCCGTTTCTCGCTGTAGGCCTGGCTCCATCCCGTGATCTCCATCCTTTCTCTTTTCTTTCTTTTTGCACTGTTCTCCTCCAGGTTGTTCTTGGACGTCTCGCTTTCCTTCTTTCTTCGGGCTTCCATGGCAAAGCTGTCAAGCAGTTGTCATCATCTTTCATTCTCAGCACGTGCCCAGTCCATTTCCATGTCCTGGTCTTCACTTCATCACTGATCTTCATTATATTGGTTCTTTACCCTCGCTGAAGGAGAGGGTATTGCATTTGGGTCTGTTTGTGACTTGTCAAATCGACGATTTTTTGCAAGTATATTGGTTCGTCGATTTTGTTATTCTGTCTGTGTTTGTCTGTGTGTTTGTCTTTTATCACCTACAGGTCACAATTCGAAACCGATCTTCACAAAACTTCACCACGTGGTCGAGTTTGTCATAAGGAAGAAGCTTGTCGTTTTTGAGGTCAAAAGGTCAACATAGGCCAAAGGTCAACAACCTTAGGTGAGATTCTAAAATCCTCAATTTTCATCCGACTGACTTGAAATTTGAAGAGGATTTGTAATTCACGTCAATAAATTCAACCAGCCAATTATTTTTAAGGTCAACATGGACCAAATGGTCAACATAGGCCAAAGGTCAACAACTAGGTGGTATTTCTAAAATCCTCAATTTTCATCGATTGACTTGAAATTTGAAGAGGATTATATTTCAGGTCACTGAATTCAACCAGCCAATTATTTTTGAGGTCAACATGGACCAAAAGGGCAGCATAGGCCAAAGGTCATCAACAAGGTGGTATTTCTAAAATCCTCAATTTTCATCCACTGACTTGAAATTTGAAGAGGATTTGTAATTCACGTCAATAAATTCAACCAGCCAATTATTTTTTTAAGGTCAACATGGACCAAATGGTCAACATAGGCCAAAGTCACAACTAAGGTGGTATTTCTAAAATCCTCAATTTTCATCCGATTTGACTTGAAATTTGAAGAGGATTTATATTTCAGGTCACTGAATTCAACTAGCCAATTATTTTTTTGGTCAACATAAACCAAAAGGTCAACATAGGCCAAAAGTCAACAACTGAGGTGGTATTTTTTAAATCCTCAATTTTCATCCGATTGACATGAAATTTGAAGACGGTTTATATTTCAGGTCACTGAATTCAACCACCAATTATTTTGGAGGTTCACATTGGCCAAAAGGTCGACATAGGCCGGATTTCTAAAATTGTCCATTTTCATCCGATTGACTTGAAATTTGAAGAGGAGTTGCATATTTGGTCATTGAATTTAACCACCAATTATAATTTTTGAGGTCAAATTTGTTTTATGGATTTTGCAAGTGTAATGCTCCACATGCCTCGTGGTTCCAGCAGGTTGATCGGCATCTCAAGGAGATGGGGACGGCCAGGCATCTGCCTGGGGGATGGCCAGATGGTGACACCTGGGGTACCGGTGGAAAGTAGATGCAGCAACACGCTGCTCCGGCGCATGCACCCAAAACTGACCTAACGTTGGGGGGGGGGGGGTAATATGGCCGGCCTTGAGCAAAATTGCCCCCTTAGGAGATTGGGATGCACAAGGCAGCCAGGGGACTGGCTTTGCAGGATTTGGGAGTGGGGTCTGACCATGGGTTTAGTACATACTGGGCTCCACTTGGAGTCTGGTGGTGGCATCATGATGTGTCCCCAATCCAAAGGGGTTCTGCCTGAGCAGTGGTTTAAGGCTGGTGGGGTCGCCAGACCTCAGAAGTGTTGAAGACCTCTGAGGGACCAAGGTGGTCCCTTCCTGGCACCTGCAATGGTGTGACATGAGGACCACTAGGAAGAGGTGTTGCAGGACTGTGTCTTGGTAGCGGCATCCCCAAGGGCCAGTGAGGGCATGAGGAGATGACTGCCCAGGCAGGCAGTCCTGCAGCCTCTTTCTGAGTTTCTGGGACAGCCAGCATATGGGGACCCGCCATGCTGAGCTGGTCGATGAATGTATATAAACCGCAACGATCTAGATTCGAGTACCATCACTGGATGCCCCACCCGAGCATCTGTGGAAGGTTATGCTGTTAAATTGAAAGCACCAAATACTACATTTTAGCAATCAGAAGGAACCCACATAAGCAAAGAGTAAGGATATAGATTCATCAGGAGGAACCTGTATAGGATTTGGGTTTCAGCTGCTACTCCTCGACCCTCAAACCGATCCAGGCACAGCCAGTTGAGCCTTACAAAAATTTTTTTTTTTTTAAAGAATTCACTTCTCCAGAGGCAGATCGATTTTAAGAAAAGAGAAAATCAAACTAAAATACATAATTTAGTGTCTGTGTTGTTGACCCCGATACACTTGGTAGTTATTATCCAATCTCAACCAAACTTAACAGGAGGACTCAGGGTCACACGAAGGAGGTTGTAACGATTTAATTTGCCCCCCTCGCCAAGGGGGGTTTCCGCATTGGGTGAAATTCATTAAGATAGCTTATTGTGGCGTTTTTCAAAAGCCGCTTCTAATAACAGAAGCAATAACAACATTAATGATATTGCATAATATTAGTGTTGATACAAAACAATATCAATTCAGCGCTCATAATATCCCCCCTTCCCAAGGGGTTTCTCCTCTTTGCACAAACGTCGTGTTAATGTGTATAAATAGCTTATCGTGGCGTTTCTTGGGGCACCCCTACCAGAAGTAAAAAAAACATGATGAACCACAAACATGTATGATTACCTTTTTAAACAGTCACTGCTGCTGTTTAGAACTAAACTGAAAGGGAGGAAACCCGACATTCTTGAGGCATTGCATGAGCCTAGATCTACTGTAATCTGTATACCCCAGAGAGCATAATAGCATGACCCTTCTTGCCACTTCCATAGGGAGTGGGTGTACTAACTAAGAATAAAAGAGGAAAATGAACAAAAACGAGAAAATAATTAGAATGAATAAAGAGAAATGTGAAAAAACAATGTGTGTAGTCATTCGGTTGTTCTTTATCACGAATGTGCGGAAGACCTCAGTCTCAGTGAGGGTGAAATACCTCAAGAGTGCATTGAGGAGCATGGTCTATACTCTATAGCATATGGCTGATCAGTCCACACTTTGGCCCTTCAGAAGCCAAATCAATCAATATATTCCTTATATGGCGCTTTTCATTTAAAATAAAATGTCAAAGCACTTTACCAACAATAATAGAAGAAAAAATGCGGAGGGTATTTGAAAGGGCACTAGCAAGTGTAGGAATGAAGAAAAAGCAACTGTAAAAAGATAAGACTTTAAAAAGGATTTTAAAATGTTGCTGATGTGGCAGTGCATGCTTTAATAGGCAAGGAGTTCCACAGTCATGAAGGCTATGAAGCATAACTGAAGAATGCTTAATCACCAAAAGACTTCCTAAGCTTTTGATTTTTTTTTCTTTACAGGAGTGAGGCTCATGGAAGAGCAAGGTAGGTTGAGAGTGGGATAAATATCAAGGCAATGAACGAACAAGAAAAGAGGAGAGGGAGTAAACACTTAAACGAGATGGTTAGGTTTGGAAATGTTAATGGGAGTAATAATGATCATGGATCAGAATTGGTTACAACAAGATATGGCGGTGCACTGCTTGCTTGAAGCCCTGGAGAGAAAAGTGAGACAGAAACAATTACTCTGGTCTCTGCAGGGTGGTTCCATAAACAGGAGAAGTGGGAATAAAAGAGTTGTGATCTGGAGTCAGCCTTTTAGGTCAGTCTTTTATAGTCAGGACAGTCTTTTGGGACTGCCACTGGGAACACGAAACCCAGTGCTACCTGCCGCATGGTTGGGTTTGCGGCGACTAAGCCGACACCACTCACTGGCTTTGCTAGTGCGGAAGGTGACTGTGACACCCTGCCAGGACGAAAAACAATACCTGACAAAGGGCAGGTGAGCTCCCTTCGGGAGCCAACGGTCATCCAGTATGGAGATGGTATCTCTTAAAACCACCCAATGGGGGTCGGAAGATTTAATTTTCCACCAGGTCTCGTTACCCTTCCCTGCACAGTGGTCCTGTGAAGAGGTTTTCTTGTTTCAGGATTAGGTGAAGGTTTTGCCAGTTTTTCCTCTTCGTCTTTTTAGATCCTCGTGGAGGATCTCTAAGTCTTACTCACGTTGTTGTTCTTCTGCTTCTTCTTTTGGACTTTTTTGTTTCACAGCCTACAGTTTTCATCGAAACTTCCTGAAACTTGGCATGTATATGTAAAAATAACCTGCGCAGACAGTAACGATCTCCGATTTTGAAAATTTCTCCTGGAAAAAAAAAGTTATGACGTCAAAATATCTCCGCTAATGGAAATCGCCGAAAAAATTATCTCCGAAACTAGGCAAGCTTTTTGAATTCTGTTTGTGGGAATCGAACTGGGCATTAGCAGAGATGAATTACCGCACATATGATACATCACTATGACGTCATATCAATTTTCATGACGTCATTCCTATTTTTTGACATTTTTTGTTTCACAACCCAGAGTTTTCATCGGATCTTCGTGAAACTTGCCATGTATATGCAGAAAGCCCACGCGCAGGCAGTAACCATCTCCGATTTTGGAAATTCTTCCTAGAAAAAAAGTTGACGTCATAATATCGCCGCTAATGGAAATCGCCTATACCATTACCTCCGAAACTAGGCAAGCTGTTTGAATTTTGTTTGCGGGAATCAATCCGGGCATTAGCACAGATAATAATTTATCGCAAACCTGATACATCACAATGATGTCATATTCGTTTTTATGACGTCATCATTTAGAGGACGAGGATCTTAGTTCATTTGAGCTTGTTCTTTCTTAGCCCCTTACTTAGAATGGCTTCATGCCTTGTTTGGGACGATTTCTATTAAAAAACAAAAAGCCTGCTTTTTGGAAGTTTAACCAGGATGGGGTTGCTGGAGTTGTATCCCGGAGTTGCTGTGCATCCTGGAGTTGCTGGAGAGGGTTGGAGGACTGGGAGAGCAGAGGGAGCAGTATTGGAGAATAGACAGTGGAAAACAGAGAGACCATGCAGCGACCTGCCTGGAATGTGAGAGCAACAGAACCTGTGCAAACCTGGTGTTAGCTTAACGGTTAAGGTGGCTGGCTTAGTCTGCAGTATTTGGAGTAATGGGTCTTCAATTTGATTATATTTCTCCCTATCCTGATGCTGTGTGGACTGTGCTTCCCCACTGATGGGCTTCTGGTGGCTTGTACCTGTTGCTGCATTTGAGCCTGGGGTGTAACTGCTGAAATCTATCTATCCGGGCTCTTCCCGACATCTTTGTTCTTTGTTCCTCTCACACTCCTTTCTACTTTTTCACATTTCTCTTTATTCATTCGAATTCTTGCTTTTTCTTTATTTTTCTCTTTCTTTATCTATCTCTCTAAGAAGAAGTGAATTATTGCAGAAAGTTTTCTGTGAGGCCTACTTGGCTGTGCTTGGATGGGTTTGAGGGTTGTGAAATAGCGGCTGAAACCTGAATCCGATCCAGGTTCCTGATAATGACTCCATCCTTGCTCTTGGCTTATTCGGGTTCCTTTTGATGACTCCGATGCAGTCTTCCATAGTTGCATTTGATTAAGATATTGGGGTCTTTGAGTTCAAGCCCCTATCGGTTTGTTGAATTAACACCAGGTGAGTTGACTCAGCCTGCCATCCTTCCAAGGTTGGTAAAATGAGTACCAGGTTACTGGTAACAGGGGGCATTGCATCGGTGGTATCGCACAGAAGATAAAGGGGATTGTCCTGGATTGAAACTGGTGAAGGAAGCAGGGGGAACATGGCCTGTGTGTGTAAGACACCAATATGTGGGTGGAAGGGCTCAACCGCAATAATGAGGAGGCTACAGGACCACACCATGTGCTAAAGGTTCTGTGTACGATCCAAGTTAAAGGTTCTGTAAACGAATAAGTTAGATGACTTGAGATCGTGTGTTGAGGATAATGGTTCAGACATTGTTACAGTCATTGAAACCTGCCAATCTCTGGACATGGCAGATTTGGAGGTTTGTATTGAAGACTACTCGATCCTACAACGTGACAGGCAAAGTGGCTGCAAAGAAGGGGGAGTCAAGCCTCTATGTGAGGCAATTCTCGGGACTACAATTCGTACTGGATGCTGAGATAGCATCAACAACGGAGATGCTCTGGGGAGATCCGTTGATGGGGTACCGAGTGGTTGCCCATCTAAGTGTGGTCTACCGAAGTTCAGTCCCCAATGCAAACTATGACAGCATATTACAGGGAGAGTTATGCAATAGAGTTGCACAAAGGAATCTGCTGGTTATGGGTCACGAGAACACTCCAAATATAGTGTGGGCAAATGACAGCACCAATGCTGTCCTTCGATGTGTAAATCTGGTGACTAAATAACTGTGGTGCAACACATGATGGAAACCACCTGTGCGGTGGAGGCAGTCCAATGGTCCTTTTAATCTCTTGATCAGGTTATGACCAAGATGGAACTAGATGTTGTGGATCTCTATGTCGAGAAACCATTTGGAAGTAATGACCATGCTTGTCTGAACTATGAATGCCTCATTCAAATGCAGCCTCATGTCAGGACTACTGACAGACATTGGAACACTTGGAGAGCAGACTACCTTTGGAGAGCAGCAGGGCATGCACAATAAGTTAGCAGCATGGTGCCTTTCGAGCAAGGGCAGACAAAGTGTTGAGAGCTATACTATCGTGCACTCCAAAATCAGTGCAAGGATGCTATCTATCACTGCTTCCATGAAGCAATACTTGCGGGAGCTAGCAAGATGGAGTATGTCTCACTCAAAGAGGCTATTTGCCCACCGTTGGTGACAGGTCAGAGGAAAATAATAATCGATTGCAGCCATCCAAGATATTGAAGGACTACACATCGGAAATATGGAAAAGGGGAAAGCACTGTAGGGATTCTATCATTGCGTATTCACTGTGGAATCACCTGAGGACACTGCATCATTTGACTGCAGGTGGGTGCATAATACGGTCCTTAAACGTAATGAGGTTACAGCATGTGATGTAGAAAAGTGTCTCAGCAGGGTGAACCCAAATAAATGTCTGGCCCAGAGGGCCAGTACCCAGCTACTTCAGGAGATGGTGCATGTTATCGCAGAACCGATACGTGAGCTGTACCAGCTCATGTATGTCCTATCTTCAAGAACAGTAATAAGCAGAATGCAGGCAACTATTGGCTTGTCAGTTTTACTTTGTACTGTGCAAGGTCCTCGCAAGCATAGTCAAGAGAGAGATTAATGAGACATCTAGTGGGTGAGTGACTGTTATCTGAAGCACAACAGGAGTTTCCAAAGCACCGCTGATGCTTTAGCAATCCAATGACAGCAACAGACTCCTGAACAAAGGCTATGGATGAGAGGCAACTCTTAAATGCTGTTTACATTCACTTCCAGAGAGCATTGAAAGCCATCCCACGTCACTGACTATTGGGTAATCAGGAGGCTGTAGGCATTCACAGTGACAGTGTAGGGTGGCTGCGGAGCTTCATTTCAGGATATAGGCAGCGAGTACATGTGAATGGTACCTTCTCCAATAGGCCGCGTCATTAGTGGGTCCTCCAGGGTTCAGTACTTGGGCCACCTCTCTCTTGTTTACATTGACGCCATAGTTGAAGGATGGAAATCACAACCTTCCTATTTGCCAATGATATCAAGCTGTAGATAACCATGGGAACAGATACTGATGCTGATAAATTGCAAGTATATGTTGGGAGGATTGATGACTGGCTATGTAAGTGACAAATGAAAAGTGAATACAGTAAGAGCAGCTCCTGAGGATTGGGACTGCCTCAAATCCTGCAGCTACACATTATCGGGAGAACACTTGCAGGAGCGGAAGGAGAGGCCATCTGGGTGTATTAGTCATGGCAAATCTGACCCCTTGCCCTAGTGGCTGTGTGTATCGAAGATAACCTCTTTTGTGGCAATAACCAGTGACATTTTCAGGAATTGACTATTGTTAGCTGAGCTGGCACCATTCCTGCAGAAAGATCGTATTATGCTGAAAGAGGTACAATGTGCAGTGTCGACGATAGTCTCAGGAATGTGACAGCTCACATAAGAGCAGCACGTGCAGCACCTTTACTTATCAGTCTGGCATACCAATGAGAAGGGATGATTTATCACCCTCAACTGCATTTTGCATCACAACCTGTGGCCACAACTTAAAGATTCACTCCAGCTGTCCCAAGATGAGAGACCTTGGAGGCATACTCTATGCCATTGGAAGCTGTGGGCATGGTGTATAATGAGGACAGGATTCTTCACCCAGCACATTGTCACAAAGGATGAAACGCCTTCCTGGAAGAGGTTGTCATGGCACCTTCAGTAGACACATTCAAGACTTGGTTGGACAGAGTGCTGCAGTCACTGCCATGTGATGACATGATATTATGGATCTTGCCATCTTTCCTTTTCTCCTGATCCTGAAACTGAAACCTGATCCTGATTCATGAACTCCTGGACATATTTCTTTCTGGTTTCAACACAGCGTAAGAGCTCAGTCTTTACCCCCATCTGATGTTGCCTTCCCAATGAACAAGCAGTAGAGATTTTCATTTTGAGTTTTCTCATCAAAAGGATGGAGCTGTCTCTATATTCCATGTCTGTCTCTACACATCGGTCTGTTCCATAAATGTGAGAAATTTCAACTTTTCAAAAAACACCAATTGTACGCTTGTATCTCATCAACGATCACTCTAATATGGACTCGGTGAAAAACGCACAGTTTTGTTAAATGGGGGTAGGAGAAACAGTGTGTCCGTTTTATCCGCAATAACCTTATGCCACAACAATTTTTGTTTAAATGAGCATATGTGTGCATCTGCCACCTATTATCCCTCTCCAGAGAAGTAAAGAGGGTATTGTATTTTGTCTGTTGTCTGTTTGTCACTTGCAAAATCGGAGATTTTTCAAGTATCTTGGTTAGTCGATTTGTATATTCTCTCTTGTCTGTCTGTTGGTAGTCGATCTAGTCGAAAAAAAAAAAATTCCAAAAATGTTTTTTTTCAGATTTGTTCTACCCTTATTATCAGTATTTAAAATGGCGATTTCAGTTAATAAAATGGCGATTTCGATGAAACTTGGTTGGTAGGTTCATACCATGACCTAGTTGTGTGCAAATGAGAACCGTTGCTATGGACACCACCGTTGCCTAGCAACGGACTTTGAAATTTTTGAAAAATCATAAAAAAAATTATTTTTCGAAAATCAAAAATCGGGCACGAGCGACTGTGGGCAGTACATTCAGCCAATTTGTCAAAAATTTCCAGCCGATCCTATGAAAACTGTCGGAGAAGATAGACTTTGAATGAACCCTGGTCGAAAACAATAAAAAAACGAAGTTCGTTATATCTCAGAGACTATGAGTCTCTGAGAACTGGTATGTAGGTTCATGGTATGTCCTAGTTATGTGTGAGAAAGAACCGTTGCTATGGACCCTCTCGTTGCCTAGCAACGGCCGAAAAACCTCTAAATGTGGGGTATTTTAACGAAAAACAATCTGCGCATTAACCCTTGAAGCTAGAATCATGAATTTTCTTGTGCTTAATCCTCAGGTCATTCCCCATCGAACGGCCCATCGCGTCAGGTTCTATTGGGTAGGCGACTACCCATGTCCGCCTACCGGCTTGTCTGTCTGTTTGTCTGTCACCTACAGATCACAATTTTAAACGGATCTTCACGAAACTTCACCACATGGTAGGGTTTGTCATAAGGAAGAAGCCTGTTGTTTTTGAGGTCAAAAGGTCAAAAGGTCAACATAGGCCAAAGGTCAACAACTTAGGGGGGATTTGTAAAATCCTCAATTTTCATCCAATTGACTTGAAATTTAAGAGGATTTATATTTCAGGTCACTGAATTCAACGAGCCAAGTATGTTTTTTTCTCGGTAACATTGACCAAAAGGTCAAACATAGGCCAAGGGTCAACAACTTAGGTGAGATTTCTAAAATCCTCAATTTTCATCCGATTGACATGAAATTTGAAGAGAATTTTCATTTCAGGTCAATGAATTCAACCAGCAAATTATTTTTGAAGTCCACATTGGCCAAAAGGTCAACATCGGCCAAATTTCAAAAATTGTCAACTTTCATCCGATTGACTTGAAATTTAAAGAGGATTTATATTTCAGATCACTGAATTCAACGAAGCAATTATTTTTTTTAGGTCAACACAGAACAAAAGGTCAACATAGACCCAAGGTCAACAACTAAGGTGGTATGTCTAAAATCCTAAATTTTCATCTGATTGACTTGAGATTTGAAGAGGATTTATATTTCAGGTCACTGAATTCATCCATACAATTATTTTCTAGATCAACATAGGCCAAAAGGACAACATGGGCCAAATTTCATCCAATTGACTTGAAATTTGAAGAGGAGTTGCATATTTGATCATTGAATTCAACCACCAAAAATTTTTTACGGTCAAATTTGTTTTATGGATTTTGCAAGTATCATGCTCTGCATGACGTCTTCTTCTTGTATGTTTGTTTGTCTGTTTGTTTGTCCGCACAGAACATGAGTGTTTTTCTCCGCAACCACTTGTCGGATTGAGACGAAATTTTCACCATAGGGGCGACTAACTACTCATGTATAATGTCTTCATGATAATTATGATGTTATAGCTCACGTGGTGTGGCAGCCATGTTGGAAAACAGGAAAAAAAACTTTGAACTTCTGAATCTCCGAAACAGCACCAAGGAAAAAATTGAAACCTGACACTCGCAAGTACTCCTCATGGAGAATAAGTGTGATTTTTAGCTCACCAATAACGTAGTTCCAGGGAGCTTATGGGATGGCGTGTCATCCGTCCGTCCATCCATTCATCCATCCATCCACAAATACTTCTTCTCTGAAACTCCGCATACGATTCTCACGAAACTTTACCACAACGTTCATCACCGAGTATGTACAAAAGTTTGTTCATGTCGTTAAAAAAAATCTGGCCCTAACAGGGTCTTCGGGGGTTGCCCCCCAAAATAGGTATTTGCTTTCTTCTCAGAAACTACACATGCAATTCTGATGAATCTTGTCCACAACCTTCATCACCAGTGATGTACCGAAGTTTGGTCATTACATTCGAAAAATCGGGGTCTAATGGGGTGTAAGAGGGGGTTGCCCTCCAAAATATGTATTTGTTTTCTTCTCCAAAACTACACACACACTTTCGATGAAACTTGATGACAGCTTCAACACCTGTGATGTACCAAACCTTGTTTACACCATTACAAAAAATTGGGGTTTGTGGGGGTTTACAAGGGGGGGGTTGCCCCCACAAAAGAGGTATTTGCTTTCTTCTCAGAAACCACACACACAATTCCGATGAAACTTCACCACAACCTTCATCACCCATGATATACCAAAGATTGTTCACGTCACTTAAAAAGTTGAGGTCTAAGGGTGTGTACGGGGGGGTTGCCCACCAAATATTTGCTTTCTTCTTTGAAACAACACACACAATTCCGATGAAACTTGACCACAAACTTCAACACCCGTGATGTACAAAGTTTGGTCATGACATCATAAAAATCGGCGTCTAAGGGGATGTAAGGAGGGTTGCCCCCCAAAATACATATTGGTGGCAAGTGTATCAATGGTGGCAAGTGCGAATTGATCATCCTCAACCATACATCGCTGGAACACTGTCAACTTACCGAAGCCATATTTAAGGCAGTGATCCCTGATAGTAATATTGTTTTGATCAACGACTTTACTCTTCTTGGTGCTCTGATCTCCCCAATGCCTTCGCCCAAAGCTATTGTCGAGGAGAACAATGACTTGATCTGAATGGCTGGCTGCCCCGAGCAAATTGACGCACACAAAGCATTTGTGCTGCTCAAAAACTGTTTCGCCCTGCCCAAGATCCTGTATATCTTGCATGCATCTCCTTCCTTCCAGAATGGTGCATAGCGAGGAGCTTTTGACCATGCCATTTGTAAAAACATTAGTAAAATGTATACTGTTGCTTTCAACGATTCTACTTCGATGCAAGCCACGCTCCCAGTTAAACAGGGAGGTCTGGGTTTCAGGAGGGCTATTGACATCATTCTCCTTGCCTTCATCTCATCATTGCTGGCAGTCTGCCCATTAGTCGATGCCGTTCTGTCCCGCGTAAGCGGTTTGGTACAAATAGGGGAGTTGACAGTGGCGGTGTTGTCACGGAGTTCAGCCCATATCGGTTCTTGCGAACCCGAAGCCTGTCCCAGTTGAGACAAAAAGCATGGGATGTTGAGGCGGCAAGAGTGTCTTTTGTCAGCCTGTTGAAGAGTGCAGATCAGGTCACCAGAGCCCGTCTTTTGGCCGCAGCCATGAAGGAAAGCAGGATGTGGCTTCATACAGTCCCCGCTCCCTCTTTAGGAACACAGCTTGACCCCGAGTCTTTACGGGTTGTGGTTGCACTTGGAGTTGGAGCATCAGTCTGTGAGCAGCATAAATGTCGATGTAGCAATATGACAGATACACTTGGACACCATAGTCTGTCGTGCCGTTTCAGTGCCGGTCGATCTTTTTGACATTCAGCCTTAAACGACGTGGTCAAATGTACAATTTATGGGGCAGAGATACCACTTGTCCTGGAACCCCTTGGTGTAGACCTTGGCGAAAACACCCACCCAGATGTCTTGACCATCGTTCCATACAAGAATGGGAAAAGCCTAACCTGGTGTGGTGACTCACTAATTTTCTCAATAATTAATTAATTTTTCAAACACATGAACAAGTAAAGCAAACATGTGAACTCTGGGAGCCGATCAGTTGCATCTTTCCAGAGAGCCAAATCAACGCACAGGATGTTAAAAGGGCCGAGGGCTCACGGGAGTTCTTTGGGTGACGACATGTTGGAAGTTTGCACGCCTTCACGGACAAGCCTTTCTCATCCCCATCCATGAGTCACTCAACGCGTCATTATTTTTCATCGTGACTTTTGGTTCGACTTTATCAAGACCATTGAGCGAAGTGGATTTCGTTTGTTTGGTTAAACAACCACGACTGCAACGAACGAGTTTTCCTCTTCTGCTTGCCATTTTTTGGCGCCATTTCTGAAGCGGCAATGGCTCAGTGCCATTAAATCTTTCCTTCTTTACAAACTTCTGGAGAGACACCAAAGGAGTAATCATCAGCCGGACTTCATCTACAACACGACAATGCATTGTTAATGTGAGTGAGATCTCTCTTGTTCTGGTTGAAGCATCATCAGCTTAACCAGCATACTGAAAGGGAATAACCACCACACTGAGTGATTGCACGTGTGTAGACACTTTCGCCAAATCACACGTTTACAATACAGCCTCAATGTCTGGAGCGGCTGCCACTGATATGGAAGTTCTGAAACGTAATAAATATGCCGGCCTCAGCAAAACTTATTTCTTCGAAGCAATTGCCATCAAAACAACCGGAGTGTATGGCCGATGTACGTCCAACATTATTAGTGCTATCGGTAGAAGGCTCGTTGCATCGACTGGTGATATAAGGCAACTGGACTGGTTCAAGCAGTGACTGAGATTGGCCGTCCAGCAGAGAAACGCCATTCGCATTCTGGCTTCAGCATGGGAAGAACAAAATCCCACATTTACACCATTTTAAAGTCTGTATATTTAGGGCTTTAGGTGTGGGGGTTTTACTCATTTATTTTTTGTTTGTTTGTTTTTTAAATCTTTTTAAAAACTTCCATTTACTTGGTTGGAGTTTAATTTTTTTTTCTTTAATTCAAAATCATTTTCCAAAATAATTAAAAAAAAAAATTAAAACTTTTTTTTAAAATGTGAAAAAGTCGACAGAAGTGTGAAAGGAAAAATGTATTTGCTTTCTTCTCCGAAACTACACACACAATTCCAATGAAACTTCACCACCACCTTCATCACCAGTGATTTACTAAAGTTTGTTCATGACATTAAAAAAGATTGGGGTCTTCGGGGTTCTACAGGGGGATGACCCCCAAAATATGTATTTGCTTTCTTATACAAAACCACACACACAATTCCGATGAAACTTGACCACAACCTTTATCACCCGTGATGTACCAAGGTTTGTTCATGGCATTAAAAAAAAAATCTATAGGTATTTACTTTCTTCGCCATTACATACTTTGTGGGTCATCCATGCCTACCAGTGGTTGCCTGGTTATCTTATCCAGCCACTACCAGCTGAGCGCCCAGGGGTATTGCCCCTATGTTTTATGATGTCAAAGGTTCCTTCGTTATGATGTCATAATTGCAGACATAGAACGCTACATCTGATCAGTATGATAATTTTGAGGGTCATCGATGAATAAATTGGACCATATAGAAAAAAAAATCGATGACGTCATCGGTCACGTGGTTCGGCAGCCATATTGGGTTTTTTTTATAAACTGTAAAAAAATCTTCTCTGAAACGGCTGTACAGATCGAGGTGAAACTTTACAGGTATGACCACCTATTTATGAGATACAAAGTGTTCACACATATGATATCATAGGTCACATGGTTTGGCAGCCATATTGGATTTACCCTAAAACCGATATATTGGATTTACCTTAAAACCCATAAAATCTTCTTCTCCAGAACAGCTGGACAGATCGAAGGGAAACTTCACACAAATGTTCCCCAAGCTTTTTAATGGGTAATATATCTTTTAAATTTCACCTGATCGGTCACATGGTCTGGCAGCCAGAATTTGTTTTTTTTATTTGATCTGGGTTCTTTTTGATTTTTTGGGGGGATTTTTTTTGAATAAGGCTCTCTTGGCTGTGCCTGGATGGGTTTCTGGTTAGAGGAGTAGCAGCTGAAATGGGAATCCTATCCAGGTTCCTCTTGATGACTTCATCTTTGGTTTTTGCTTGTTTGGGTTCCCTCTGATTACTGCAATGCAGGACTGTACCTATTTGGTCTTCCATTTGATTTGAATTACACAAGGAAATCTAACACAGGTGGAGGCCATTCAGCCCATCATGCCTGTGCGAACACTATACTAATTTATCAACACGAGATACAAGGAAGAAAATGCAAAAAAAACAAATTTATGAATTAATTTAAAAACAATTATTTTATTTATTTTGGTTTTTGTAGTTTTTGTATTTTTTTTTATTCTTCTTCCCCTCAGGTGAGGGGGCAGGGGCTTGGTTAAAAACATACAACATCCACCACACAACACCCCTTGGCAAGACCCCCACCAACAGCACTCCATACACATGCACACAATCACCCATCAATGATCAAACTACCAAAAAGTCCTGTCAACATCCCCATACCCCTCTATCTCCATAACTTCCAGGTACCTACCTAATTCTAATTTAAACTTATCTACTTTTTCTGCTGCCACTACCTTTCCAGGGAATATTGAATTTATTTTAATCCCATTCTGAATTAATTTTAATAATAATAAGCATCATGGGTCAGGGTCAAGTGTCCAATCAAAGCGGGGTTGCATCAAAGCGGGATGTCTTGCTACCCGGTCATCACCGCCAGTAGTTATAAAGTGGCAGTTCTAGTTATGTCTATAATAAATTAGGAAACACATCAAACAAAATACACTACAAAAAACTACACAAACACCACAAAAAAACAAGTCCTGGCGAGGGTCAGCAATCTATGATTGCTCTTTTTCTTGTTTCTTGTGGAGCCTGTGGCTGCTGGTTGCATCATTGTTGGAAGCGCAGCTGTGCCACAGATGCAGCAACCCCTGTTTTCCCAGTAATCTGGTGCTCATTTTTTCTGACCAAAGAAATATCACAGGCTGAGTCAACCCACCTGTTGTTATTTAATAGCAGGACAGGGGCTCAAACGCAAGACACTAAGATCTTAAGCCAGTCACCTTAACTGTTAAGCCAACACCAGCCATACATGAGGTGAAAATACCTTAAAGCAAAGAATGAATAACTTCAAGCATTAGAAGCAGATTTATATATTGCATGGATAGTCAAGTGGAATCTTGTATTTGTGATATGGTGGATCTGAATGGCCAACAGGAATGAAATGTTCCTGTTATGTGTGCTGACAGGTCACACCCCACATGGTGTTATTTTTGTGGGCAGTCAGGATTGCGATCTCAGAGTATAAATATTCCTTTTATCACCAGGGTGCTAGTACAGTATTTCTATTTTTCTACCTGCACACGTGTCTCGTCATTTTATGGTTGGATCACAGATTATGTTTTTTTCTGATTGTATTGAAATAAAGTGTTTGAAGCTTAAAAGCTGAGTATGTCTTTTTTTCCATAGAACGCATGTGAAGAAGATACCTAATGCACCTGAACAAGGTACATAATACACCTGAATAACCCAGCTAATGCTTGTGAATAAGGTCGAGGTAATGCACTAAAATAAGGTAGATAATCCACATGAAGAAAGTAGATAATGCAGGTCAAGAAGGCAGTTAAGGTGTCCGAAAAAGCTACTGTCACAAGTAAGTGGTAGCACGCAAAATGTCCGCTCACAAGCCACTCCATACATACAGGGGCTCTGCCTCCAGAACAGCTGAATGAGATATGGACACTGAGACCACTGGGTTGTTTCCCACCAAACTGATGGTCACACTACTTATTTTCCCACAAATGGCAAAGAAACGAGTGTCCTCACGGTACTATTGAATGATTTACTACAAATGATGATAATCCAATAATAACAAGAAAAAGAGCAATCAGAGATTGCAGACCCTCACCAGGACTTGTTTTGTGTGGTGCATTGTGTGGTGTTTGTGTAGTTTTGTGTGGTGTTTGTATAGTTTTGTGTGGTGCAATGTGTAGTGTTTGTGTAGTTTTGTGTGGTGCGTTGTGTGGTGTTTGTGTCATTTTGTGTGGTGTATTTTGTGTGGCATTTGTTTACTGGTGTGTTATGTAATTAATAAGAAACATAATTAGAAATGCCACTTTATAACTGCTGGCAGTGATTGCCGGTTCAGCCATTTAAGAAAATAAGATTTTGGAAGGTTTTTTTTTTCGAAAAAAAACAACTATATGGCTGCCATATCACGTGACCGATGACGCCATCAAAAAAAAATTCTGTGGACCATTTTATCCCTAGATGAGCCTCAAAAAAATTTCATACTGATCGGATGTCGCGTTCTAGATATGCAATTATGACGTCACAAAGAGGGCCCCTATGATGTCATAAAAAATCACACTCATTTTCCATGAGGAGTACTTGCTATGTGCCAAGTTTCAATTTTGTCCTTGGTGCGGTTTCAGAGATACAGAGGTCCAAAGTCTTTCTGTTTTTCCAACATGGATGCCACACCATGTAACCTATGACATCATATTTATCATTAAAATATTCTGCATGAGTAGTCGCACCAATGGTGAAAAATTCGTCTCAATCTAACAAGCGGTGGCAGAGAAAAACACAAAAGTTCTGTGCGGACAAACAAACAGACAGACAAACAAACAAAGACGACAGACAAACAAACAAACAAACAAATGGACCCAAATGCAATACCCTCTCCTTCGGCGGGGGTAACAATAATAATCTTATATATTATTTCCGAGTTTGTGGTTTCGTGTCGCGCTATCTTCGACTTTGTTCTGCGCTCGAGTAACGTGATATTCGGCTTACATTATCTCAAAGACCATATGAGGTGCATGGTACAAAAAAAAGTAAATAAAATGGTTCTGAAACAGTGAAATCGTATTCCACTTACTGCATTAAAGTAAAATTACTACTGATACTCTGCATCAGTTCCTTTCTCAAACACACCCACCCCAACATGTCGCGCAGAGCGCGGGTTATGCTAGTAATAATAAAAATCACAATGCACATTTTATTTGATTACTCATATACAAAGAGACATATGAGGTACAAATTGTGACATACCTTCATGTAAGACGACATAGAGCATGTACTTAGCGATGACAATAGAACCGTTAACACTCTGGCCGCAGACCTGCACAAACAAAGATAAATGGCCAGGATCTAGTTAAGCAAAAGAAGAAAGGAGCCTGAAAGCTGATCAAAATAACGAATTACAAGTAAAAAAGACATAAAGTGTCATAACTCCCGTTGTTCTAGTAATTTTGCTGTGCAGAGTCAAAAGGCTCGCCCATATTTATGTACAACTAAAATATCCACCAATCTACCAGTCAGCCATATTTCATCAAATCGCAAAATAAAGTGAGGTGCACGTGTATACCATCACGTACTGTGCTTGTGCCATGTTCGAACAAAATTGGACCGTGCATGTCTGAGAAATGGTTGGGGGCACATTTAAGTAACAAAATGGCCACCAGTCGGCCATCTTAGATCTGATCTCGAAAATAAATGATGCGCATATGTAAGCCGTCGTTCTTTATCTGTGTGCCAAGTTTGAACAATATCCGTAAATGCATGTCCGAGATACGGTTGAGGACGTGTTCGACACCGGGGTTTTTTTTACAACTGAAATGGCCGCCAGTCGGCCATATTAGATCTGATCTCGAAAGGAAAATGACGTGCATATGTATACCATCATTTCTTGTCTTTGAGCCAAGTACAAATAAAATCGGTCCATACATGTCCGAGATATGGTTGCAGACGCACACACACATGCACGGACACGAAAATCGAAACCAAATCCAGAAGCCCTCGTTTCGGACTCAGTCCAGCGGGGGCTAAAATAAGGGAGATGCAGTAACAGGAGAGGAATGGCGTGCCCTGGGCTATTGTGGATGGAGTATGGGCTCAGCGAAGCTGGGAGGCATGAAGATGGGGTCATTGTGTGTATGCTGAGCCCAACTCTATGCTCACTGCATGTACTGTTCAGCACTCTCTCGATGCTATGGGCTGACTTGCTCTCTGAGCTATTCACACTGCAAGGAGCTGATGGCAACTCCCTTATGTTAACTCTCTTTGCTGGTCCTATCAGTGCAACCATCCTGGCTTATGTAAGGTTTCCGGCTTCACTTCTAGACTTCCTGCATGCAAAAATGAGCTCAAACATCACTGCACAAAACTCTGAACTGTGCACACCTGAGCTTTGCTCTTTCGTAGAACTGGCGTTGTATGTTCATCCCTCCAATGCAATTAGATTGCCCTGTGGCCCCATCAGGATCCCAGAACGATCGAAAAAATATGAGCAGGTAAATAAAGACATATAGCGCCCCCGAGGAAGGTAGATTAAATGATGCACCTGAATGAGGTAGATAGATAATGCATTTGAAGAAGGCAGATGATGCACATGATACGTGGGGAGAACGAGCAAAATGCCCACACAGTCAAATATATTTGTATGAATAAAAAGACAACAGACATGGGTGGGAATGTTAGTACTTTTGCAATTGAAAACATTAACAAAGGTGGCCATTTCTCCCCCAAAATAATGAGGATGCAATGTATTTCCTGATATAATTTTGTTTACAGGATATATAGCTCGGAGTGGAGCTGCCACACACACATCTCACACACATGGACATCCATACAGCCGAATACATGAGACACAACGCAGGATTGTTGGACGAGACCAACACAGCCACTGAGCTTGTGGGAAGTGCCATCACTTTTCGGGGTAATCTGGGTACCAGCGACGCCACAACAATGGCAGCCTTTCTCATTGCACTCAGCGGGACATTTCTTAAAGAGGAATTTCATCCTTCCCATTATCCCATGGATGCCAACCATTTGGGATTGTCCATGCTCTTATCCTTAAAAAAAAAATGCTAAACATCAAACAAGGAAGCGAAGAGAGAATATGTTAAACAATGTTTAACATGGTAGGATTTTAATGGAAATACAGGTTGTCTTAACTTTCTGTATAGTGTATCTATAGAAATGGAAGTTAGTTCCACTGATTGTGGTGGCATGATTTCATGCTTTCAACTGGCTATAATCACCAGTGCATTGCCACTGTTACCAAGTATGGGGGCACCACCGATGCTGTGCCCCTATAACCTATTCCCTGGTACTCATTTCACCAATCTCAGAAAGATGACAGGCTGAGTCAACCCCACCTGGTGTTAATTCAGAAGCTGACAGGGCTTGAACTCAGGACCCCAATATCCCATGCCCACCACCCTAACCACTAAGCCAACACCAGGCTTAATGGCAGTTAATAAAAAGTATTACCCTCGGACTCATTTCAAGCAATTAACAAAAACAAAACATAGCTTTTGAATTGTCTCAAAATCATCACATTTCAGATTGTGGTGCCTTCTAATTTGCAAGGAATTCATCATCTGACTGTCGTTGTTTCCTATTAGTGTTCCAGTGTCTTTGCACTTAGATTACGAGCAAAATTTGATGTTAAAAACTCATTCCTTGCTTTAAGAGGATGACTCGCAATCTCAGGTGGGTGCTTCTTTCAATTGACAGATAACCAAAAAAGAAACATATTCCATGTTAAAATCTCTGTCTCCAGAGAATTTTGTCCATTATCGCCACCAGTTATTGGATTCCTGTGAGGCCGGAGTGCAGTATAAAAATGGGAGAGCTGAATGGAGATCAGAAACATCATAGATCGCACCCGTGGCTACATACCACCCACTTGTCCCACGGTACCTTTACGGTGGAATCTACAAAGTCGACGTGTTAGTTTCACACATCTCATGTTTGTGTTTCAATTCAAAGAGACACATCTTTTTCTTGCATTCACAAGAGAGCACAAAAGCTGAACTCAAGCCAGCCATGTCACTGCTTACAGCCACCATGTTCTCCTATTCAAAAATGGCCTGTGTACACTGTGGCTGGTGTCACAACACAATACTTCTCCCGAGACTGGGATAACCCATTGTGTAACCAAGGTATGTTCTCGGACAGATGGGTGGTACATATGTTTTGCCTTGGTCGATTATAATGTAACACCTCCTCCAACCCCTCCCAACCCACAACCACCACCCACAGTCCAGATAGTTGTTAGGCATTGCAGGGTGAGCTGGTATTCGGGTTAAGGTGAGGTACAACTATTAAATTGGAGCAATTAGGATTTGGGTTGGGTTGAAGATATGAAGTATTATCGGGAAGAGCTTTTAGGGTCAGGGTTAGGGTTAGTAAAATGAGAGATACAGCTCTGAGGGTTTGGGTTGGGATTGGGGTAGAACCATTAGGGTTAGAGATGTTAGTTTTAGGGTTATGGTTAGAACAATTATAGTTGTAGCAATTAGGGTTAGGGTTAGAGCTATTAAGATTACAGCTGTTACTGTTAGGGTTAGTATAATTTAAAATACTGGCGAAGAATCAGTCCTTATAGACGGAATAATCCCCCATAGATTGGCGTATTTTAGTATGGCTTGTAATACCTCCTCCCACCAGGAGTGGCGCTATGCTGTACAGTTATATAGAGAGAATTGGGGTGCTCCCCCAACCCTGAACCCCTGGAACTATTAAAAAAATTTAATGCCAAAATATCTTCCTGTGAACACCCTGATTACAACCACTAGTTTTCAACTCATTCTGCCCAGCGTTTCAGGAATACATAGAAGTCAAACAGACAAACATACAAATTCACAAACACTTCACTACAGTATGATGACACCTGGCTAGCCTAGCCTAAACCCAGGTATAAACAAATCAGGATAAATTGTTTTACTTGCCACACTGGATGTATTCGTACCAAATACAAGAAGGAATTTGTCATGACTGCTCACCCCACATAATGTTGCAGTTAATAGCACTTGTTATTTATAACTCGGGGAGAAGGCCATCAAAATGAGGGACACGCAAAACTCAACACAACATGGAGGAAGGATTGCAATTCACACAAAGTTATGGATTACGTCCGATGAATTATTTGCAAAAGACTGTCTGCCACCCAAACGATTGTTCCCGCTAATGCAAACCAAATAAAACCACAAGGCAAGTGCCATCAGATGGAGATGTAGGCTAAAATGTGTGGAGCGTGACGAAGCACTCCCACCCGGTCTAAAACAGACGTCTGCACATGTACGAGCCTCACACTTGAAGGAAATGTCAAGTGTGCAGGGTAAATTAAAACACATGAATGGAATTAAAGACCAAATTAAAAGACCCTCACAATGCATTTGGTGCCATTAACTCACCAGACATAATGAAAGGGCTATCCAAAACGGATATGAATGAAATAACTGCCTGTGGACCACTATATGTTGGGTGCATTTGCCTTGAGGAGTGGCTGTTTCGTAGAACCGCAACTACATATATATATATATATATATATATTATATATATATATATGTATATATAAATAAGTATGTGTGTGTGTGTGTGTGTGTTTTGTGTGTGTGGTGGTGGTGTGTGTGTGTGTGTGTTGTTAAGGAAGTGCATGAGTGAAAATTGAATGTTTGGATGAATTAAAACACCCCTTTTGAAGATAATTGAAGGCCTTATTTAAATTAATGGTCACCCCTCTCCCTCCCTCTCCACCCCTTTCTGTCTCCGAATGTATCTGAACGATGGTTATGCCTGGATGGTTGTTATCTCCGCATGTATTCGGATGGTGGTTATCTCTGCACATGTCCGAACAGTCGTTATCTCCACATGCATCCCGATGGTGGTTATGTCCGAACGGTAATTATCTCCATATGTGTCTGGATGGTGGTTATTTCTGGATGGACCCTCCCCTCACACTGCCTTACCTTGCCCTCCACTCATGCTGCCTTCCCCACCCACACTTCTTTCCTCTCCCTTCATGCTGCCTTCGCTTCCCCCACTCCTCCTCACTCCCCAACCCCGCATCTCTCCCCTCTGATTCCCGCCCCCACCCTCCTCGGTCTCACTACCTCGATCCCACTCCTCCACCTTTCCCTCGCTCCCCAGCTCTTTTTCTCCCTCTCCCCATCCCCCCCCTTAGTATACTTGTCATCCGAACAGTTGTTATTTCTGGTGGACCCTCCCCAAACACTGCCTTATCTTGCCCTCCCCTCATGCCTGCTACCCTTGATGTATCTGGACAGTGGTTATGTCCGGATGGTGGGTATCTTCACATGTGTCTGGACAGTGGTAATGGCCGGATGGTGGTTATGTCCGGACGGACCCTCCCTCACACTGCCTTACCTTTCCCTCCCCTCCCCTGCCCTCACACTTCTTTCCCCTCCATTCACCCTGCATTCTCTTCCCCATCCCTCTTCTCTCCCCACCCCTCCTCACTTCCTCACCCCTCTTGCTCCGCCTCCTTCCTCACTCCCGCACCCCACCTTGGACTCCCTCCCTCAAATTTAAAATAAACAAGTCTGGAGACGGCGATGGTTCACGAGGGGACCACGGGCAAACTGGCGGGAATCGGAAAAAAACGTAAATGATGACGTCTGGAGACGGTGATGGTTCACGAGGGGACTCCACGGGCAAACTGGCGGGATCGGGAAAAACGTAAATGATGACGTCTGGAGACGGCGATGGTTCATGAGAAATGTAACGGTTTGCCTTTTTTATTTTTTGACCTTCGAGGGGAGCACGGCAACTGGTGGGAATCGGGAAAAACGTAAATGATGAAAGTTGTAGTACATTTGCCTCCAGATAGCACTACTTGCATACCAACTTTCATTCAAAACAGTTGAAAACCCTAGGAGCTCGATGCCCAATTTATTGGAGAGAGATCTTCCATTTACTTGGTTGGAGTTTAATTTTTTTTTCTTTAATTCAAAATCATTTTCCAAAATAATTAAAAAAAAATTAAACATTTTTTTAAAATGTGAAAAAGTCGACAGAAGTGTGAAAGAAAAATGTATTTGCTTTCTTCTCCGAAACTACACACACAATTCCAATGAAACTTCACCACCACCTTCATCACCAGTGATTTCTAAAGTTTGTTCATGACATTAAAAAAGATTGGGTCTTCGGGTTCTACAGGGATGACCCCCAAAATATGTATTTGCTTTCTTATACAAAACCACACACACCAATTCCGATGAAACTTGACCACAACCTTTATCACCCGTGATGTACCAAGGTTTGTTCATGGCATTAAAAAAAAAATCTATAGGTATTACTTTCTTCGCCATTACATACTTTGTGGGTCATCCATGCCTACCAGTGGTTGCCTGTTATCTATCCAGCCACTAACCAGCTGAGCGCCCAGGGTATTGCCCTATGTTTTATGATGTCAAAGGTTCCTTCGTTATGATGTCATAATTGCAGACATAGAACGCTACATCTGATCAGTATGATAATTTGAGGTCATCGATGAATAAATTGGACCATATAGAAAAAAAAATCGATGACGTCATCGGTCACGTGGTTCGGCAGCCATATTTTTTTTTTATAAACTGTAAAAAATCTTCTCTGAAACGGCTGTACAGATCGAGGTGAAACTTTCAGGTATGACCACCTATTTTGATACAAAGTGTTCACACATATGATATCATAGGTCACATGTTTGGCAGCCATATTGGATTTACCCTAAAACCGATATATTGGATTTACCTTAAAACCCATAAATCTTCTTCTCCAGAACAGCTGGACAGATCGAAGGGAACTTCACACAAATGTTCCCCAAGCTTTTTAATGGGTAATATATCTTTTAAATTTCACCTGATCGGTCACATGGTCTGGCAGCCAGAATTTTTTTTTTTATTTGATCTGGTTCTTTTGATTTTTTGGGGGGATTTTTTTTGAATAAGGCTCTCTTGGCTGTGCCTGGATGGGTTTCTGGTTAGAGGAGTAGCAGCTGAAATGGGAATCCTATCCAGGTTCCTCTTGATGACTTCATCTTTGGTTTTTGCTTGTTTGGTTCCCTCTGATTACTGCAATGCAGGACTGTACCTATTTGGTCTTCCATTTGATTTGAATTACACAAGGAAATCTAACACAGGTGGAGGCCATTCAGCCCATCATGCCTGTGCGAACACTATACTAATTTATCAACACGAGATACAAGGAAGAAAATGCAAAAAAAACAAATTTATGAATTAATTTAAAAACAATTATTTTATTTATTTTGTTTTTGTAGTTTTTGTATTTTTTTTATTCTTCTCCCCTCAGGTGAGGGGCAGGGCTTGGTTAAAAACATACAACATCCACCACACAACACCCCTTGGCAAGACCCCCACCAACAGCACTCCGTACACATGCACACAATCACCCATCAAGACTCAAACTACCTAAAAGTCCTGTCAACATCCCCATACCCCTCTATCTCCATAACCTCCAGGTACCTATCTAATTCTAATTTAAACTTTCTACTTTTTCTGCTGCCACTACCTTTCCAGGGAATATTGAATTTATTTTAATCCCATTCTGAATTAATTTTATAATAATAAGCATCATGGGTCAGGGTTCAAGTGTCCAATCAAAGCGGGGTTGCATCAAAGCGGGATGTCTTGCTACCGGTCATCACCGCCAGTAGTTATAAAGTGGCAGTTCTAGTTATGTCTATAATAAATTAGGAAACACATCAAACAAATACACTACAAAAAACTACACAAACACCACAAAAAAACAAGTCCTGGCGAGGGTCAGCAATCTATGATTGCTCTTTTTCTTGTTTCTTGTGGAGCCTGTGGCTGCTGGTTGCATCATTGTTGGAAGCGCAGCTGTGCCACAGATGCAGCAACCCTGTTTTCCCAGTAATCTGGTGCTCATTTTTCTGACCAAAGAAATATCACGGCTGAGTCAACCCACCTGTTGTTATTTAATGCAGGACAGGGCTCAAACGCAAGACACTAAGATCTTAAGCCAGTCACCTTAACTGTTAAGCCAACACCAGCCATACATGAGGTGAAAATACCTAAAGCAAAGAATGAATAACTTCAAGCATTAGAAGCAGATTTATATATTGCATGGATAGTCAAGTGGAATCTTGTATTTGTGATATGGTGGATCTTGAATGGCCAACGGAATGAAATGTTCCTGTTATGTGTGCTGACAGGTCACACCCCACATGGTGTTATTTTTGTGGGCAGTCAGGATTGCGATCTCAGAGTATAAATATTCCTTTTATCACCAGGGTGCTAGTACAGTATTTCTATTTTTCTACCTGCACACGTGTCTCGTCATTTTATGGTTGGATCACAGATTATGTTTTTTTCTGATTGTATTGAAATAAAGTGTTTGAAGCTTAAAAGCTGAGTATGTCTTTTTTTCCATAGAACGCATGTGAAGAAGATACCTAATGCACCTGAACAAGGTACATAATACACCTGAATAACCCAGCTAATGCTTGTGAATAAGGTCGAGGTAATGCACTAAAATAAGGTAGATAATCCACATGAAGAAAGTAGATAATGCAGGTCAAGAAGGCAGTTAAGGTGTCCGAAAAAGCTACTGTCACAAGTAAGTGGTAGCACGCAAAATGTCCGCTCACAAGCCACTCCATACATACAGGGTCTGCCTCCAGAACAGCTGAATGAGATATGGACACTGAGACCACTGGGTTAAGTTTCCCACCAAACTGATGGTCACACTACATATTTTCCCACAAATGGCAAAGCGAGGTCCTCACGGTACTATTGAATGATTTACTACAAATGATGATAATCCAATAATAACAAGAAAAAGAGCAATCAGAGATTGCAGACCCTCACCAGGACTTGTTTTGTGTGGTACATTGTGTGGTGTTTGTGTAGTTTTGTGTGGTGTTTGTATAGTTTTGTGTGGTGCAATGTGTAGTGTTTGTGTAGTTTTGTGTGTGTGTGGCGTTGTGTGGTGTTTGTGTCATTTTGTGTGGTGTATTTTGTGTGGCATTTGTTTACTGGTGTGTTATGTAATTAAAAGAAACATAATTAGAAATGCCACTTTATAACTGCTGGCAGTGATTGCCGGTTCAGCCATTTAAGAAAATAAGATTTTGGAAGGTTTTTTTTGAAAAAAAACAACTATATGGCTGCCATATCACGTGACGATGACGCCATCAAAAAAAATTCTGTGGACCATTTTATCCCTAGATGAGCCTCAAAAAATTTCATACTGATCGGATGTCGCTTCTAGATATGCAATTATGACGTCACAAAGAGGGCCCCTATGATGTCATAAAAAATCACACTCATTTTCCATGAGGAGTACTTGCTAGTGCCAAGTTTCAATTTTGTCCTTGGTGCGGTTTCAGAGATACAGAGGTCCAAATCTTTCTGTTTTTCCAACATGGATGCCACACCATGTAACCTATGACATCATATTATCATTAAAATATTCTGCATGAGTAGTCGCACCAATGGTGAAAAATTCGTCTCAATCTAACAAGCGGTGGCAGAAAAAACACAAAATTCTGTGCGGACAAACAAACAGACAGACAAACAAACAAAGACGACAGACAAACAAACAAACAAATGACCCAAATGCAATACCCCTTCCTTCGGCGGGGGTAACAATAATAATCTTATATATTATTTCCGAGTTTGTGGTTTCGTGTCGCGCTATCTTCGACTTTGTTCTGCGCTCGAGAACGTGATATTCGGCTTACATTATCTCAAAGACCATATGAGGTGCATGGTACAAAAAAAAGTAAATAAATGGTTCTGAAACAGTGAAATCGTATTCCACTTACTGCATTAAAGTAAAATTACTACTGATACTCTGCATCAGTTCCTTTCTCAAACACACCACCCAACATGTCGCGCAGAGCGCGGTTATGCTAGTAATAATAAAAAATCACAATGCACATTTTATTTGATTACTCATATACAAAGAGACATATGAGGTACAAATTGTGACATACCTTCATGTAAGACGACATAGAGCATGTACTTAGCATGACAATAGAACCGTTAACACTCTGGCGCAGACCTGCACAAACAAAGATAAATGGCCAGGATCTAGTTAAGCAAAAGAAGAAAGGAGCCTGAAAGCTGATCAAAATAACGAATTACAAGTAAAAAAGACATAAAGTGTCATAACTCCCGTTGTTCTATGTAATTTTGCTGTGCAGAGTCAAAAGGCTGCCCATATTTATGTACAACTAAAATATCCACCAATCTACCAGTCAGCCATATTTCATCAAATCGCAAAATAAAGTGAGGTGCACGTGTATACCATCACGTACTGTGCTTGTGCCATGTTCGAACAAAATTGGACCGTGCATGTCTGAGAAATGGTTGGGGCACATTTAAGTAACAAAATGGCCACCAGTCGCCATCTTAGATCTGATCTCGAAAATAAATGATGCGCATATGTGGCCGTCTTCTTTATCTGTGTGCCAAGTTTGACAATATCCGTAAATGCATGTCCGAGATACGGTTGAGGACGTGTCGACACCGGGTTTTTTTTACAACTGAAATGGCCGCCAGTCGCCATATTGATCTGATCTCGAAAGGAAAATGACGTGCATATGTATACCATCATTTCTTGTCTTTGGCCAAGACAAATAAAATCGGTCCATACATGTCCGAGATATGGTTTGCAGACGCACACACACATGCACGGACACGAAAATCGAAACCAAATCCAGAAGCTCCCTTTCGGACTCAATCCAGCGGGGCTAAAATAAGGGAGATGCAGTAACAGGAGATGGCGTGCCCTGGGCTATTGTGGATGGAGTATGGGCTCAGCGAAGCTGAGAGCATAAGATGGGGTCATTGTGTGTATGCTGAGCCCAACTCTATGCTCACTGCATGTACTGTTCAGCACTCTCTCGATGCTATGGGCTGACTTGCTCTCTGGCTATTCACACTGCAAGAGCTGATGGCAACTCCCTTATGTTAACTCTCTTTGCTGGTCCTATCAGTGCAACCATCCTGGCTTATGTAAGGTTTCCGGTTCACTTCTGACTTCCTGCATGCAACAATGAGCTCAAACATCACTGCACAAAACTCTGAACTGTGGCACACCTGAGCTTTGCTCTTTCGTAGAACTGGCGTTGTATGTTCATCCCTCCAATGCAATTAGATTGCCCTGTGGCCCCATCAGGATCCCAGAACGATCGAAAAAATATGAGCAGGTAAATAAAGACATATAGCGCCCCGAGAAGTAGATTAAATGATGCACCTGAATGAGGTAGAATAGATAATGCATTTGAAGAAGGAGATGATGCACATGATACGTGGGAGAACGAGCAAAATGCCCACACAGTCAAATATATTTGTATGAATAAAAAGACAACAGACATGGGTGGGATGTTAGTACTTTTGCAATTGAAAACATTAACAAAGGTGGCCATTTCTCCCCCAAAATAATGAGGATGCAATGTATTTCCTGATATAATTTTGTTTACAGGATATATAGCTCGGAGTGGAGCTGCCACCACACATCTCACACACATGGACATCCATACAGCCGAATACATGAGACACAACGCAGGATTGTTGGACGAGACCAACACAGCCACTGAGCTTGTGGGAAGTGCCATCACTTTTCGGGGTAATCTGGTACCAGCGACGCCACAACAATGGCAGCCTTTCTCATTCACTCAGCGGACATTTCTTAAAGAGGAATTTCATCCTTCCCATTATCCCATGGATGCCACCATTTGGGATTGTCCATGCTCTTATCCTTAAAAAAAAAAATCTAAACATCAAACAAGGAAGCGAAGAGAGAATATGTTAAACATGTTTAACATGTAGGATTTTAATGGAAATACAGGTTAAGTCTTAACTTTCTGTATAGTGTATCTATAGAAATGGAAGTTATTCCACTGATTGTGGTGGCATGATTCATGCTTTCAACTGGCTATAATCACCAGTGCATTGCCACTGTTACCAAGTATGGGGCACCACCGATGCTGTGCCCCTATAACCTATTCCCTGGTACTCATTTCACCAATCTCAGAAAGATGACAGCTGAGTCAACCCCACCTGGTGTTAATTCAGAAGCTGACAGGGCTTGAACTCAGGACCCCAATATCCCATGCCCACCACCCTAACCACTAAGCCAACACAGGCTTAATGGCAGTTAATAAAAAGTATTACCCTCGGACTCATTTCAAGCAATTACAAAAAACAAAACATAGCTTTTGAATTGTCTCAAAATCATCACATTTCAGATTGTGGTGCCTTCTAATTTGCAAGGAATTCATCATCTGACTGTCGTTGTTTCATATTAGTGTTCCAGTGTCTTTGCACTTAGATTACGAGCAAAATTGATGTTAAAACTCATTCCTTGCTTTAAGAGGATGACTCGCAATCTCAGGTGGGTGCTTCTTTCAATTGACAGATAACCAAAAAAGAAACATATTCCATGTTAAAATCTCTGTCTCCAGAGAATTTTGTCCATTATCGCCACCAGTTATTGGATTCCTGTGAGGCCGGAGTCAGTATAAAAATGGGAGAGCTGAATGGAGATCAGAAACATCATAGATCGCACCCGTGGCTACATACCACCCACTTGTCCCACGGTACCTTTACGGTGGAATCTACAAAGTCGACGTGTTAGTTTCACACATCTCATGTTTGTGTTTCAATTCAAAGAGACACATCTTTTTCTTGCATTCACAAGAGAGCACAAAAGCTGAACTCAAGCCAGCCATGTCACTGCTTACAGCCACCATGTTCTCCTATTCAAAAATGGCCTGTGTACACTGTGGCTGGTGTCACAACACAATACTTCTCCCGAGACTGGGATAACCCATTGTGTAACAAGGTATGTTCTCGGACAGATGGGTGGTACATATGTTTTGCCTTGGTCGATTATAATGTAACACCTCCTCCAACCCTCCCAACCCACAACCACCACCCACAGTCCAGATAGTTGTTAGGCATTGCAGGGTGAGCTGGTATTCTGGTTAAGGTGAGTACAACTATTAAATTGGAGCAATTAGGATTTGGTTGGGTTGAAGATATGAAGTATTATCGGGAAGAGCTTTTAGGTCAGGGTTAGGGTTAGTAAAATGAGAGATACAGCTCTGAGGTTTGGTTGGGTGGGTAGAACCATTAGGGTTAGAGATGTTAGTTTTAGGGTTATGGTTAGAACAATTATAGTTGTAGCAATTAGGGTTAGGTTAGAGCTATTAAGATTACAGCTGTTACTGTTAGGTTAGTATAATTTAAAATACTGGCGAAGAATCAGTCCTTATAGACGGAATAATCCCCCTAGATTGGCGTATTTTAGTATGGCTTGTAATACCTCCTCCCACCAGGAGTGGCGCTAGCTGTACAGTTATATAGAGAGAATTGGGGTGCTCCCAACCCTGAACCCCTGGAACTATTAAAAAAATTTAATGCCAAAATATCTTCCTGTGAACACCCTGATTACAACCACTAGTTTTCAACTCATTCTGCCGCGTTTCAGGAATACATAGAAGTCAAACAGACAAACATACAAATTCACAAACACTTCACTACAGTATGATGACACCTGGCTAGCCTAGCCTAAACCCAGGTATAAACAAATCAGGATAATTGTTTTACTTGCCACACTGGATGTATTCGTACCAAATACAAGAAGGAATTTGTCATGACTGCTCACCCACATAATGTTGCAGTTAATAGCACTTGTTATTTATAACTCGGGGAGAAGGCCATCAAAATGAGGACACGCAAAACTCAAACAACATGGAGGAAGGATTGCAATTCACACAAAGTTATGGATTACGTCCGATGAATTATTTGCAAAAGACTGTCTGCCACCCAAACGATTGTTCCCGCTAATGCAACCAAATAAAACCACAAGGCAAGTGCCATCAGATGGAGATGTAGGCTAAAATGTGTGGAGCGTGACGAAGCACTCCCACCCGGTCTAAACAGACGTCTGCACATGTACGAGCCTCACACTTGAAGGAAATGTCAAGTGTGCAGGGTAAATTAAAACACATGAATGGAATTAAAGACCAAATTAAAAGACCCTCACAATGCATTTGGTGCCATTAACTCACCAGACATAATGAAAGGGCTATCCAAAACGGATATGAATGAAATAACTGCCTGTGGACCACTATATGTTGGGTGCATTTGCCTTGAGGATGGCTGTTTCGTAGAACCGCAACTACATATATATATATATATATATTATATATATATATATAATATATATATGTATGTGTGTGTGTGTGTGTGTGTGTGTGTGTGTGTGTGTGTGTGTGTGTGTGTGTGGTGTGTGTAGTTAAGGAAGTGCATGAGTGAAAATTGAATGTTTGGATGAATTAAAACACCCCTTTTGAAGATAATTGAAGGCCTTATTTAAATTAATGGTCACCCCTCTCCCTCCCTCTCCCCCCTTTCTGTCTCCGAATGTATCTGAACGATGGTTATGCCTGGATGGTTGTTATCTCCGCATGTATTCGGATGGTGGTTTATCTCTGCACATGTCCGAACAGTTTATTCCACATGCATCCCGATGGTGGTTATGTCCGAACGGTAATTATCTCCATATGTGTCTGGATGGTGGTTATTTCTGGATGGACCCTCCCTCACACTGCCTTACCTTGCCCTCCACTCATGCTGCCTTCCCCACCCACACTTCTTTCCTCTCCCTTCATGCTGCCTTCGCTTCCCCACTCCTCCTCACTCCCAACCCCGCATCTCTCCCTCGCCTTCCTCGCCCCCCACCCTCCTCGGTCTCACTACCTCGATCCCCACTCCTCCACCTTTCCCTCGCTCCCCGCTCTTTTTCTCCCTCTCCTCTCCCCCCCCCTTAGTATACTTGTCATCCGAACAGTTGTTATTTCTGGATGGACCCTCCCCAAACACTGCCTTATCTTGCCCTCCCCTCATGCCTGCTACCCTTGATGTATCTGGACAGTGTTATGTCCGGATGGTGGGTATCTTCACATGTGTCTGGACAGTGGTAATGGCCGGATGGTGGTTATGTCCGGACGGACCTCCCCTCACACTGCCTTACCTTTCCCTCCCCTCCCTGCCCTCACACTTCTTTCCCTCCATTCACCCTGCATTCTCTTCCCCCATCCTCTTCTCTCCCCCACCCCTCCTCACTTCCTCACCCCTCTTGCTCCGCCTCCTTCCTCACTCCCGCACCCCCACCTTGGACTCCCTCCCTCAAATTTAAAATAAACAAGTCTGGAGACGGCGATGGTTCACGAGGGAACACGGGCAAACTGGCGGGAATCGGAAAAAAACGTAAATGATGACGTCTGGAGACGGTGATGGTTCACGAGGGGACCCACGGGCAAACTGGCGGGAATCGGGAAAAACGTAAATGATGACGTCTGGAGACGGCGATGGTTCAGAGAAATGTACACGGTTTGCCTTTTTTATTTTTGACCTTCGAGGGACGCCACGGGCAAACTGGTGGGAATCGGGAAAACGTAAATGATGAAAGTTGTAGTACATTTGCCTCCAGATAGCACTACTTGCATACCAACTTTCATTCAAAACAGTTGAAAACCTAGGAGCTCGATGCCCAATTTATTGATTTTTTTGACATTTTCTAAGTTCGTGACCTTGTGACCTTGACCTTGGGAGGAAATGAAAATCGAGCTCCATGAGGCTATGCAGGTGCCATTAGGCTAACCAAATACCGAAACGCTGCCAGATTCGACAAACCCCCTCGGAGAAGATGTAACTTGAAACCGGCTACCCTAAAAACACATGTTTTTTGGGCGTGGCTCCACCCATAATGGGCGCACCACGCCCATTCTCTGGAAAACACAACTAGATCATGATACAACCTCGCACCCTAATTTATTAAGATCGGATCAAACCCATGGAGCTTATGCTCGCGGACAG
>CM068955.1:170439358-170450275 GCA_035128595.1 Eptatretus atami
ACAGACAGACAGACAGACACACACCCATAACGAATATAGTGGTCACTTACTGACTCGTGAACCAATATAATACCACCAATATCTATCTATCTATATATTACTAAAACTCTCATCTTGTATGTATGTATGTATGTATGTTCCTGAAATACAGCCAAAATGGTACATGATAGAGCAAAAATTTTAGGGCCACCTTACTCACCATTCTCCTGCGGTATGCAGTATCAAGTTTCTTTCAAATCGGGCAACGAAAATAATTATTTAAAAATCAATTCCCGATTCAGTCAAGTACTCTTCGGGATTATTTGATCAATGCAAACAACCTGAGAGAGATCTTCCATTTACTTGGTTGGAGTTTAATTTTTTTGTTCTTTAATTCAAAATCATTTTCCAAAATAATTAAAAAAAAATTAAAACATTTTTTAAAATGTGAAAAAAGTCGACAGAAGTGTGAAAGGAAAAATGTATTTGCTTTCTTCTCCGAAACTACACACACAATTCCAATGAAACTTCACCACCACCTTCATCACCAGTGATTTCTAAAGTTTGTTCATGACATTAAAAAAGATTGGGTCTTCGGGTTCTACAGGGGATGACCCCCAAAATATGTATTTGCTTTCTTATACAAAACCACACACACAATTCCGATGAAACTTGACCACAACCTTTATCACCCGTGATGTACCAAGGTTTGTTCATGGCATTAAAAAAAAAATCTATAGGTATTTACTTTCTTCGCCATTACATACTTTGTGGGTCATCCATGCCTACCAGTGGTTGCCTGGTTATCTTATCCAGCCACTACCAGCTGAGCGCCCAGGGTATTGCCCTATGTTTTATGATGTCAAAGGTTCCTTCGTTATGATGTCATAATTGCAGACATAGAACGCTACATCTGATCAGTATGATAATTTTGAGGTCATCGATGAATAAATTGGACCATATAGAAAAAAAAATCGATGACGTCATCGGTCACGTGGTTCGGCAGCCATATTTTTTTTTTATAAACTGTAAAAAATCTTCTCTGAAACGGCTGTACAGATCGAGGTGAAACTTTACAGGTATGACCACCTATTTTGATACAAAGTGTTCACACATATGATATCATAGGTCACATGTTTGGCAGCCATATTGGATTTACCCTAAAACCGATATATTGGATTTACCTTAAAACCCATAAATCTTCTTCTCCAGAACAGCTGGACAGATCGAAGGGAACTTCACACAAATGTTCCCCAAGCTTTTTAATGGGTAATATATCTTTTAAATTTCACCTGATCGGTCACATGGTCTGGCAGCCAGAATTTTTTTTTTTATTTGATCTGGTTCTTTTGATTTTTTGGGGGGATTTTTTTTGAATAAGGCTCTCTTGGCTGTGCCTGGATGGGTTTCTGGTTAGAGGAGTAGCAGCTGAAATGGGAATCCTATCCAGGTTCCTCTTGATGACTTCATCTTTGGTTTTTGCTTGTTTGGTTCCCTCTGATTACTGCAATGCAGGACTGTACCTATTTGGTCTTCCATTTGATTTGAATTACACAAGGAAATCTAACACAGGTGGAGGCCATTCAGCCCATCATGCCTGTGCGAACACTATACTAATTTATCAACACGAGATACAAGGAAGAAAATGCAAAAAAAACAAATTTATGAATTAATTTAAAAACAATTATTTTATTTATTTTGTTTTTGTAGTTTTTGTATTTTTTTTATTCTTCTCCCCTCAGGTGAGGGGCAGGGCTTGGTTAAAAACATACAACATCCACCACACAACACCCCTTGGCAAGACCCCCACCAACAGCACTCCGTACACATGCACACAATCACCCATCAAGACTCAAACTACCTAAAAGTCCTGTCAACATCCCCATACCCCTCTATCTCCATAACCTCCAGGTACCTATCTAATTCTAATTTAAACTTTCTACTTTTTCTGCTGCCACTACCTTTCCAGGGAATATTGAATTTATTTTAATCCCATTCTGAATTAATTTTATAATAATAAGCATCATGGGTCAGGGTTCAAGTGTCCAATCAAAGCGGGGTTGCATCAAAGCGGGATGTCTTGCTACCGGTCATCACCGCCAGTAGTTATAAAGTGGCAGTTCTAGTTATGTCTATAATAAATTAGGAAACACATCAAACAAATACACTACAAAAAACTACACAAACACCACAAAAAAACAAGTCCTGGCGAGGGTCAGCAATCTATGATTGCTCTTTTTCTTGTTTCTTGTGGAGCCTGTGGCTGCTGGTTGCATCATTGTTGGAAGCGCAGCTGTGCCACAGATGCAGCAACCCTGTTTTCCCAGTAATCTGGTGCTCATTTTTCTGACCAAAGAAATATCACGGCTGAGTCAACCCACCTGTTGTTATTTAATGCAGGACAGGGCTCAAACGCAAGACACTAAGATCTTAAGCCAGTCACCTTAACTGTTAAGCCAACACCAGCCATACATGAGGTGAAAATACCTAAAGCAAAGAATGAATAACTTCAAGCATTAGAAGCAGATTTATATATTGCATGGATAGTCAAGTGGAATCTTGTATTTGTGATATGGTGGATCTTGAATGGCCAACGGAATGAAATGTTCCTGTTATGTGTGCTGACAGGTCACACCCCACATGGTGTTATTTTTGTGGGCAGTCAGGATTGCGATCTCAGAGTATAAATATTCCTTTTATCACCAGGGTGCTAGTACAGTATTTCTATTTTTCTACCTGCACACGTGTCTCGTCATTTTATGGTTGGATCACAGATTATGTTTTTTTCTGATTGTATTGAAATAAAGTGTTTGAAGCTTAAAAGCTGAGTATGTCTTTTTTTCCATAGAACGCATGTGAAGAAGATACCTAATGCACCTGAACAAGGTACATAATACACCTGAATAACCCAGCTAATGCTTGTGAATAAGGTCGAGGTAATGCACTAAAATAAGGTAATAATCCACATGAAGAAAGTAGATAATGCAGGTCAAGAAGGCAGTTAAGGTGTCCGAAAAAGCTACTGTCACAAGTAAGTGGTAGCACGCAAAATGTCCGCTCACAAGCCACTCCATACATACAGGGTCTGCCTCCAGAACAGCTGAATGAGATATGGACACTGAGACCACTGGGTTAAGTTTCCCACCAAACTGATGGTCACACTACATATTTTCCCACAAATGGCAAAGACGGGTCCTCACGTTACTATTGAATGATTTACTACAAATGATGATAATCCAATAATAACAAGAAAAAGAGCAATCAGAGATTGCAGACCCTCACCAGGACTTGTTTTGTGTGGTACATTGTGTGGTGTTTGTGTAGTTTTGTGTGGTGTTTGTATAGTTTTGTGTGGTGCAATGTGTAGTGTTTGTGTAGTTTTGTGTGTGTGTGCGTTGTGTGGTGTTTGTGTCATTTTGTGTGGTGTATTTTGTGTGGCATTTGTTTACTGGTGTGTTATGTAATTAAAAGAAACATAATTAGAAATGCCACTTTATAACTGCTGGCAGTGATTGCCGGTTCAGCCATTTAAGAAAATAAGATTTTGGAAGGTTTTTTTTGAAAAAAAACAACTATATGGCTGCCATATCACGTGACGATGACGCCATCAAAAAAAATTCTGTGGACCATTTTATCCCTAGATGAGCCTCAAAAAATTTCATACTGATCGGATGTCGCTTCTAGATATGCAATTATGACGTCACAAAGAGGGCCCCTATGATGTCATAAAAAATCACACTCATTTTCCATGAGGAGTACTTGCTAGTGCCAAGTTTCAATTTTGTCCTTGGTGCGGTTTCAGAGATACAGAGGTCCAAATCTTTCTGTTTTTCCAACATGGATGCCACACCATGTAACCTATGACATCATATTATCATTAAAATATTCTGCATGAGTAGTCGCACCAATGGTGAAAAATTCGTCTCAATCTAACAAGCGGTGGCAGAGAAAAACACAAAATTCTGTGCGGACAAACAAACAGACAGACAAACAAACAAAGACGACAGACAAACAAACAAACAAATGGACCCAAATGCAATACCCCTTCCTTCGGCGGGGTAACAATAATAATCTTATATATTATTTCCGAGTTTGTGGTTTCGTGTCGCGCTATCTTCGACTTTGTTCTGCGCTCGAGTAACGTGATATTCGGCTTACATTATCTCAAAGACCATATGAGGTGCATGGTACAAAAAAAAAGTAAATAAATGGTTCTGAAACAGTGAAATCGTATTCCACTTACTGCATTAAAGTAAAATTACTACTGATACTCTGCATCAGTTCCTTTCTCAACACACACCACCCAACATGTCGCGCAGAGCGCGGTTATGCTAGTAATAATAAAAAATCACAATGCACATTTTATTTGATTACTCATATACAAAGAGACATATGAGGTACAAATTGTGACATACCTTCATGTAAGACGACATAGAGCATGTACTTAGCAATGACAATAGAACCGTTAACACTCTGGCGCAGACCTGCACAAACAAAGATAAATGGCCAGGATCTAGTTAAGCAAAAGAAGAAAGGAGCCTGAAAGCTGATCAAAATAACGAATTACAAGTAAAAAAGACATAAAGTGTCATAACTCCCGTTGTTCTAGTAATTTTGCTGTGCAGAGTCAAAAGGCTGCCCATATTTATGTACAACTAAAATATCCACCAATCTACCAGTCAGCCATATTTCATCAAATCGCAAAATAAAGTGAGGTGCACGTGTATACCATCACGTACTGTGCTTGTGCCATGTTCGAACAAAATTGGACCGTGCATGTCTGAGAAATGGTTGGGGGCACATTTAAGTAACAAAATGGCCACCAGTCGCCATCTTAGATCTGATCTCGAAAATAAATGATGCGCATATGTGCGCCGTCTTCTTTATCTGTGTGCCAAGTTTGACAATATCCGTAAATGCATGTCCGAGATACGGTTGAGGACGTGTCGACACCGGGTTTTTTTTACAACTGAAATGGCCGCCAGTCGCCATATTGATCTGATCTCGAAAGGAAAATGACGTGCATATGTATACCATCATTTCTTGTCTTTGGCCAAGACAAATAAAATCGGTCCATACATGTCCGAGATATGGTTTGCAGACGCACACACACATGCACGGACACGAAAATCGAAACCAATCCAGAAGCTCCCTTTCGGACTCAATCCAACGGGGCTAAAATAAGGGAGATGCAGTAACAGGAGATGGCGTGCCCTGGGCTATTGTGGATGGAGTATGGGCTCAGCGAAGCTGAGAGCATAAGATGGGGTCATTGTGTGTATGCTGAGCCCAACTCTATGCTCACTGCATGTACTGTTCAGCACTCTCTCGATGCTATGGGCTGACTTGCTCTCTGGCTATTCACACTGCAAGAGCTGATGGCAACTCCCTTATGTTAACTCTCTTTGCTGGTCTATCAGTGCAACCATCCTGGCTTATGTAAGGTTTCCGGTTCACTTCTGGACTTCCTGCATGCAACAATGAGCTCAAACATCACTGCACAAAACTCTGAACTGTGGCACACCTGAGCTTTGCTCTTTCGTAGAACTGGCGTTGTATGTTCATCCCTCCAATGCAATTAGATTGCCCTGTGGCCCCATCAGGATCCAGAACGATCGAAAAAATATGAGCAGGTAAATAAAGACATATAGCGCCCCGAGGAAGTAGATTAAATGATGCACCTGAATGAGGTAGAATAGATAATGCATTTGAAGAAGGCAGATGATGCACATGATACGTGGGAGAACGAGCAAAATGCCCACACAGTCAAATATATTTGTATGAATAAAAAGACAACAGACATGGGTGGGATGTTAGTACTTTTGCAATTGAAAACATTAACAAAGGTGGCCATTTCTCCCCAAAATAATGAGGATGCAATGTATTTCCTGATATAATTTTGTTTACAGGATATATAGCTCGGGTGGAGCTGCCACCACACAATCTCACACACATGGACATCCATACAGCCGAATACATGAGACACAACGCAGGATTGTTGGACGAGACCAACACAGCCACTGAGCTTGTGGGAAGTGCCATCACTTTTCGGGGTAATCTGGTACCAGCGACGCCACAACAATGGCAGCCTTTCTCATTCACTCAGCGGACATTTCTTAAAGAGGAATTTCATCCTTCCCATTATCCCATGGATGCCACCATTTGGGATTGTCCATGCTCTTATCCTTAAAAAAAAAAATCTAAACATCAAACAAGGAAGCGAAGGAGAATATGTTAAACATGTTTAACATGGTAGGATTTTAATGGAAATACAGTTAAGTCTTAACTTTCTGTATAGTGTTATCTATAGAAATGGAAGTTATTCCACTGATTGTGGTGGCATGATTCATGCTTTCAACTGGCTATAATCACCAGTGCATTGCCACTGTTACCAAGTATGGGGCACCACCGATGCTGTGCCCCTATAACCTATTCCCTGGTACTCATTTCACCAATCTCAGAAAGATGACAGGCTGAGTCAACCCCACCTGGTGTTAATTCAGAAGCTGACAGGGCTTGAACTCAGGACCCCAATATCCCATGCCCACCACCCTAACCACTAAGCCAACACAGGCTTAATGGCAGTTAATAAAAAGTATTACCCTCGGACTCATTTCAAGCAATTGACAAAAAACAAAACATAGCTTTTGAATTGTCTCAAAATCATCACATTTCAGATTGTGGTGCCTTCTAATTTGCAAGGAATTCATCATCTGACTGTCGTTGTTTCATATTAGTGTTCCAGTGTCTTTGCACTTAGATTACGAGCAAAATTGATGTTAAAACTCATTCCTTGCTTTAAGAGGATGACTCGCAATCTCAGGTGGGTGCTTCTTTCAATTGACAGATAACCAAAAAAGAAACATATTCCATGTTAAAATCTCTGTCTCCAGAGAATTTTGTCCATTATCGCCACCAGTTATTGGATTCCTGTGAGGCCGGAGTCAGTATAAAAATGGGAGAGCTGAATGGAGATCAGAAACATCATAGATCGCACCCGTGGCTACATACCACCCACTTGTCCCACGGTACCTTTACGGTGGAATCTACAAAGTCGACGTGTTAGTTTCACACATCTCATGTTTGTGTTTCAATTCAAAGAGACACATCTTTTTCTTGCATTCACAAGAGAGCACAAAAGCTGAACTCAAGCCAGCCATGTCACTGCTTACAGCCACCATGTTCTCCTATTCAAAATGGCCTGTGTACACTGTGGCTGGTGTCACAACACAATACTTCTCCCGAGACTGGGATAACCCATTGTGTAACAAGGTATGTTCTCGGACAGATGGGTGGTACATATGTTTTGCCTTGGTCGATTATAATGTAACACCTACCTCCAACCCTCCCAACCACAACCACCACCCACAGTCCAGATAGTTGTTAGGCATTGCAGGGTGAGCTGGTATTCTGGTTAAGGTGAGGTACAACTATTAAATTGGAGCAATTAGGATTTGGTTGGGTTGAAGATATGAAGTATTATCGGGAAGAGCTTTTAGGGTCAGGGTTAGGGTTAGTAAAATGAGAGATACAGCTCTGAGGGTTTGGGTTGGGTGGGTAGAACCATTAGGGTTAGAGATGTTAGTTTTAGGGTTATGGTTAGAACAATTATAGTTGTAGCAATTAGGGTTAGGGTTAGAGCTTTAAGATTACAGCTGTTACTGTTAGGTTAGTATAATTTAAAATACTGGCGAAGAATCAGTCCTTATAGACGGAATAATCCCCCTAGATTGGCGTATTTTAGTATGGCTTGTAATACCTCCTCCCACCAGGAGTGGCGCTAGCTGTACAGTTATATAGAGAGAATTGGGGTGCTCCCAACCCTGAACCCCTGGAACTATTAAAAAAATTTAATGCCAAAATATCTTCCTGTGAACACCTGATTACAACCACTAGTTTTCAACTCATTCTGCCGCGTTTCAGGAATACATAGAAGTCAAACAGACAAACATACAAATTCACAAACACTTCACTACAGTATGATGACACCTGGCTAGCCTAGCCTAAACCAGGTATAAACAAATCAGGATAATTGTTTTACTTGCCACACTGGATGTATTCGTACCAAATACAAGAAGGAATTTGTCATGACTGCTCACCCACATAATGTTGCAGTTAATAGCACTTGTTATTTATAACTCGGGGAGAAGGCCATCAAAATGAGGACACGCAAACTCAAACAACATGGAGGAAGGATTGCAATTCACACAAAGTTATGGATTACGTCCGATGAATTATTTGCAAAAGACTGTCTGCCACCAAACGATTGTTCCCGCTAATGCAACCAAATAAAACCACAAGGCAAGTGCCATCAGATGGAGATGTAGGCTAAAATGTGTGGAGCGTGACGAAGCACTCCCACCCGGTCTAAACAGACGTCTGCACATGTACGAGCCTCACACTTGAAGGAAATGTCAAGTGTGCAGGGTAAATTAAACACATGAATGGAATTAAAGACCAAATTAAAAGACCCTCACAATGCATTTGGTGCCATTAACTCACCAGACATAATGAAAGGGCTATCCAAAACGGATATGAATGAAATAACTGCCTGTGGACCACTATATGTTGGGTGCATTTGCCTTGAGGATGGCTGTTTCGTAGAACCGCAACTACATATATATATATATATATATTATATATATATATATAATTATATATGTATGTGTGTGTGTGTGTGTGTGTGTGTGTGTGTGTGTGTGTGTGTGTGTGTGTGTGGTGTGTTGTTAAGGAAGTGCATGAGTGAAATTGAATGTTTGGATGAATTAAAACACCCCTTTTGAAGATAATTGAAGGCCTTATTTAAATTAATGGTCACCCTCTCCCTCCCTCTCCCCCCTTTCTGTCTCCGAATGTATCTGAACGATGGTTATGCCTGGATGGTTGTTATCTCCGCATGTATTCGGATGGTGGTTATCTCTGCACATGTCCGAACAGTTTATTCCACATGCATCCCGATGGTGGTTATGTCCGAACGGTAATTATCTCCATATGTGTCTGGATGGTGGTTATTTCTGGATGGACCCTCCCTCACACTGCCTTACCTTGCCCTCCACTCATGCTGCCTTCCCCACCCACACTTCTTTCCTCTCCCTTCATGCTGCCTTCGCTTCCCCACTCCTCCTCACTCCCAACCCCGCATCTCTCCCTCGCCTTCCTCGCCCCCCACCCTCCTCGGTCTCACTACCTCGATCCCCACTCCTCCACCTTTCCCTCGCTCCCCGCTCTTTTTCTCCCTCTCCTCTCCCCCCCCCTTAGTATACTTGTCATCCGAACAGTTGTTATTTCTGGATGGACCCTCCCCAAACACTGCCTTATCTTGCCCTCCCTCATGCCTGCTACCCTTGATGTATCTGGACAGTGTTATGTCCGGATGGTGGGTATCTTCACATGTGTCTGGACAGTGGTAATGGCCGGATGGTGGTTATGTCCGGACGGACCTCCCCTCACACTGCCTTACCTTTCCCTCCCCTCCCTGCCCTCACACTTCTTTCCCTCCATTCACCCTGCATTCTCTTCCCCATCCTCTTCTCTCCCCCACCCCTCCTCACTTCCTCACCCCTCTTGCTCCCCTCCTTCCTCACTCCCGCCCCCCACCTTGGACTCCCTCCCTCAAATTTAAAATAAACAAGTCTGGAGACGGCGATGGTTCACGAGGGAACACGGGCAAACTGGCGGGAATCGGAAAAAAACGTAAATGATGACGTCTGGAGACGGTGATGGTTCACGAGGGGACCCACGGGCAAACTGGCGGGAATCGGAAAAACGTAAATGATGACGTCTGGAGACGGCGATGGTTCAGAGAAATGTACACGGTTTGCCTTTTTTATTTTTGACCTTCGAGGGACGCCACGGGCAAACTGGTGGGAATCGGGAAAACGTAAATGATGAAAGTTGTAGTACATTTGCCTCCAGATAGCACTACTTGCATACCAACTTTCATTCAAAACAGTTGAAAACCTAGGAGCTCGATGCCAATTTATTGATTTTTTTGACATTTTCTAAGTTCGTGACCTTGTGACCTTGACCTTGGGAGGAAATGAAAATCGAGCTCCATGAGGCTATGCAGGTGCCATTAGGCTAACCAAATACCGAAACGCTGCCAGATTCGACAACCCCTCGGAGAAGATGTAACTTGAAACCGGCTACCCTAAAAACACATGTTTTTTGGGCGTGGCTCCACCCATAATGGGCGCACCACGCCCATTCTCTGGAAAACACAACTAGATCATGATACAACCTCGCACCCTAATTTATTAAGATCGGATCAAAACCCATGGGCTATGCTCCGGACAGACAGACAGACAGACAGACACACACCCATAACGAATATAGTGGTCACTTACTGACTCGTGAACCAATATAATACCACCAATATCTATCTATCTATATATTACTAAAACTCTCATCTTGTATGTATGTATGTATGTATGTTCCTGAATACAGCCAAAATGGTACATGATAGAGCAAAAATTTAGGGCCACCTTACTCACCATTCTCCTGCGGTATGCAGTATCAAGTTTCTTTCAAATCGGGCAACGAAAATAATTATTTAAAAATCAATTCCCGATTCAGTCAAGTACTCTTCGGGATTATTTGATCAATGCAAACAACCTCAGCAGTATAGTTCCCTGGAGCTATCTTTATTTTTTTTGAAATGATTTTTTTATCAACCGCTGTCACAGCGGGAACCCAACGAGTTCACGGGTCGTCTCGTTACATATAAATTTGTACAAAAGATGTTTGTATTCCGATTGGTGTAAATCATGAACAACACAGCAAATCTGTGACATCAGTTTCTGCATGTGGTTTCGGAAGGTGAAACGGAACCCTCACAGGTCTGAAAGTATCCGCTTTCATGTGTGTGTGTGTGTGTGTGTGTGTGTGTGTGTGTGTGTGTGTGTGTGTGTGTGTGTGTGTGTGTGTGTGTTTTGTTTC
>CM068955.1:170450300-170466063 GCA_035128595.1 Eptatretus atami
GTGTGTTTTGTGTCATTGGTTGTTGTCTTCATTTGAAAATTTTAGAAGGTGGATAGGAGTCCCACGTCTCAAAGTATCCACCTCCATTTCAGTATGAGGGATCATGATTCGTGGACCAAGTTGTGAAGTTTTGTTATTCTCAAAATTTTGTGCCGAGGGCTCTTTTGAGGATCGTCACTGAACCCTGGTCGGCTTCCAACTGCAGTTCATTTGTCGTAACATTCCCTGAGATGGTTTTAATATCTCCATACCATTCTTCTTTATCATTCCCGTTGCTCCAATTCTCACTGGTACAGTTTCAGCGCTCTTCAGCTTCTAAGATCTTTTCACTTCATTTTTGAGATCTTCATGTTCGATCATTCTCTTGACTTCTGCATTGGTTCGGCCAAATCGTTCAGTACTGAAACCTCAATTAGCAAAGCCGGCTTTTTTTGTACATATAGTAAGTACTCCATCGGGTTGCAATGCTGTTTTTCTATGTTTGCACTTGATTGGATCATCAGGTCATACGTGAGTGTTACATCCTTGTTTTTAGTTATCGCTTTTGATTCGTGTTTCCATGAGTTTTGTGGAACTGGGATGTTGAAATTTTGGCAGATGTCCCAGTGGATTACTCTACATACCTTGTTGTGCTTTTGTGTGTACAGCTGTTTTGACATGAGTTTTTTACATCCCGATAGGAGGTGGCTCGTGCTTTCTGTTTTTACCTTGCAGAACCTACAATTGTCCGATTGACTCAATCCTGCCATCTTCTCAAAGTTATTAGTCATGTCTTGTCTTAGGCATTTATTATGATTTGTTCTCCATCGCAGTTGAGCTGACCTCTTCTTAGCCATTCCAATGAGCCTTCTTTGTCGATACCAAATCTGTTCAACTATTTTTTTTTAATCATCTTCCTGCTGTTTTTTTTCGTTCTCCCAGGTCTCTATGTATATTTGTTGATATTTCACTTTTTATTTGTCTTTTTTGCAATCATTCGGGCTGTATCCATTTCTGTTTCAGTTTCACGAGTGACATCTTCTATTCACACCTGTCTTTGGGAAATGTTTGTAACGTGAGTTAGGGACACCTTTTCTGGCTTGTTGTCATCTTATTTGCACACAAATTGGATTCAGTATCCCATTGAACGTTTCACATACGTATTCAGCCAATCCAGCAGTTGTCATTCTGTGCACTTGGTTGAGCTCAATCAGGCTGCTACCTCCTCATCTCGGCATGTACATTCTCGGGATGCACTGGTTTTTGTCGAACATTTTGTGGATGGTAAGGAGTTTCCTCGTTTTCATATCTCGTTTGTTAATTTCTGATTGTAGCCAATTTATTATTCCAAAACTGTGTTGGAACACTAGTACTGCAAGTGGCTTGATTTTGTTCTTGGGTGGAGGTTTACAAAGGCGGGGTTGCCCCACAAAAGATATTTGCTTTCTTCTCAGAAACCACACACACAATTCCGATGAACTTCACCACAACCTCACACCATGATATACAAAGATTGTTCACGTCACTTAAAAAGTTGAGTCTAAGTGGTGTGACGGGGTTGCCCACCAAATATTTGCTTTCTTCTTTGAAACAACACACACAATTCCGATGAAACTGACCACAAACTTCAACACCCGTGATGTACAAAGTTTGTCTATACATTAGAAAAATCGGCATCTAAGGGATGTAAGGAGGGTTGCCCCCCAAAATACATATTGGTGGCAAGTGTATCAATGGTGGCAAGTGCGAATTGATCATCCTCAACCATACATCGCTGAACACTGTCAACTTACCGAAGCCATATTTAAGCAGTGATCCCTGATAGTAATATTGTTTTGATCAACGAATTACTCTTCTTGGTGCTCTATCTCCCCAATGCCTTTGCCCAAAGCTATTGTTGAGGAGAACAATGACTTGATCTGAATGCTGGCTCGCCGAGCAAATTGACGCACACAAAGCATTTGTGATGCTCAAAAACTGTTTCACCCTGCCCAAATCCTGTATATCTTGCATGCATCTCCTTCCTTCCAGAATGTGCATGCGAGGAGCTTTGACATGCCATTTGTAAAAACATTAGAAAATGTCTCATGTTGCTTTTCAACGATTCTGCTTCGATGCAAGCCACGCTCCCAGTTAAACAGAAGTCTGGTTTCAGGAGGCTATTGACATCATTCTCCTTGCCTTCATCTCATCATTGCTGGCAGTCCGCCCCTTACGATGCCGTTCTGTCCCGCGTAAGCCGTTTGTTACAAATAGGGAGTTGACAGCGCGTGTTTGTCACGAGGGTCAGCCCATATCGGTGCTGCAAACCCGAAGACCTGTGCCATTGAGACAAAAAGCATGGGACGTTGAGGCGCAAGAGTGCTTTGTCAGCCTGTTGAGAGTGCAGATCAGGTCACCAAGCCCGTCTTTTGGCCGCAGCCATGAAGGAAAGCAGGATGTGCTTCATACAGTCCTCGCTCCCTCTAGGAGCACAGCTTGACCCCGATCTTTACGGGTGTGGTTGCACTGGAGGAGCATCAGTCTGTGAGCAGCATAAATGTCGAATGTAGCAATATGACAGATACACTTGGACACCATAGTTCTGTCATGCCGTTCAGTGCCGGTCAATCTTTTTGACATTCAGCCTTAAACGACGTGTCAAACGTACAATTATCGGCAGAGATACCACTTGTCCTGAACCCCCTTGGTGTAGACCTTGACGAAACACCCACCCAGATGCTTGACCATCTTCCATACAAGAATGGGAAAAAACCTAACCTGGTGTGGTGACTCACTAATTTTCCAATAATAATTAATTTTTCAAACACATGAACAATGTAAGCAAACATGTAACTCTGGGAGCCGATCAGTTGCATTCTTTCCAGAGCCAATCAACGCACAGGATGTTAAAAGGCCGAGCCACGGGATTCTTTGCGTACGACATGTTGGAAGTTTGCACCCTTCACGGACAAGCCTTCTCATCCCCATCCATGAGTCACTCAACGCGTCATATTTTTCATCGTGACTTTTGTTCGACTTTATAAGACCATTGAGCGAAGTGATTTCGTTTGTTTGGTTAAACAACCACGACTGCAACGAACGAGTTTCCTCTTCTGCTTGCCATTTTTGGCGCCATTTCTGAAGCGCAATGGCTCATGCCATAAATCTTTCCTTCTTACAAACTTCTGGAGAGACACCAAAGGAGTAATCATCAGCCGGACTTCATCTACAACACGACAATGCATTGTTAATGTGAGTGAGATCTCTCTTGTTCTGGTTGAAGCATCATCAGCTAACCAGCATACTGAAAGGAATAACCACCACACTGAGTGATTGCACGTTGTGTAGACACTTTCGCCAATCACACGTTACAATACAGCCTCAATGTCTGGACGCTGCCACTGATATGGAATTCTGAAACGTAATAAATATGCCGGCCTCAGCAAAACTATTTCTTCGAAGCAATTGCCATCGAAACAACCGAGTGTATGGCGCATGTACGTCCAACATTATTAGTGCTATCCGTAGAAGGCTCGTTGCATCGACTGGTGAATATAAGCAACTGGACTGGTTCAAGCAGTGACTGAGATTGGCGTCCAGCAGAGAAACCCCATTCGCATTCTGCTTCAGCATGAAGAACAAAAATCCCACATTTACACCATTTTAAGTCTGTATATTTAGGCTTTAGTGGGGTTTTACTCATTTATTTTTTGTTTGTTTTTTAAACTCTTTAAAAACTTCCATTTACTGGTTGGAGTTTAATTTTTTTTTCTTTAATTCAAAATCATTTTCCAAAAATAATTAAAAAAAAATTATAAAACTTTTTTTTAAAAGTGAAAAAAGTCGACAGAAGTGTGAAAGAAAAATGTATTGCTTTCTTCTCCGAAACTACACACACAATTCCAATGAAACTTCACCACCACCTTCATCACCAGTGATTTACTAAAGTTTGTTCATGCATTAAAAAAGATTGGGTCTTCGGTTCTACAGGGATGACCCCAAAATATGTATTTGCTTTCTTATACAAAACCACACACACAATTCCGATGAAACTTGACCACAACCTTTATCACCCGTGATACCCAAGGTTTGTTCATGCATTAAAAAAAAATCTATAGGTATTACTTTCTTCGCCATTACATACTTTCGGTCATCCATGCCTACCAGTGGTTGCCTGGTTATCTTATCCAGCCACTACCAGCTAGCGCCCAGGTATTGCCCATGTTTTATGATGTCAAGGTTCCTTCGTTATGATGTCATAATTGCAGACAATAGAACGCTACATCGATCAGTATGATAATTTGAGGTCATCGTGAATAAATTGACCATATAGAAAAAAAAATCGTGACGTCATCGTCACGTGTTCGGCAGCATATGGGTTTTTTTTATAAACTGTAAAAAATCTTCTCTGAACGGCTGTACAGATCGAGGTGAAACTTACAGGTATGACCACCTATTATGTGATACAAGTGTTCACACATATGATATTCTAGTCACATGTTTGGCACCATATTGGATTTACCGTAAACCGATATATTGGATTTACCTTAAACCCATAAATCTTCTCCAAACAAGCGACAGATCGAAGGAAACTTCACACAAATGTTCCCAGCTTTTTAATGGGTAATATATCTTTTAAATTTCACCTGATCGGTCACATGTCTGGCAGCCCAGAATTTTTTTTTTTATTTGATCTGGTTCTTTTGTTTTTTGGGGATTTTTTGAATAAGGCTCTCTGGCTGTGCCCTGATGGGTTTCTGGTTAGAGGAGTAGCAGCTGAATGGGAATCCTATCCAGGTTCCTCTGATGACTTCATCTTTGTTTTTGCTTGTTTGTTCCCTCTGATTACTGCAATGCAGGACTGTACCTATTTGTCTTCCATTTGATTTGAATACACAAGGAAATCTAACACAGGTGGAGGCCATTCAGCCCATCATGCCTGTGCGAACACTATACTAATTTATCAACACGAGATACAAGGAAGAAAATGAAAAAAACAAATTTATGATAATTTAAAAACAATTATTTATTTATTTGGTTTGTAGTTTTTGTATTTTTTTTATTCTTCTCCCTCAGGTGAGGGGCAGGCTTGGTTAAAAACATACAACATCCACCACACAACACCCCTTGGCAAGAACCCCACCAACACACTCCGTACACATGCACACAATCACCAATCAAGACTCAAACTACCTAAAAGTCCTGTCAACATCCCCATACCCTCTATCTCCTAACCTCCAGTACCTATCTAATTCTAATTTAAACTTCTTACTTTTTCTGCTGCCACTACCTTTCCAGGAATATTTAATTATTTTAATCCCATTCTGAATTAATTTAATAATAATAAGCATCATGGTCAGGTCAAGTGTCCAATCAAGCGGGGTCATCAAAGCGGGATGTCTTGCTACCGGTCATCACCGCCAGTAGTTATAAATGCAGTTCTAGTTATGTCTATAATAAATAGGAAACACATCAACAAATACACTACAAAAAACTACACAAACACCACAAAAAACAAGTCCTGCGAGGTCAGCAATCTATATGCTCTTTTTCTTGTTTCTTGTGGAGCCTGTGCTGCTGGTTGCATCATTTGGAAGCGCAGCTGTGCCACAATGCAGCAACCCCTGTTTTCCCAGTAACTGGTGCTCATTTTTCTACCAAAAATATCAACAGGCTGAGTCAACCCACCTGTTTTATTTAATGGCAGACAGGGGCTCAAACGCAAGACACTAAGATCTTAAGCCAGTCACCTTAAACTGTTAAGCCAACACCAGCCATACATGAGGTGAAAATACCTTAAGCAAAGAATGAATAACTTCAAGCATTAGAAGCAGATTTATATATTCATGGATAGTCAAGTGAATCTTGTATTTGTGATATGGTGGATCTGAATGCCACAGAATGAAATGTTCCTATTATGTGTGCTGACAGGTCACACCCCACATGTTATTTTTGTGCAGTCAGATTGCGATCTCAGAGTTAAAATATCCTTTTATCACCAGGGTGCTAGTACAGTATTTCTATTTTTCTACCTGCACACGTGTCTCGTCATTTAGGTTGGATCACAGATTATTTTTTTCTGATTGTATTGAAATAAAAGTGTTGAAGCTTAAAAGCTGAGTTATGTCTTTTTTCCATAGAACGCATGTGAAGAGATACCTAATGCACCTGAACAAGGTACATAATACACCTGAATAACCCAGTAATGCTTGTAATAAGTCGAGTAATGCACTAAAATAAGGTAATAATCCACATGAAGAAATAGATAAGCAGTCAAAGGCATTAAGGTGTCCGAAAAAAGCTACTGTCACAAGTAAGTGTAGCACGCAAAATGTCCCGCTCACAAGCCACTCCATACATACAGGCTCTGCCTCCAGAACCAGCTGAATGAGATATGGACACTGAGACCACTGGGTTAAGTTTCCACCAAACTGATGTCACACTACATATTTTCCCACAAATGCAAACGAGGTCCTACACGGTACTATTGAATGATTTACTACAAATGATGATAATCCAATAATAACAAGAAAAAGAGCAATCAGAGATTGCAGACCCTCACCAGGACTTGTTTTTGTGTGGTACATTGTGGTGTTTGTGTATTTTGTGTGTGTTTGTATAGTTTTGTGTGCAATGTGTAGTGTTTGTGTAGTTTGTGTGTGCAATGTGTAGTGTTTGTGTAGTTTTGTGATGCTTGTGTGTTTGTGTCATTTTTGTGGTGTATTTTTGTGGCATTGTTTACTGGTTGTTATGTAATTAAAAAGAACATAATTAAGAAATGCCACTTTATAACTGCTGGCAGTGATTGCCGGTTCAGCCATTTAAGAAAATAAGATTTTGGAAGGTTTTTTGAAAAAAAACAACTATATGGCTGCCAATCACGTGACGATGACGCCATCAAAAAAATTCTGTGACCATTTTATCCCTAGATGAGCCTCAAAAAAATTTCATACTATCGGATGTCGCCATTCAGATATGCAATTATGACGTCACAAAGAGGCCCCTATGATGTCATAAAAAATCACACTCATTTTCCATTGAGGAGTACTTGCTAATGTGCCAAGTTCAATTTTGTCCTTGGTGCGGTTTCAGAGATACAGAGGGCCAAAGTCTTTCTGTTTTTCCAACATGGATGCCACACCATGTAACTATGACATCAATATTATCATTAAAATATTCTGCATGATAGTCGCACCAATGGTGAAAAATTCGTTCCATCTAACAACGTGGCAGAGAAAAAACACAAAAGTTCTGTGCGGAACAAACAAACAACAGACAAACAAACAAAGACGACAGACAAACAAACAAAACAAACAAATAGACCCAAATGCAATACCCTCCTCTTCGGCGGGCGTACAATAATAATCTATATATTATTTCCGAGTTTTGTTTCGTGTCGCCTATCTTCGACTTTGTTCTGCGCTCGAGTAACGGTATTCGGCTTACATTATCTCAAAGACCATATGAGGTGCATGTACAAAAAAAAGTAAAATAAAATGTTCTGAAACAGTGAAATCGATTTCCACTTACTGCATTAAAGTAAAATTACTACTGATACTCTGCATCAGTTCCTTTCTCAACACACCCACCCAACATGTCGCGCAGAGCCGGTTATGCTATAATAATAAAAATCACAATGCACATTTTATTTATTACTCATATACAAAGAGACATATGAGTACAAATTGTGACCATACCTTCATGTAAGACGACATAGAGCATGTACTTAGCAATGACATAGAACCGTTAACACTCTGCCGCAACCTGCACAACAAAGAAAATGGCCAGGATCTAGTTAAGCAAAAGAAAAAGGAGCCTGAAAGCTGATCAAAAAACGAATTACAAGTAAAAAGAACATAAAGTGTCATAACTCCCGTTGTTCTAGTAATTTTGCTGTGCAGATCAAAAGGCTCGCCCATATTTATGTACAACTAAAATATCCCACAATCTACCAGTCAGCCATATTTCATCAAATCGCAAAATAAATGAGGTGCACGTGCTATACCATCACGTACTGTGCTTGTGCCAATGTTCGAACAAATTGACCGTGCATGTCTGAGAAATGGTGGGGCACATTTAAGTAACAAAATGGCCACCAGTCGCCATCTTAGATCTGATCTCGAAAATAAATGATGCGCATATGTAAGCCGTCTTCTTTATCTGTGTGCCAGTTTGAACAAATATCCGTTAAATGCATGTCCGAGATAACGTTGAGACGTGTACGACACCGGGGTTTTTTACAACTCAATGGCCGCGCAGTCGGCCATATTGATCTGATCTCGAAAGGAAAATGACGTGCAATATGTATTACCATCATTCTTGTCTTTGTGCCAAGGACAAATAAAATCGGTCCATACATGTCCGAGATATGGTTGCAGACGCACACACACAGCACGGACACGAAAATCGAAACCAAATCAGAAGCTCCCATTTCGGACTCAATCCAACGGGGGCTTAAAATAAGGAGATCGAACAGTAACAGGGTGAATGCTGCCCTGGCTATTTGATGGAGTATGGCTCAGCGAAGCCTGAGAGCCATTAAGATGGGTCATTGTGGTATGCTGAGCCCCAACTCTATGCTCACTGCATGTACTGTTCAGCACTCTCTCGATGCTATGGGCGACTTGCTCTCTGCTATTCACACTGCAAGCAGCTGATGCAACTCCCTTATGTTAACTCTCTTGCTGGTCTATCAGTGCAACCATCCTGGCTTATGTAAGGTTCCGATTCACTTCTGGACTTCCTGCATGCAACAATGAGCTCAAACATCACTGCACAAAACTCTGAACTGTGCACACCTGAGCTTTGCTCTTTCGTGAACGCGTTGTATGTTCATCCCTCCAATGCAATTAGATTGCCCTGTGCCCCATCAGGATCCCAGAACGATCGAAAAAAATATGAGCAGGTAAATAAAGACATATAGCGCCCCCGAGGAAGTAGATTAAATGATGCACCTGAATGAGTAGATAGATAATGCATTTGAAGAAGAGATGTGCACATGATACGTGGGAGAACGCGCAAAATGCCCACACAGTCAAATATATTTGTATGAATAAAAAGACAACAACATGGGTGGAAATGTTAGTACTTTTGCAATTGAAAACATTAACAAAGTGGCCATTTCTCCCCCAAAATAAGAGAGATCAATGGTATTTCCTGATATAATTTTGTTACAGATATATAGCTCGAGTGGACTGCCACACACACATCTCACACACATGGACATCATACAGCCGAATACATGAGACACAACGCAGGATTGTTGACGAGACCAACACAGCCACTGAGCTTGTGGAAGTGCCATCACTTTTCGGGGTAATCTGGTACCAGCGACGCCACAAACATGGCAGCCTTCTCATTTCACTCAGCGGACATTTCTTAAAGAGGAATTTCATCTCCCATTATCCCATGATGCCAACCATTTGGGATTGTCCATGCTTCTTATACTTAAAAAAAAAATACTAAACATCAAACAAGGACCGAAGAGAGAATATGTTAAACAATGTTTAAACATGTAGATTTTAAATGAAATACAGTTAAGTCTTAACTTTCTGTAAGATGTATCTATTAGAAATGGAAGTTACTTCCACTGATTGTTGGCATGATTTCATGCTTTCAACTGGCTATAATCACCAGTGCATTGCACTGTTACCAAGTATGGGGCACCACGATGCTTGTGCCCCTAAACCTATTCCCTGGTACTCATTCACCAACCTCAGAAGATGACAGGCTGAGTCAACCCCACCTGTGTTAATTCAAAGCTGACAGGGCTTGAACTCAGGACCCCAATATCCCATGCCACCACCCTAACCCTAAACCACTAAGCCAACACCAGGCTTAATGGCAGTTAATAAAAAGTATTACCCTCGGACTCATTTCAAGCCAATTGACAAAAACAAAACATAGCTTTTGAATTGTCTCAAAATCATCACATTTCAGATTGGTGCCTTCTAATTTGCAAGAATTCAATCATCTGACTGTCGTTGTTTCATATTAGTGTTCCAGTGTCTTTGCACTTAGATTACGAGCAAAATTTGATGTTAAAAACTCATTCCTTGCTTAAGAGGATGACTCGCAATCTCAGGTGGGTGCTCTTTCAATTGACAGAACCAAAAAAGAAACATATTCCATGTTAAAATCTCTGTCTCCAGAGAATTTTGTCCATATCGCCACCATTATTGGATTCCTGGAGGCCGGGTGCAGTATAAAAAGGAAGCTGAATGGAGATCAGAAACATCATAGATCGCACCCTGTGCTACATACCACCCACTTGTCCCACGGTACCTTTACGTGGAATCTACAAAGTCGACTGTGTTAGTTTCACACATTCTCATGTTGTGTTTCAATTCAAAGAGACACATCTTTTCTTGCATTCACAGAGAGCACAAAAGCTGAACTCAAGCCAGCCATGTCACGCTTACAGCCACATGTTCTCTATTCAAAAATGGCCTGTACACTGTGGCTGGTGTCACAACACAATACTTCTCCCGACACTGGATACCCATTGTGTAACAAGGTATGTTCTCGACAGATGGGTGTACATATGTTTTGCCTTGTCGATTATAATGTAACACCTACTCCAACCCCTCCCAACCCACAACCACCACCACAGTCCAGAAGTTGTTAGGCATTGCAGGGTGAGCTGGTATTCTGGTTAAGTGAGTACAACTATTAAATGGAGCAATAGATTTGAGTTGGTTGAAGATATGAAGTATTATCGGAAGAGCTTTTAGGTCAGGGTTAGGGTTAGTAAAATGAGAGATACAGCTCTGAGGTTTGTGGGATTGGGTAAACCATTAGGGTTAGAGATGTTAGTTTTAGGGTTATGGTTAGAACAATTATAGTGTAGCAATTAGGTTAGGGTTAGACTATTAAGATTACACTGTTACTGTTAGTTAGTATAATTTAAAATACTGGCGAAGAATCAGTCCTTATAGACGGAATAATCCCCATAGATTGGTCGTATTTTAGTATGGCTTGTAATACCTCCTCCCACCAGGAGTGCGCTATGCGTACAGTAATAGAGGAAATTGGGTGCTCCCCCAACCCTGAACCCCTGGAACTATTAAAAAAATTTAATGCCAAAATATCTTCCTGAACACCCTGATTACAACCACTAGTTTTCACTCATTCTGCCGAGCGTTTCAGGAATACATAGAAGTCAAACAGACAAACATACCAAATTCACAAACACTTCACTACAGTTGATGACACCTGGCTAGCCTAGCCTTAAACCCAGGTATCAACAAATCAGATAATTGTTTTACTTGCCACACTGGATGTATTTCGTACCAAATACAAGAAGGAATTTGTCATGACTGCTCACCCCACATAATGTTGCATTAATAGCACTTTTATTTATAACTCGGGGAGAAGCCATCAAAATGTAGGACACGCAAACTCAACACACATGAGGAAGGATTGCAATTCACACAAAGTTATGGATACGTCCGATGAATTATTTGCAAAAGACGTCTTGCCACCCAAAACGATTTTCCCGCTAATGCAAACCAAATAAAACACAAGGCAAGTGCCATCAGATGGAGATGTAGGCTAAAATGTGTGGAGCGTGACGAAGCACTCCCACCCGGTCTAAAACAGACGTCTGCACATGTACGAGCCTCACACTTGAAGAAATGTCAAGTGTGCAGGGTAAATTAAAACACATGAATGGAATTAAGACCAAATTAAAAGACCCTCACAATGCATTTGTGCCATTAACTCACCAGACATAATGAAAGGCTATCCAAAACGGATATGAATGAAATAACTAGCCTGTGGCACCACTATATGTTGGTGCATTTGCCTGAGAGTGGCTGTTTCGTAGAACCGCAAACTACATATATATATATATATATATATGTATATTATAAATATATTATGTATGTGTGTGTGTTGTGTGTGTGTGTGTGTGTGTGTGTGTGTGTGTTGGTGTGTTAGTTAAGGAAGGCATGAGTGAAATGAATGTTTGGATGAATTAAAACACCCCTTTTGAAATATTGAAGCCTTATTTAAATTAATGGTCACCCCTCTCCCTCCCTCTCCACCCCTTTCGTCTCCGAATGTATCTGAACGATGTTATGCCTGATGGTTGTTATTCTCCGCATGTATTCGGATGGTGGTTATCTCTGCACATGTCCGAACAGTGGTTATCTCCACATGCTCCCGATGGTTTATTCCGAACGGTAATTATCTCCATATGTTCTGGATGGTGGTTATTTCTGATGACCCATCCCTCACACTGCCTACCTTTGCCACTCCACTCATGCTGCCTTCCCACCCACACTTCTTTCCTCTCCCTTCATGCTGCCTTCGCTTCCCCACTCCTCTCACTCCCAACCCGCATTTCTCCCCTCCGCCTTCCTCGCTCCCCCACCCTCCTCGGTCTACTACCTCGATCCCACTCCTCCACCTTTCCCTCGCTCCCCAGCTCTTTTCTCCCTCCCCCCATCCCCCCCCTTAGTATACTTGTCATCCGAACAGTTGTTATTTCTGGATGGACCCTCCCCAACACACTGCCTTATCTTGCCCTCCCCCTATGCCTCACCCTTGATGTATCTGGACATGGTTATGTCCGGATGTGGTATCTTCACATGTGTCTGGACAGTAGGTAATGGCCGGATGGTGTTATGTCCGGACGGACCCTCCCTCACACTGCCTTACTTCCCTCCCCTCCCTGCCCCCACACTTCTTCCCTCCATTCACCCTGCCTCTCTTCCCCCATCCCTCTCTCTTCCCCACCCCTCCTCACTTCCTCACCCTCTTGCCTCCCCTCCTTCCTCACTCCCGCACCCCACCTTGGACTCCTCCCTCAAATTTAAAAATAAACAAGTCTGGAGACGCGATGTTCACGAGGGGACACCACGGGCAAACTGGCGAATCGAAAAAAAACGTAAATGATGACGTCTGGAGACGGTGATGGTTCACGAGGACTCCACGGCAAATGGCGGAATCGGGAAAAACGTAAATGAGACTCTGGAGACGGCGATGGTCATGAAATGTACACGGTTGCCTTTTTTATTTTTGACCTTCGAGGACGCCACGGGCAAACTGGTGGGAATCGGGAAAAACGTAAATGATGGAAGTTGTAGTACATTTGCCTCCAGATAGCACTACTTGCATACCAACTTCATTCAAAACAGTTGAAAACCCTAGGAGCTCGATGCCCAATTTATTGATTTTGACATTTTCTAAGTTCTGACCTTGTTGACCTTGACCTTGAGGAAAATGAAAATCGAGCTCCATGAGGCTATGCAGGTGCCATTAGGCTAACCAAATACCGAAACTGCTGCCAGATTCGACAACCCCCTCGGAGAAGATGTAACTTGAAACCGGCTACCCCTAAAAACACATGTTTTTTTGGGCGGGCTCCCCCATAATGGCGCACCCACCCCCCCCGCCCATTCTCTGGAAGGAAAACACAACTAGATCATATACAACCTCGCACCCTAATTTTATTAAGATCGATCAAAACCCATGGAGCTATGCTCCGGACAGACAGGACAGACAGACAGACACACACCCATAACGAATATAGTGTCACTTACTGACTCGTTAACCAATATAATACCACAATATCTATCTATCTATATATACTAAAACTCTCATCTTGTATGTATGTATGTATGTTGTTCCTGAATACAGCCAAAATGGTACATGATAGAGCAAAAATTTTAGGCCACCTACTCACCATTCTCCTGCGTATGCAGTATCAAGTTTCTTTCAAAATCGGGCAACGAAAATAATTATTTAAAATCAATTCCCGATTCAGTTCAAGTACTCTTCTGGATTATTTGGATCAATGCAAAACAACCTCAGCAGTATATTCCCTGAGCTATCTTTTTTTTTTTTGAAATGATTTTTTTATCAACCGCTGTCACAGCGGGAACCCAACGAGTTCAGGTCGTCTCGTTACATATAAATTTGTACAAAAGAAATGTTTGATTCCGATTGGTGTAAATCATGACAACACAGCAAATCTGTACATCAGTTTCTGCATGTGGTTCGAAGGTGAAACGGAACCCTCACAGTCTGGAAATATCCGCCTTTCATGTGTGTGTGTGTGTGTGGTGTGTTGTGTGTGTGTGTTGTGTGTGTGTGGTGTGTGTTGGTGTGTGTGTGTGTGTTTTGTGTCATTGGTTGTGTCTTCATTGAAAATTTTAGAAGGTGGATAGGAGTCCCACGTCTCAAAGTATCCACCTCCATTTCAGTATGAGGATCATGATTCGTGGACCAAGTTGTGAAGTTTTGTTATTCTCAAAATTTTGTGCGAGGCTCTTTGAGGATCTTCACTGAACCCTGGTCAGCTTCCAACTGCAGTTCATTTGTCGTAAACATTTCCCTGAGATGTTTTAATATCTCCATACCATTCTTCTTTATCATTCCCTTGCTCCAATTTCACTGGTACAGTTTCAGCGCTCTTCAGCTTCTAAGATCTTTTCACTTCATTTTGAGATCTTCATGTTCGATCATTTTCTTGACTTCTGCATTGGTTCGCCAAATCGTTCAGTTACTTGAAACCTCAATTAGCAAAGCCGGCTTTTTTGTACATATAGTAAGTACTCCATCGGGTTGCAATGCTTGTTTTTCTATGTTTGCACTGATTGGATCATCAGGTCTACGTGAGTGTACATCTTGTTTTTAGTTATCGCTTTTATTCGTGTTCCATGAGTTTTGTGAACTGGATGTTGAAATTTTGGCAGATGTCCCAGTGGATTACTCACATACCTTGTTGTGCTTTGTGTTACAGCTGTTTGACATGAGTTTTTACATCCCGATAGGAGTGGCTCGTGCTTTCTGTTTTTACCTTGCAGAACCTACAATTGTCCGATTGACTCAATCCTGCCATCTTCTCAAAGTTATTAGTCATGTCTTGTTTAGCATTATTATGATTTGTTCTCCATCGCAGTTGAGCTTGACCTCTTCTTAGCCATTCCAATGAGCCTTCTTTGTCATACCAAATCTGTTCAACTATTTTTTTTAATCATCTTCCTCTGTTTTTTTTTCGTTCTCCAGGTCTCTATGTATATTTGTTGATATTTCACTTTTTATTTGTCTTTTTGCAATTCTCGGGCTTATCCATTTCTGTTTCAGTTTCACGAGTGACATCTTCTATTCACACCTGTCTTGGGAAATGTTTGTAACGTGATTAGGGACACCTTTTCTGGCTTGTTTCATCTTATTTGCACAAAATTGGATTCAGTATCCCATTAACGTTTCACATACGTATTCAGCCAATCCAGCAGTTGTCATTCTGTGCACTTGGTTGAGCTCAATCAGGCTGCTACCTCCTCATCTCGGCATGTACATTCTCGGGATGCACTGTTTTTTGTCGAACATTTTGGATGTAAGAGTTTCCTCTTTTCAATCTCGTTTGTTAATTTCTGATTGTAGCCAATTTATTATTCCAAAACTGTGTTGAACACTAGTACTGCAAGTGCTTGATTTTGTTCTTGGTGGAGGTATTTTCAGGTCCGCCTCATTCCATGTCGATTATTTGGTATTGTGTGTGTGTGTGTCTGTGTGTGTGTGTGTGTGTGTGTTGTGTGTGTGTGTGTGTTGTGTGTATATGTTTTGTGTTATATGTGGTGTGTTGCGTGTGTGTGTGTGTGTATATGTGTGTGTTATATGTGTGTGTGTGTGTGTGTGTATATGTGTTGTGTGTGTATATGTGTCTTGTGTGTGTGTGTGTGTGTATATGTGTGTGTGTTATGTGTGTGTGTGTGTGTGTGTTTGCATCTTGTCCAGAGGTGCACAAGGATGAGAATGCATTTCGGCCGAAGTCCAAAGGGTCATCATGTCA
>CM068955.1:170475274-170486635 GCA_035128595.1 Eptatretus atami
ACCGGCGGCCGCAGTATTTCCACTGTCACACAATGTAGCAGTCACATATGTTTTTATTTTCGGGGAGCCGCACGGCGTATTTAGAAATTGTGGAGACCGAAAACGTGGTGGTGCCGTACGTCTTTGATTTGATGTCACACGGTGACATTAGGGCGTCCCTGCGGCGGCCATAGAATTTCAAGGCAGACGCAAGGTAGCCTCAAGTGCCCAAGGCGACCGCAGGGGGCCCTAAGGGAAGTGCGGCCAGACGGACGGTAACGAGTGGTATATATACCAGTTCTTTTTTTACTGAAATAAAAATATAACAGTTCGGAATATACCAGTACGTGGTGCCCCCAGAATCCGAATTGGAATCGTTCCAGAGGGGTGTTCGGATTGCAAAAAGTTCGATTCCCAAACTATTTTCCCAATAAGAAATAATGGAGTGAATTAATCTGTCCCTGGACCCAAGAAAACCCACTTCAACTGAAATTCCCCATGTTTAGGTAAAATAAGATGAGTAAATGACCTTCGGTGCGGTGTATTGTATGTAAACTGGTACAATCACCAATCCAAAGGTTCACACAGTCGAGCTCCGGCTGGTTCCGATCGCTCGCGCACTCTGTGAGCGCTGCCCCCAGGGCAGCTCATAACATGATGCCCCCAGAACCACAATCACTTTCATCAAACGCATCGGGCTGAGGTAATCATGGATATTCCAAATTACAACCGGTTTTTCTGTGAAATTAAATCCTTGCCCGACAGTCCATCACATCACGTGATCGGATTGCATTTTTGTTATTAATTTAAACACAAGATGAGTAAAAAAAAAAAAACAGCACAAATCAAGGTGAAAACACGAGGTAAAGTAGCGATCGACCACGAGAGATGCTTTCACGAGGACTTCCACCGCCAACTGAATGAACAAAGCGCGAAGATGCGGCTCGAACAGGTGGGGAGATGCGTGAACAAACATGAAAGCCACGTTGTGTTCGTTTTTTTTAATGTATTCGGTTTTTTCGGGCAAAATTCATTTTCATTGATAAGAGACTACGGCAGCCGCACGAATAACGCAAGTCCACCGTACGCCCTACGTACGGTCGACGTGGAACACAACTACGTCACAACTACGGCATGTCGATTGCTACGGCCAACGTAGAAATGAAAAAAGTATAACTCCGCGTTATAATTCCACGGCGACCCTACGGCCTTAAAAGATACCCAAAGGCGTAGAGGCCACCCTGAGGCCACCGCAGAAACTCTGCGGCCGCCGCACGTTCTGTCAATTCAGAGGGCGTACGGCCGCCGTATCATCTGATCCCACACACATCTGATCCCACACACATCTGATCCCATACACATCTGATCCCCCACCCATCTGATCCCACACACATCTGATCCCATACACATCTGATCCCCAACCCATCTGATCCCATACACATCTGATCCCATACACATCTGATCCCCCACACATTTGATCTCACACCAATCTGATCCCCCACACACATGATCCCAGACCCATCTGATCCCCCACACCAATCTGATCCCCACCCCTTCCCACCGAAACATCCTCCTCGACACACCATTGTTCGTACTGGCTCGACTCCGGACCCCTTTAAAAAGTGCCTCACACGAAGACTGCCCCTTATTAGCGAAGTGAAGTAACTACGTTTACATATTACATACACAAGTCGCCCAAACGATCTTCTTCTCTTGACCCGAATCAACAACGTGATGGTCTTTACACGGAGCTTGCTCGTCCGTTCTGAGTCGAGGATGTCGGCGGTTCGAACCCCCTCGAATCATGTCAAGACTTTAAAAGTGTTCCGTGCTGCTTCCTTGCTTGACGCTCCGCATTTAAAAAATGATAGAGCACGGACAAACACTCGTAGGTTGGCAACCATTGTGCAGTTGCATTAAGATGCTTCAAAAGTTTATCGCGTGGAATCAGAAGACCAAACTTGGTGTCGGCCTAAGTTCACATGAGGATCGCGATGAGTGTATTTTCATGACTGTTTCAGCAAACGTCCATCGATCTTGGTCTCTTCGAGCAGCGTAGCGACATCACCACAATCTCCTTGCATGAAGGAAAAACGACGTCACTCGTTACCATGACAACATGTTCTAGAGCCGTGGAGGTTTGTGACGCTTCTGATTGTTGCCCTCGCGGGACGTTGTTTTGTGGCCACTGTATACCGGAGGTTATTTTGGATTGTGTTTATTCAAAGAGAAAGAACATTGTGTTTCGCGTTATTTTATTACTCCCATTAAATGCTTCGATGGCTCGAACTCCGAGGCCTCGAGACACGAGCTTGAGGTGTAAAAAATAATGATAATTAAAAATAATAATAATAATAATAATAATAATAATAATAAAGCTGTTATGGTGACGGTGAGGCGAAGTCTGTACTCGTCAACAAAATAATTACGCAATTTGTGAATTAAGGCGCGAAAACAAAAAGGGAGAAATCGAGAGGAATGATCGATCCCAATGAAACATTGCTCTTGTGCAGTTATTATTGCTTGAGAGACTGTCATGAATGATTAATCGGCCATGCAGGCCGGCCCAGGATGCGGACCGGGATCGGGAATCGGATCGCGCGATCGGATTGGATCGGGCCCAGGATGCGGATCGGGCCCAGGATGCGGATCGGCCCTGGATTCGGATCGGGCCCAAATGCTGATCTAGCTTGGAATGCGGATCAGCCCCGGATTCGAATCGGGCTCAGGATGCAGATTCGGCCAGGATTCGGATCGGGGCCAGGATCGGATCGGGCCTGGATTCGGATCGGGCCAGGATGCGGATCGGGCCTGGATTCGGATCGGACCCAAAATGCTGATCGGGCTTGGAATGCAGATCGCTACGCGGATCAGCCCCGGGATTCAAATCGGACTCAGGATGTGGATCGGCCTGGATTCGGATCGGGCTCAAAATGCTGATCGGGCTTGGAATGCAGATCGCTACGCGGATCAGCCCGGGATTCGAATCGGGCTCAGGATGCAGATTCGGCCCAGGATTCGGATCGGGCCCTGGATTCGGATCGGGCTCAAAATGCTGATCGGGCTTGTAATGCAGATCGCTACGCGGATCAGCCCCGGGATTCGAATCGGGCCAGATGCGGATCGGGCCCTGGATTCGGATCGGGCCCAAAATGCTGATCAGGCTTGGAATGCAGATCGCTACGCGATCAGCCCTGGGATTCAAATCGGACTCAGGATGCGGATCGGCCCTGGATTCGGATCGGGCCTGGATTCGGATCAGGCCCAAAATGCTGATCGGGCTTGGAATGCGGATCGCTACGCGGATCAGCCCGGGATTCGAATCGGGCCTAGGATGCGGATCGGGCCCTGGATTCGGATCGGCCCAGGATGCGGATCGGGCCCTGAATTCGGATCAGGCCCAAAATGCTGATCAGACTTGGAATGCAGATCGCTACGCGGATCAGCCCTGGATTCAAATCGGACTCAGGATGCGGATCGGCCCTGGATTCGGATCGGGCCCTGGATTCGGATCAGGCCAAAATGCTGATCGGGCTTGGAATGCGATCGCTACGCGATCAGCCCCGGATTCGAATCGGGCCAGGATGCGGATCGGGCCCTGGATTCGGATCGGGCCCAGGATGCGGATCGGGCCCTGAATTCGGATCAGGCCCAAAATGCTGATCGGGCTGGAATGCGGATCGCTACGCGGATCAGCCCCGGGATTTGAATCGGGCCAGGATGCGGATCGGGCCCTGGATTCGGATCGGGCCAAAATGCTGATCAGGCTTGGAATGCAGATCGCTACGCGGATCAGCCCCGGGATTCAAATCGGACTCAGGATGCGGATCGCCCTGGATTCGGATCGGGCTCAAAATGCTGATCGGGCTTGGAATGCAGATCGCTACGCGGATCAGCCCCGGGATTCGAATCGGGCTCAGGATGCAGATTCGGCCCAGGATCGGATCGGGCCTGGATTCGGATCGGGCTCAAATGCTGATCGGGCTTGTAATGCAGATCGCTACGCGGATCAGCCCCGGGATTCGAATCGGGCCCAGGATGCGGATCGGGCCCTGATGATCGGATCGGGCCCAAAATGCTGATCAGGCTTGGAATGCAGATCGCTACGCGGATCAGCCCTGGGATTCAAATCGGACTCAGGATGCGGATCGGCCCTGGATTCGGATCGGGCCCTGGATTCGGATCAGGCCCAAAATGCTGATCGGGCTTTGAATGCGGATCGCTACGCGGATCAGCCCCGGGATTCGAATCGCGGCCTAGGATGCGGATCGGGCCCTGGATTCGGATCGGGCCCAGGATGCGGATCGGGCCCTGAATTCGGATCAGGCCCAAAATGCTGATCAGACTGGAATGCAGATCGCTACGCGGATCAGCCCTGGGATTCAAATCGGACTCAGGATGCGGATCGGCCCTGGATTCGGATCGGGCCCTGGATTCGGATCAGGCCCAAAATGCTGATCGGGCTTGGAATGCGGATCGCTACGCGGATCAGCCCCGGGATTCGAATCGGCCAGGATGCGGATCGGCCCTGGATTCGGATCGGGCCCAGGATGCGGATCGGGCCCTGAATTCGGATCAGGCCCAAAATGCTGATCGGCTTGGAATGCGGATCGCTACGCGGATCAGCCCCGGATTTGAATCGGGCCCAGGATGCGGATCGGGCCCTGGATTCGGATCGGGCCCAAAATGCTGATCAGGCTTGGAATGCAGATCGCTACGCGGATCAGCCCCGGGATTCAAATCGGACTCAGGATGCGGATCGGCCCTGGATTCGGATCGGGCTCAAAATGCTGATCGGGCTTGTAATGCAGATCGCTACGCGGATCAGCCCCGGGATTCGAATCGGGCCAGGATGCGGATCGGGCCCTGGATTCGGATCGGGCCCAAAATGCTGATCAGGCTTGGAATGCAGATCGCTACGCGGATCAGCCCTGGGATTCAAATCGGACTCAGGATGCGGATCGGCCCTGGATTCGGATCGGACCCTGGATTCGGATCAGGCCCAAAATGCTGATCAGGCTTGGAATGCGGATCGCTACGCGGATCAGCCCCGGGATTCGAATCGGGCCCAGGATGCGGATCGGGCCCTGGATTCGGATCGGGCCCAGGATGCGGATCGGGCCCTGGATGCGGATCGGGCCCTGAATCGGATCAGGCCCAAAAAGCTGATCGGGCTTGGAATGCGGATCGCTACGCGGATCAGCCCCGGGATTCGAATCGGGCCCAGGATGCGGATCGGGCCCTGGATTCGGATCGGGCCCAAAATGTATCAGGCTTGGAATGCAGATCGCTACGCGGATCAGCCCCGGGATTCAAATCGGACTCAGGATGCGGATCGGCCCTGGATTCGGATCGGGCTCAAAATGCTGATCGGGCTTGTAATGCAGATCGCTACGCGGATCAGCCCCGGGATTCGAATCGGGCTCAGGATGCAGATTCGGATCGGGCCCAGGATGCGGATCAGGCCCTGGATTCGGATCGGGCTCAGGATGCGGATCGGGCCCTGGATTCGGATTGGGCCCAGGATGCGGATCGGGCCCTGGATTCGGATCGGGCCCAAAATGCTGATCTAGCTTGGAATGAGGATCGCTACGCGGATCAGCCCCGGGATTCGAATCGGGCTCAGGATGCAATTCGGCCCAGGATCGGCGATCGGGCCCAGGATGCGGGATCGGGCCCTGGAATTCGGATCGGGCCCAGGATGCGGATCGGGCCCTGGATTCGGATCGGGCCCTGGATTCGGATCGGGCCCAGGATGCGGATCGGGCCCTGGATGCGGATCCGGCCCTGGATGCGGATCGGGCCCTGGATGCGGATCAGGCCCTGGATTCGGATCGGGCCCAAAATGCTGATCGGGCTTGGAATGCGGATCGCTACGCGGATCAGCCCCGGGATTCGAATCAGGCTCAGGATGCAGATTAGGCCCAGGATTCGGATAGGGCCCAGGATTCGGATCGGGCCCTGGATTCGGATCGGGCCCTGGATTCGGATCGGGCCCAGGATGCGGATCGGGCCCTGTATGCGGATCTGGCCCTGGATTCGGATCGGGCCCAAAATGCTGATCGGGCTTGGAATGCGGATCGCTCCGTGGATCAGCCCCGGGATTCGAATCGGACTCAGGATGCGGATCGGCCCTGGATTCGGATCGGGCTCAAAATGCTGATCGAGCTTGGAATGCAGATCACTACGCGGATCAGCCCCGGGATTCGAATCGGGCTCAGGATGTGGATCGGCCCAGGATGTGGATCAGCCTAGGATGTGGATTGGCCAGGATGTGGATCGGCCAAGATGTGGATTGACCATTTGGCCATGATGAGGAGAGCGAACAGCGTGCTCAACGGGACGAGTTCATTGTTAACTAATGTGGAAGCGAGTGGCGCCGTAAAAAAACAGGGAACTGTAAGCTTCTTGAAAGCAACGACAGCCATCTCGGTGTATTTTTAGCACCCACTGCCGCTGCCGCCGGAGATAACAAGCGTCCGCCGAGCGCAGCGGCAGCTCCAATTAAAGGCCCCGCTGGCCTCCTGCCAGGTGGGACCGCCGCCGCTGGAACTCCCGCTGCGGAGCCCGTCGTTAAAGGCTCCTTCGGCCCAGCACGTCAGGCGTTCCCGCTACTCTCTCCCTCTACTTCCGCTGTTTTCTTGTTAAAAAGAACGAACCCTTAAGCGGACCCTTATTGAGCGCACATATGATGATGGTGCAGTCGCACCAGATCTGCGCCCGAGTACACGGCCTTGTTCACATTCTATGAAAACTTGCTGCGATATCGAGATCACGAGATGCCTCATGGTGTGTTTTATACTATGGTATATATCATCCAACTCGCGATTTCATTTCAAAAGTCGTCCTGCAATCGGACTCTATGACGTCATATTTACCCGAGAAGGCAACTAAATAATACTGACACATAACCAGAGATTAAGAATAATTTGTTTTTCTTATTATTGCTTCATACCAAACAATTTATGATGATGTGTTTATTATTCATTTTATCTTTTTCATTGTCACAATTATCCAGTTGTGGTATTGCCAGTCACCCATGTGCAACTTGCCAATATGTATATATATATATATATATATATATATATATATATATATATATATATATATATATATATATATATATACATATAAATATAAAAAATGACACCTCCCACACTCCTCGAGCCGAAGAAGCTGCATAAAGCAATCCAAGAAGGCCTACGCAGGGTAAGCGCTTTACTGTTTCTAACCTTTCCCAGAGTTCCTCCACAACTAGAAAGTTGTTCACACAAAGTCCACGCATAAGAATCCCAATGCTCTACAGCCCCTCAGCTACCGGACCAGTTTCATCGCTTATTGGCAAATCATCAGCGATCCACTTTCCATAAGCCACGCCCACTTCCCTACGCCACTCCCACTTACCTACGCCACTCCCACTTTTCATCAACCACGTCCACTTTCCCTAAGCTCCGCCCACTTTCCTAAGCCCTCATAAAAAATGACGGTAAATAGACACCCGATTTTTGAAGGACTACCATTTGAAAAATAAAACCTCAATCAAAATCGGCTCAAGTAAAATTTTCTAAATATCTCGAAGTGCTTAATTCCGAAGTCTCGTTTCTCTACATTCAAAACTGAAGACAAGTATTGAAAATACTGTACGCGGTTTTTCGGCCGCTGCACAGCAACGGGTGGTTGCTAGGCAACGAAATTCAAACGCGCACATTCCCACCCCATATGGCACCTGTTGGCAAAGTTTCATCGAAATCGGTTTGCTGGTTCGTGCTGTGGAGCCTCGCGTTGCAGACACACATACACACACACACACACACACACACACACACACACACACACACACACACACACACACACACACACACAGAGAGACGGAAAACCCGACAATAAGGGATATCTAGCAAAAAAAGCGAATCCAATATATATATATATATATATATATATATATATATATATATATATATATATATTATTTATTATATTTCTAAGGGCAGGAATTTATTATATATGTATTTATTTATATTTTTTTACATGGATTATATATATATATATATTATATTATATATATATATATATATATATATATATATATATATATATGTATATATTTATATTTATCAGGGCAGGAATTTAATATGTATATATTTATATTTTTTTGTATGTATATATATATGTTGTTGTTCTTCTTTCGGCTGCTCCCGTTAGGGGTCGCCACAGCGGATCATCCGTTATGATCCGCATACTGATTTGGCACAGGTTTTACGCCGGATGCCCTTCCTGACGCAACCCTGGTCGCCTCTTACGACACAGGGATAAGGATTGGGTTTCGCCATGATTCCGGGCTGCCCTACACCCTCTCATAGCGCGGCCCAGCGCAGAGCAGAGCTCCCGTCCTCAAGCGATCCTCCAACCCAAGCCTCCGAGTAGCCGAATTACAGGCGCACGCCACTACGTCCGTATATATATATATATATATATATATATATATATATATATATATATATATATTTATATATATATATATTATATATATATATATATATACAGCATATATACTGTATATATACATAATTATATATATATATATATACATATATACACATATACATATATACATATACTAGCGATACCCGTGCACATGCACGGGATAGCAGTACAACATAGCTGGTAGCAGACGACAGACCATACACGGGAATGACAAAAATATGCATTGTGCAAAATGCAAGTGGCACTATGGAACGCCAAGACTTCCCAAACATTGTCGGCATGTCCGCTAAGTGCCACAGCAATTTCATAGGAATCGTGTGACGGCGAGCCGAGTTTTTAGTGTGCAAGCTGGTATTATAATAGATATTATATATATATATATATATATATATATATATATATATATATATATATATATATATATATATATATATATATACTGTATATACATATATACAACCCTGGAAAAAATTAAGAGACCACTGCAAAATTATCAGTTTTTATCCCCCGCCGTGTGGCGGAAGGGGGATATTGTTGTCACCCAGGTCGTCCGGCTGTCCGTCCGTCCGTCCGTCCGTCCGTCTGTCCGGGCGTCAACATTTATAGCTGTGAGTGCGATAACTCATAAACTGTTCGCCATATCTATTTGAAATTTGGGTCACACATGTACCACCTGAAAAGGAAGAACGCTATTGATTTTGGGCGTGGCCGGATCCAACATGGCCGACTGGGGCGGCCATCTTCAAAAAAATGTTTTTTCGCCGTATCGATTTGAAATTGGGTCACACATGTACCACCTGAAAAGGAAGAACCCTATTGATTTTGGGCGTGGCCGGATCCAAGATGGCCGACTGGGCGGCCATCTTGAAAAAATGTTTTTTGTAATAAATGGAAAACCACTTATCTGATTTCAATTATTTTTGGTTACTACGTTCCTCACCCCTGGGGAACGTTTTCGAGATGATGACCAAATGGTGTCTTGTTTCCAATTCACCTCCCTCATTATCTGGAATATGTATGACCTTTTTCATTCAATGGCGGGGATTCCCCATCTCTGATGGTATATTTCTGGTTTTACTATTGATAGGTATGTGTTTGAGTAAAATGAACATTTTTGTTATTTCTATAAACTACTGACAACATTTCTCCCAAATTCCGAATAAAAATATTGTCATTTAGAGCATTTATTTGCAGAAAATGACAACTGGTCAAAATAACAACAAAGATTCAGTGTTTGCAGACCTCAAATAATACAAACAAAACAATTCATATTCATTTTTAAACAACACAATACTAATGTTTTAACTTAGGAAGAGTTCAGAAATCAATATTGTTGGAATAACCCTGATTTTCAATCACAGCTTTCATGCGTCTTGGCATGCTCTCCACCAGTCTTTCACATTTGGTTGGGTGACTTTATGCCACTCCTGGCACAAAATTCAAGCAGCTCGGCTTTGTTTGATGGCTTGTGACCATCCATCTTCTTCTTGATCACATTCCAGAGGTTTTCAATGGGGTTCAGGTCTGGAGATTGGGCTGGCCATGACAGGGTCTTGATCTGATGGTCCTCCATCCACACCTTGATTGACCTGGCTGTGTGGCATGGAGCATTGTCCTGCTAGAAAAACTAATCCTCAGAGTTGGGGAACATTGTCAGAGCAGAAGGAAGCAAGTGTTCTTCCAGGACAACCTTGTACGTGGCTTGATTCATGAGTCCTTCACAAAGACAAATCTGCCCGATTCCAGCCTTGCTGAAGCACCCCCAGATCATCACCGATCCTCCACCACATTTCACAGTGAGTGCGAGACACTGTGGCTTGTAGGCCTCTCCAGGTCTCGGCTTAACCATTAGATGACCAGGTGTTGGGCAAAGCTGAAAATTGGACTCATCAGAGAAGATGACCTTACTCCAGTCCTCTACGGTCCAATCCTGTGGTCTTTTGCAAACCTCAGCCTGGGTCTTCTTTGCTTCTCATTGATGAAGGGCTTTTTTCTATCTTTGCACGACTTCAGCCCTGCCCTAGGAGCCTGTTTCAAACCGTCCTCGCCGTGCACTTCACCCCAGCTGCCATTTGCCATTATTTTTGTAGGTCACTTGATGTCATCCTACGGTTGTTGAGTGACATTCGAATGAGTTGGCGTCATCCCGGTCAGTGGAAAGTCGTTTTCACCTTCTGCCAGTCTGTAGCTTTGTTGTCCCCAATGTCTGCTGCTTGACCTTGTTCTTATGAACCGCCGTCTTTGAAATTTTAAGGATGGAAGCAACGTGACGCTCACTGTATCCCTCTGCCAGTAAAGCCACAATTGAACCCTTCTTTTCCTCGCTCAAAACTTTTCTTTTCAACTCTTTTTGCATGTCAATAGTTTTTTTTTTCCAATTACTTTTGAGGTACTACTAGCACTGTTTTTTCCATCCAGCTGGTCCTATTGCAAGAGGATAGTGATGACCACAGCAGTGTTTTTATACTTTTCCTTGTTAAATAATATTCGGTTCAGGTGATCACCTAATCTATACCTCACTAAGTAGAATGAGGTGTGCCTGTGTTGGAATTCAACAGACACTGGAATGGAATGGCTGCCGTACATGTAGAGATGCTGATTTAAATTTTTTTTGGAGTGGTCTCTTATTTTTTTCCAGAGCTGTGTATATAGATATATATATATATATATATATATATATATATTATATATATATATATATATATATAATCCATCTCTATCTCTATCTCTCAACTTCTCCTCCTGCAGTGAATAGCAACGTTTGGTGAGGTGTATTATCCCCACCTCCCCCCCCCCCTTTCTCACTTTCCCTTCCCCTTCATAGCTCCCCCTTCTGCCTCAACTCCCCCTCTCACCCTACACCTGCTTCTTCTCTCCCTCCCTACCTCTCCCCCCCCC
>CM068955.1:170489160-170519183 GCA_035128595.1 Eptatretus atami
TAGCTGTGAGTGCGATAACTCATAAACTGTTCGCCATATCTATTTGAAAATTGGGTCACACATGTACCACCTGAAAAGGAAGAACGCTATTGATTTTGGGCGTGGCCGGATCCAACAGGCCGACTGGGCTTATTGTCCCCATCAGCAAAGCGACGGATTGTATTTGCTCACCAGCCCATGAAACACCTGAAATCACCCAGTCCGTGAAGCTTCCACCAGGCTCTCCCAAGACATTGACTTGATTCGCCGCCAAGGGCACCGCAGTCTCAAGTCTGCTGGCAAGGGTCCCTTTGCACCCAAGCCTGGGTCAACCAAGAGCAATAAGCACACCCAAAATTGTGGGAACTGCAGGCGTATTCATCAACCTTGCCAATGCCCTGCCTTTGGGAAATGCTGCAGGAACTGTAATAAGCAGAACCATTTTGCAGAGGTCTACCAACAATCCAAGCGTGTTCATGCATTGGCAACGAGCACGGCATCGACCGAACTGCCGTCTCTTAGTGACTTGTACATTGATGACGTGTCTACACTGCTGGTAGGAGACACAGGTCATGAAGCCAGATGTCTCTTGGTTTACGAACATCAACATCAATGGCCATGGGGTAAAGGTGAAGGTTGACTGGAGCACAGGTATCGATACTCCCTCGCAGAATATTTAATTCCATGGAAAAGTCAGTCAAGACTATTAACTCAATGATCCTATTGGAAAGCTACAGTGGAGGCACCGTCCCTCATCATGGAGTGGCCAAGCTACAATGCTCTGCTGGGTCATCAACGGGGCACTTCGACTTCTATGTGGTCGACACCAAAGCACCTCCTCTTCTCAGTCTTCACGCATCGACATGCCTTGGTCTTATCCAGAAGGGCCCCAACAGTCGCTTGTTGTCTGTCGAGGCTGACATCAGTGGTTTCACCACAGCCTGACCTTACACTGGACAAAGTCAAGGCTGATTATACAGATATGTTCACTGGCCTAGGGAAGTTCGACACACCATACGACATTGAACTAGATCCGTCCATTTAGCCAGTCATCGGGCCACCTCTTTGTGTGCCTCTCAGCCTAAATGAGCGCTCAAAGGCCAAACTGCTTGACATGAAGGCACAAGGTATCATTTCCAAGGTGGATGGACCAACGAACTGGGTGCCTAATCTTGTCGTCGTCGAGAAGAAAGATAAATCGTTGTGTTTGTGTCTCTACCCCAGGAATCTCAACAAGGCTATTAAGCGTGAGCACCACCCCATCCCTACAACAGATGGAGTCATGGGTCAGCTCGCTGGAAAGATCTTCAGTATATTTGATGAAAAGGACTCTTTCTGGTAGGTTCAATTAGATCAATAAAATGCCCTCAAGTGCACTTTGAATTCTCTTCTGGGGCGTCATTGTTTTAACCGTCTACCGTTTGGTGTGACGTCAGCCGGTGAAGTTCTCCAAGAGAAGAATGAGAGCACACTTAGAGACATTGATGGGGTCTTCTGCATCGCAGATGACATGATTCTTGCTGCATCCACCCCTACTGAGCACGACGCCATCACACGCAAGGTACTGGACTGCGCACGACAGAAAAACGTCAAATTAAACCCAAACAAGATCCAGTGGAAGGTTGCAGAGGTGAAATACATAGGTCATGTCCTCACCTCTGCTGGGGTGTGCCTGGATGAAGACAAGGTGCAAGCTGTGTTGGAACTGCCAACTCCTCAGTCACGTCTGGAGCTGCAGCGAGTTCTGGGTGTGATTAATTACCTCGGTCGGTTCATACCCAACATGTCGACCATCACAACACCATTGCGTCAGCTGCTAAAGAAAGATGCAGCCTGGCAATGACATGGAGAGCATGATGCAGCGTACCAGTTGTTAAAATCCTCAATTGCCACGTGCCCAGTGTTGAAGTTCTTTGACCCCGCAAAGCTAGCAGTCCTTCAAACTGATGCATCTTCAGCTGGGTTAGGCACGTGCCTGCTGCAGGATGGGAATCCTGTAGCAAATGTCTCTTGGTCTCGAACGCCTGCTGAACAGAACTACGCCCAGAAAGAGAAGGAGCTTCTTGGAATCGTATTCGGGGCAGAGCATTTTAATTAGTACATCTACGGGTTTGACACGACCATACACACCAACCACAAGCCACTGGTAGCTACCGTCAAGAAGCCACTGCACCTGCTCTCACCTAGACTTCAGCTCATGGTGCTTTGCCTTCTCCGATACACTGTGTTAGTGCAGTGCATCTCAGGAAAGTATCTATACATCGCAGACACACTCTCCAGAGCACCATCTAGCTTGCCACTACACGATCAGCCCTGGAAGACGACGTACACATTTGCGTACATCAATTGGTCACTGAGCTTCCAGTCAGCACTGGCAGAAGGAAGGTACTGCAACGTGAGACATCACTAGATCCAGCGCTTCAACAGCTCAGCACCACCATCACACAAGGCTGGCCTGCGCATCGAGCCAGAGTGTCTCCGATGGTGAAACCGTTCTGGCCTGTTCGGGAGAACATCCATCAGTCTGAAGGTTTGCTGTTCTGTGGCTAGCGGATCATCGTTCCAGCCGCAATGCAACAGGACATGCTGGCCTAATTCACGAAGGGCATCTCGGAGCGGGAAAGTGCAAAGTGTGGGCAAGACCCACTTTGTACTGGCCAGGTATGTCAAGAGACATAGAATCAAGTGTTGCTGAGTGTGGGGTCTGTGTCAGATTTCGGCCTGCCAATCAGAAAGAGCCACTCATCCCACACAGCGTCCCTGATTGCCCATGGCACAAGCTGGGTGCCGATATATTTCACTTCAGTGGAAAAGATTATCTCATCCTGGTGGACTACTTCTCAAAATTTCCTGAAGTGTCACAGTTAAACGGGCTTATGGCTACCCCGGTCATATCAGCAATGAAAGTGAACTTTTCCTGCCATGGCATACGAGAAGAGGTATTCGCCGACAATTTCCCCCAACATATCCGCAATCTAACAGTCAAGCTGAGCATGCGATTCAGACAATGAAACAGGCTTTGCGAAAGGCACATGAAGACGGTACTGACATTCAATGAACAATCCGTGCTTACCGCAACTCTCCCATGAGTGGAATGACACTCTCGCCAGCTCAACTTTTGATGAACAGGAGGCTAAGGGATGAATTACCTGTTTACAGTAAAAGCCTCCAGCCAGGTGTCATATCAGATGCTTGTCAGCAGCTCCGGGACTGTCAGAGGCAGTACACCAAATTCTATGATAGAGGGGCGAAACCTCTTATGGAGCTCCAAGTAGGTGATGCTGCCCACGTCAAGACCAGACAGGGTACCTGTAGTCGTACCTCACAAACTTTCCACACCAAGACCGTACCCAGTTACCATGGCCAACGGTAGATCCTACCGCCGCAACAGACGACACCTGTGGAAATCTCTATCTGAGCCAGTGACCATTCTCCCACTTCCAGGCATTGGATAATAATTAAACATTCCTCTAGAGGAAGTTCAGAGCACCGTGGACATGGCACCAACACCACCTTCAAGTGCTGAGAACTCCCCATTTCCTCAACCTCCGAGCCACAGATCACAGCACACCAGGGCCGTGCCTCAAAAGCTAAAGGAATACATTCTATCATAATCATATAGCTTGGCTTTTGAGTATTCGTTAGCTGGTTATAAAGTTTGGTTTTGTTATTTCTATGGAACAGAAATCTGCTTTTACTATTTTCAGTCTTTCTCTTCATACCGAAAGGGAAGATGTAACTGATACTGTGAATGATATGCTTGCTGTGATTGGCTGTGTTCCTCTGGCCTGTACGTGTTGTGCGCATGCACCAATAAATCTGGCAGTTGGTCCAGACAGTCACCTGAAATCACAGACAGAAAGACAGTCACCAGACAGTCAAACAACAGTCACCTGAAATCCTCATCCTTGCAATGGGTGCCAACCCAAGTTTCCGACGGAGCATCTGAGTGCAGAGTCTCCCAGGAGGTTTGTCCAGAAATTATTACAACCATGTAATGTGAAACTTGGCCATGAATGTCTTTAACAGAGAATAATAACATTTAAAATTCAATACACCGGCTAATTGAAATGGAGAATTATATTTTATGCTCACAGTTTGCGTGGAAAGAAAGAGAATGAAAAAAAAAACACGGTTTAGGAGGAGAGAAATATAATCATCCTCATTATTAACATCTTACTCTGTCTTTATAACTACCTTGATCCATTGGTTTGAACAAAAAGTAAAGCCAGTCTGGACATGACATCCTCAGCGGCGAGAGGGGCGGAGCTTGGTCTGCGCATTTGCCCCGCCCACATCGCATTCGCCCCGCCCACATCGCATTCGCCCCGCCCACATCGCATTCGAAGGAGAATTCTTTGTCTGGAATCGAACCAATTGCATTTGAGAATTGACATGCAAAGGGTCCACGGTCGCCACGGGACGACAGTGAGTGTAAGTAGTCGTCGCACGAAGGCACGATCCTGAACGACCTCAAACATGCGAGTGAGGCCATTTGGTCCAACATTGCCGTGCTGCACTCCTGGGTGAATCTTTTTTTTTTTTTGGCGGCAGATTTAAACATCAATTTTCTTGACGGTTTACTCAAGTCTAAATAACCTCATCTTGATGTGTGTGTTCAGCTACCAAGCAGCTAGCTAGCGCTTGCCAAGCCAGCCGTTCCATATCTGAATGCTGGAGTGCTTGCTTAAGCCACTTGGCGAGCGTTCCATGAGAAACTTGGTGACTGAACGCACCCTGGATGACCCAACTTGTCTTTTATGTACCGGAGGTCACGAAGAAGAGATAAATGGATAGGATGGATGCAGAGTGAGTGCCGAGTTATAACAAAACTAGGTGGATGAGTTGGGTCGTTGACAAGAACAAGATGGTTCGATTTCGGGTCAGCTCCGCATTTCAGATCCTCGACCTATCAGTGGGACACAAAACGTGAACTGTTCAGCCTGGCGGAGGTATGCCCTCTACCCAGAGCCGTTCTAGTTGACGATATCTTCCTCAAGAAGGGAAGGTCAAGCAGACTAACCTATCCGAACGGCATTCGCTTGTGGGTACTTGGTAAAGAACCAACGGTATACCTTTTGAAAAGGGTAAGCCATTGTGTGTTGAGAACCTGCATCATTGGCACCCTCAGAAATTGAGGCAACAAGCATGCAGCTGCTGAATACGCACCTACTTAGTACTTGTAACATGTAGTGCTGAATACGCACCTACTTAGTACTTGTAGCAGGTGGGTGCTGAATACGCACCTAGTTAGTATTTGTAACAGGGAAGTGCTGAATACGCACCTACTTAGTACTTGCAACAAGTGTGTGCTGATTACGCACCTACTTAGTACTTGTAGCAGGTAGGTGCTGAATACGCACCTACTTAGTATTTGTAACAGGGAAGTGCTGAATATGCACCTACTTAGTACTTGCAACAAGTGTGTGCTGAATACGCACCTGCTTAGTGCTTGTAGCAGGTAAGTGCTGAATACGCACCTACTTAGTATTTGTAACAGGGAAGTGCTGAATATGCACCTACTTAGTACTTGCACACAGGTGTGTGCTGAATACGCACCTACTTAGTACTTGTAGCAGGTAAGTGCTGAATACGCACCTACTTAGTATTTGTAACAGGTAAGTGCTGAATACGCACCTACTTAGTATTTGTAGCAGGTAAGTGCTGAATACGCACCTACTTAGTACTTGTAACAGGTAAGTGCTGAATACGCACCAATTAGTATTTGTAGCAGGTAAGTGCTGAATACGCACCTACTTAGTATTTGTAACAGGTAAGTGCTGAATACGCACTACTTAGTACTTGTAACAGGTAAGTGCTGAATACGCACCTACTTAGTATTTGTAACAGGTAAGTGCTGATACGCACCCAATTAGTATTTTAACAGGTAAGTGCTGAATACGCACCTACTTAGTACTTGTAACAGGTAAGTGCTGAATATGCACCTACTTAGTATTTGTAACAGGTAAGTGCTGAATACGCACCCAATTAGTATTTGTAACAGGTAAGTGCTGAATACGCACCTACTTAGTACTTGTAACAGGTAAGTGCTGAATATGCACCTACTTAGTACTTGTAACAGGTAAGTGCTGAATACGCACCATTAGTATTTGTAACAGGTAAGTGCTGAATACGCACCTACTTAGTACTTGTAACAGGTAAGTGCTGAATATGCACCTACTTAGTACTTGTAACAGGTAAGTGCTGAATACGCACCTACTTAGTATTTGTAACAGGTAAGTGCTGATAACGCACCCAATTAGTATTTGTAACAGGTAAGTGCTGAATACGCACCTACTTAGTACTTGTAACAGGTAAGTGCTGAATACGCACCTACTTAGTATTTGTAACAGGTAAGTGCTGAATACGCACCCAATTAGTATTTGTAACAGGTAAGCTGATACGCACCTACTTAGTATTTGTAACAGGTAAGTGCTGAATACGCACCTACTTAGTATTTGTAACAGGTAAGTGCTGAATACGCACCCAATTAGTATTTGTAACAGGTAAGTGCTGAATACGCACCTACTTAGTACTTGTAACAGGTAAGTGCTGAATATGCACCTACTTAGTATTTGTAGCAGGTAAGTGCTGAATACGCACCTACTTAGTATTTGTAGCAGGTAAGTGCTGAATACGCACCTACTTAGTACTTGTAACAGGTAAGTGCTGAATACGCATCTACTTAGTATTTGTAACAGGGAAGTGCTGAATACGCACCTACTTAGTACTTGCAACAAGTGTGTGCTGAATACGCACTTATTAGTACTTGTAACAGGTAATTGCTGAATACGCACCTACTTAGTGCTTGTAGCAGGTAGGTGCTAAATACACACTAACTTCGTGCTTGTCGCAGGTAAGTGCTGAATACGCACCTACTTAGTACTTGCAACAAGTGTGTGCTGAATACGCACTTCTTAGTACTTGTAACAGGTAAGTGCTGAATACGCATCTACTTAGTATTTGTAGCAGGTAAGTGCTGAATACGCACCTACTTAGTACTTGTAGCAGGTAAGTGCTGAATACACACTAACTTCGTGCTTTCAGCGAGGTGGGTGCTGCATATGCAGAATGCGACGTGGAGAGTATAACACTCACGGTTCGGGGTGATCGCGGTGGGGTATGTAATGTAACAGGTAAAATGGAAGTGGGTCGTACAAACGTAGACAAGCACAGGTAGGGATGAAACCGAACACACGTGGATGTGTGCACATCTCTATTAAAAGGGGAGAAGAATGAAATTGGACAGACAGAGTAAGGCCATTATCACCGACATGAGTGTAGGTGAACAGCACACTCATAAGACAGACTCGAAGAGGCGGACAACGAGTGGGTTGTTCGATGTACACGTTTAACTCTTGGGATGAAGGAAGGTTTCTTCGGTGCCATCTATTTATTACATACGCACAGGTGTGGGACGTCGGAGAGGGTCGGGTAAATGGAGAAAAATCAAATCATTGTCTGGGAGAGAGAAGGCTGGCAGGATGGCGGAGACTCCCGAGGGCCTAGAGGTACGCAATCTCGCCTCGAAGCTGTCTCGCCTGGATTCGAATCCCGACGCAGCTGTATAAACTGTCATCCCGGTGTTTCGCAGGTAGGGTGATTCATCAATGCGTGCTCTGCTCCTCGGATGGACGTTAAACTTGGCGTCTCATCTGCGGGCAGTAGCTGGTGGATTTTAATAAACATCCCACGGTGTCCTTTGCAAAGAGTAGGCGAGCTATCGCCGGCACCATTTGCCAAATCACAAATGATTGCCCTCACGACTGCTGGGTATGCAATGGCGAACCATCCCAGTGTACCCCTTGCCACATCATATGGTGAATCTGAATCAGAATGGCAGGGAAGAGAGAAAGGAAGAGGCGCGTAAGGAGAATACCGGACGGATATTGTGATGTCAATGCTTCTCCGAGTCACGTGGCTTGAATCTCTCGACAAAGACTTGGAGGTAATTTCTTGGAGAGTTGAGATAATCAATATTCCCCTTTTGCTGTACAATTACAAATGGCGTCCAAAGCTAGCATTTAGAGGGAAAGAATCCCCCGCAGAGAAAATATTTTACTGGTTATACCGACTGCGGACCCGCTGCGCTTCTGCACGCTCGTAGTGCGGGTCAGTAATGAAAACCGCAACGGAGGAATCATTTCTGCCTTCTGGAATGGGCCATGCTAGGGATGTTTGCATCGTTTCCTGAGAGTCGGGTGCGTGCAGTGCACAAGTTCATGCTGAGGCTCTGTTTGTGGCCTTCTTCTGTTGATCCTCGAAGCTCAGCGCATGACATATCCCAGGTGTCAAGTCAAGCCATGCTCCTTGTCGAACTTTTGGACCAATACATCCCTCGCCAACATGCACACTTTAGCGAAATTAGAGAGGAATCGCTTGTCGGGTCTCAATGGTGGAGGGAGGCCCAACTCATGTTTATAAATGAACCAACCACGGGCTATTTCCGGAAAAATGCATTTTCGTGGCACCCAACGTGAAACATTTGTTACGATTGGTATCGAGATATTTATAGTGGTCTCAAGATTCCATTTCACCTCGTCATTGTCACATCCTGTCCAGTTTCCATGACAACAACCATATGCACAATGGGGAGGGGGATTGTGGTGGAGAAGTGTGGATCGTTGTTAAAAAAACAAAACACAGAATCATGGTCTGCATACAACAATACACGACTTTCAAAAACACGGAATCCACCGCAGAATGCTCAGTGTGCATGCGCAGAAACCACAGGAAACCTGCGTGTTCGCGGCGAAAGAAGGTACCATGTGTCCGAGATAAGGATTGTTACCTAAAATGGCTCACAAAGCCTCTAAAAGAAGTCGAAAATACTTCGAAAGTACCTGAGAGAAAAGGCTATGCCTCTGCACAACTAAAGACTTCGAGAACTTCCTCAGCTCACCGAACGGGAAGCTGCTCGAAGTACAAATTCCCGACCATGTGGGCCGGAGCAAGGCTCGAGTGGATGCGCGTGTGCTACATCGACCCACCGATGGATCGCTACCAGTAAATAGACTGTGTATCTGGATTAGGTGCTTTGAACACCGATTGATAAGACATATCTGGGGCTTGTGAATGTACAGGGTAAGTTTACAATGATGATATTTACTATTAATCATGTTTAGATGGGGGGGGGGAGTTACGGCTCCGAGAGTTGTGAGGGGTGTTATAAATATATTGTTTGTTTGGTTCCAGTGCCACAAGAAGAGTTACATTCGATTTTTGCATCTATTACTAAAAGGAGAAGCATCCTTCCGTGTGTGTGTGTGTGTGTGTGTGTGTGTGTGTGTTTCTGTGTTTGTACTAACAGGTAATTGTATGAACCCAACACCTCTCATCCATGGATATTTCTCGTGGAGTATATTTTCTCGTAATTTTCCCGTATTTCCCCGACTCCAATTTGCATTAATCAAGGTTTATCAATATCTCAAGGAGATGGGGATGGGCCAGGCATCTGCCTGGGGGATGGCCAGACGGAGGCCCCTGGAGTACCTACGGAAAGTGGACGCAGCGACGCGCTGCTCCGGGGTATGCTCCCAAACCTGGCCTAACTTGATTTGCACTAAGGAACAGAACGGTTATGGTTAACCATGTTGAAATTGCCACTCTTTCGTCTAAACTCTAAATGGTGAAAAATTTGTTTAAAAGACTATTTGAGTCACAGATTTTGTGATAGTAACGGCAGGTTAAAAGTGCCCGGCAAGCGGAACAGAGTCGGTGTTTCGATTGTCGCGTATTATCCTGAGTAATTCTCATTGTATTATAACAAGTACGGAGCCAATCAATCATGATTGTTTAAAGTATTAGTAAGCATGACTAGGGACGCATCAATAAGTTTGTAGACTTCTTATGTAGGGATGGCCCGGACACTCCATTGGCTCAATACAACTTAAATCCTCAAAAAAAAAAATCCACCATGATTAAATTTATAAACCGATGAATTACCTACCAGTCATCTGCGGAGAATTCCCCATCCCATAACAGTCATTAAACTTTGGGACACCGTCGTTGAACTGGAAAAATGAGATACTCAAAAGTGCCCGTTTGTCATTCATAAATGGGGTCTAAACGGTCTTAGGGGTCTTGGGAGTATTAGGGGCCTTCGGGGTTTAAAAGGGTCTTGGGGCATTTTGCGGGTCTTAAGTGTCTTTAAGGGTATTGGGTGTCTGAGAGGGTCTTCCGGGTCTTAAGACCACGACCTTCAGGGGTCGTAGGGGTAAACAAACAATTACCTAAAATTATTCTTATATAAATTATTCTGACAGCCGAACTCAAAATTGGTTTAAACACCAATCTACTGAATTTTATCGTGGGAAGGAGCAAATTGATTGAAATTTTAATAACTTGAAAGGATTCCACAAAAAGAACTCAAAACTGCATTCCTTTGTAAAGGAAGAGAAAGGGATCAGAAGGGTGGGCGGGACTATGACTGTCAATCAGCCTGATGGGGGCGGAGCTGCTCGACACATTTGCCCAAGAGCCAATCAGACCGACATGGCTGTGGTTAATGGTGGAATATTATATCAGCCCTGTTCGCGCAGGGCAGTCACTGGGCCAATCGACAGCAACAACACACACATATTTCTATAAAGTACGTACTATTTAGAATGTTTGATCGTCTATAAAGTATTGCAGTACCAATACAATGTGGGCACGTCGATACAGTCTGCACTACAACATTTGTAAATCAGCAGTTGAACATCTTTGTAGATAAAGCTCACTTTACATCTGCGTGTTGCAATGTCTATTAATTACGTACGATTTTGATCTCAGTTTCACGCTGACTACACGTAGTCTATTAATTACGTCCTATTGGAATGTACCTTTTAAACCTATCGACCTTTTAGACTACTGAAACGCCTTAGCCCTTAAAGACCCTCTGACACCCTGAAGACCCCCAAGGCCTTTAAGACTCCGAAGACCATTAAGACCTCAAATATTCCTGTTGAGACCTCAAAGACTGTTGAGACCTCAAAGACGATTAAGACCCTTTAAGACCTCGAAAACTCTTTAGAACCCAGACCCTTCATACCCCTAAGAACCCGAAGACCCTTAAGACCCCAAGCACCTTTAAGACCCTCAGGCCCATACAGACCCTAAGCCCCTTCATACCCCCAAGACCGTGAAGATCCACAAGACCCCCAAGACCCTTAAGACCCCTAAAATCCTTAATACCCATAAGAGCCTTAACACCCTTTCGACCCCAAAGACCCGGAAGACCCTTTTACCCCAAAGACCTGTAAGACCCTTGACACCCCTAATACCCCCAAGACCCTTTCGACCCCGAAGACCCCTTTTTACCTTTAATACCTTTTGACACTTTAGACACCTTTAGATCCCTTCACCCTTTGGACCATTTATCCCCTTTAGACCCATAGAACCTTTAGACCTTTACACCCCTTAAGTCCCTTTTGACCGCTTAGACATTAACACCATTTAGACCCCTTACACCCTTCAGACAGATTTTAGACAGCTTGGACGCTTGACCATTTAGAGGTTTAGACCACTTGATCATTTTAGACCCTTTTTACATGCTTGAGAGATTCGACCTTAACCCCTTCTACACTAAAATAGGAATGTACCATTTAGACCTTTGAACAATCTAGAACCTTTTAAGCGCAAACCACGCAAACACATAGTTTTCTTTCAAAATACAGACAATACTTATTTTCAGCAAGTAATGCGCAAACTCGACCCACCCAGGGGATGGGCACTCTGCCTTCCACAGATCCCCTAAAGTCTCTGTTCCCCACTGTTTTGTGCTTCCCTTTCCCACCCCCTCTTGTCTCCTGCTCCCACTGTTATACGTTCTCTGTGCTAGCTCTTGTATGAGCCTCGACATTATATATATTTTTATAAACCTGATGTTTCGATGACAATTTAAACATTCAAAATAATGAAATGGAGTCTCACGTGACACCATGGCTGTTGCTGAGCTCTCTGGTTCGATTCGTGGCTGAGTCAGACCCCAATGTGGTGTGGTTGTTGCACAGAGCCCAGCAATGCGCTGCACCTCGTACATTTTACACAGGGCTCGTTAATTTGGTCGCACTCCCAGCTGGCACAGTTATGCCGGATCGACGTTAGCCCAATTGTGATCTTTCTGCTGGGCCAGCATCGATTTGATAATCAGGCGAGTGTTGGAAGTTTGTGCTGCCTTTGAGACGGAATTCATGTGACAGGAAATCGGCAAACAGGAATAACTATCCGAACATCGCTGGTCCGTCATTGGTGGACAGACACCCTACCGTTGGCCAAACGTCATCCGTTTCCACAAGGCCAAGTGTCTCTTAATTTCTAACCAAAAGCCAACATTGAACCAATGTTGCCAATGTCGGTATGACCAACTGCGATGATGAAATCTAAGCCCAATATTAATTGAACGTAATCGAAAAGTAGTCTTCATGAAGATGAGAGTTGGCCTGCGTCGGCAGGAAAGTAAGGACAATTAATTTTCCCTGCCAAATGTTGAGAGAGGTATGCTAACCGCCATGGGAAACAAGCTGAAGCTACATTTCACCTCTCTTTACCGGTAGATGGAGGTGACGTTTTCACCCCTGTCTGTCTGTCTGTCTGTCTGTGAGCATGATATCTCATAAAGTTGTGGACGGATTCGGACGAAACTTGGTGGATGAGTTGGGTAGGTGACAAGAACAAACCAATTAGATTTTGGTTCAGGTCTGGATGCAGATCCAGCCTATCAGTGGGATACAAAACCTAAAGTGTTCAGCTTGGTGGAGGTATGCACTATACCGAGTGCCGTTTCAGAAACAGAAAGTGCCTCGGAAACACTCGGATCTTCTTCTCAGAAACTACACACACGATTTTGATGAAACTTGATGACAATCTTCATCACCTGTGATGTACCAAAGTTTATTAATGGCATTAAAAAAATTAGGGTCTAAGGGAATCTAAGGGGGGGGGTCTTCCCCCCTCCCTCCGTCAAAAAAATAGGTATTTGCTGTCTTCTCTGAAACTACACACACAATTTTGATGACACTTGACCGCAACCTTCATCACTCATGATGATAATACTAACAGTCCTATTTTCACCAAACTTTGGGGAATTTCTTCGGACCAAGGCCTCCTGATGCCTTGCAAATCCCTTCAAAAATTGCATATGAAGTTGGTCAATTTAAAGGTCAAAGGTCATTACAATTCCAGGATCGCTACTTTTGACTTCTCAAAAAATATTCATCCGATTTAGATGCAACTTGGTTGGAATTATCTCTGCACGGTGCTTTCACAAGTTTGTTCAAACCATCGGTTAATTTACATATTTTGTGGGTCATCCACTGTGATGTAACCAAGTTTGAATGTAAAACATATATTCATGCTCCACCCATGTTTTTCCTCATGCACATTCATGTTTTCCCTCATGCATATTTATCTTTTTCCCTCATGTATATTTGTGTTCTGCCCACGACTTGCCTCAATGCATGTTCATGTTTTGCCTCATGCATATTTATGCTCCGCCAATGTGTCGCATCATCTCCACTGCAAGCGGGGAGACCAGCGTTGCCTTGTCTGGCGGGCCGTTTGCACGTATCTGGAAAAGGCACGGTTTTTACCAACGCACTTGGAGTGTTTTAAATAAAGAAAACGTGATTTAAACCTCTGCAACTGTTGGTTAAACTGCCTGGAGTATTCTTGTTCAAAAATCGGGACACGTAGGCCATTCCAGGATATCCACGCCTACCAGTGGTTCCCTGGTTATACCACATGAGCGCAGAGGCATTGCCCCAATTTTTATTACGTACAGTCAAGGCTCGTGGAAGAGCCAGAACACAGAATAGGTCAAGATGCAATGCCAACAGCATGTCTGAGGGACAAAATAGACAGCAACGGACAACAAGGAATGGGTTAAGGATGAGGGCGAGGGAACATGCAGGGGATGGATAAGATGGATACAGAAGCAAACTCTCAGGAAGGAAAAACTGAATTTTTTTTTAAGAGGGGTGGTGGTTTTAACGGGGGTAGAAAAGATCATGGTTTTGGATTGGGGATGATCGGAAATGATGGTGAACGGCTGTCTTGAAGACCTGGAGGGAAGAACAAGATTTAAGAGGACGTGGAAGTTGGTTCTACAGGCAGGACGAAAGAGGAAACAAATGAGTTGAGGTGAGTTTTTGTTTTTTTGTATACATAGTCGAGGCTTGTGGAAGAGCTAGTAGAATAAATGGATCAGGAGGTAACAAACAAAAACAGGATGCAAAACACACATGCATGGGGTGGACAAAATGTGTACAGAAGGATGCACCCAATTATGTCACATCGTTTCTTGGCATGGGTGGTGAACATCATGCATTTCATTTTTCACTCACATCGGGTCATAGATCAGATATAAAAAGTTTCATATTTTTTGGATAATGATTTCAATTCAACCAATTATGGCTGGAATACTTCACCGATGACGTCATCACTATCACCCTATATACCACATGGGGAGTTGATGACATGTGCCAAGTTTTAATTTCCTTTGTTGAGCAGTTTCAAAGGAAATGATGACCAATTTTTTTGTCCTTTGATCCAATGTGGCTGCCATACCATGTGACCAATGACATTAGGGCGAGCAAGAAAATATTCTCCATGGGGGGTCCCTCCTATGTCTAAAGTTTCACTTCGATGGGACAAGCAGTTGCAGAGAAAAACATTTTTGAAGCAAAAATATATGGACATGGACACGCACACACGCACGCACGCACGCACGCACACACACAGTAATAGTCTCGCATCTTCGGGATGAGACAAATAAACCTCGGTGGCATCAAAATGTGAAAACTTTGGAGGGGGTGAATACTTTTGCCGGTCACTGTGTCTGCACGTTTGAAATAAGGGTTACAGTGCACTCATAGTATTTTGTGCAACTGTTTGGGGAATGAAGAAGACATTCACATGTGAAAACTCTTTTTCTCATTTGGGGATGGGTTGTATTTGTGAATTGTAGTGTTTACATGGATACATTTTTTGCCATTGTATTTTATGGATGTAGGTTTGTTTCTTTTTAACTGGATTTGTAAGAACAGGGTCGCGCTCTCTCGCGCTCTCGCTCTCTCTCTCTCTCATGGCTGAAACATCACCACCAGTGCAGACAGGATGATGGCGTATGCTCAACATTTGGTGGAGAAAATTTGTTGTTTCAACATAGCTGTACCAGATTAGAGCTGCAGTCCTGCATGCCTTTGGACCGGTACCCTCGCCATACAGACAGGAGGAGAATATCTCAAGTATTACAGAAACAACCGGATAAATGAACACCGTTTGAGTACAGCAACACGTGATTTTAGAGAATTGTTGCAGTGCCATAAATAGGCCTTCATGACTCCACGTCAAAGATGGGAAACAACTTGTGATTCAGGTGGCTCCTGCAGCCACATGCTGAATGCAAACATTCACCTTGGACTGATTGCTTCAAGCACTGCTATTGGATCCCACACAAATTGGCTGGCAACATTATAAGTGTGCAGTCCATGGCTCCCAAAGCATGAGATTCTTGTGTCATTTAAACTTACTTAGCTGTTAATAGAGGCCTCGTTCCCTCGCTTTCTTGCTTGATCGCGTTTCCTCTAATCAGTCGTGACAAAAGTTGATATTTACATCAGTCGGGCTACTGATAGCGCTATCTGGTGGTGAAAGCAGAACTTTGAATGTAATGAGTGCCTTTGGAGCAACTGCGTTTGAGACATCTTGGTCGCCCAGCTCCTCCCCCACGATAAATTTCACATTAAAATAATACATGGTCACTGATCAGTAGGGTGTTTATGGCAGAATGTGAGTCATACACCTGACATACATGCACTTGCTCTTCTTCACAGAGATTTTAACTTTAAATTACGTGTGTGTGTGTGTGTGTGTGTGTGTACATACAGCAATCCCTTGTAGTACACAGCCTTCGAGAATGCAATTACATTATTACGCAGTACGAAAAATATTGATTTTTAATAAATAAATAAATAAAATATTTTAAAAAAATTCTCGTTATTACTGCCAAGGATGTAGAGAAAGTTCTGGATTCTCATAATGAGCAACTGACTAATGACAAACTGCTGGAGCTGGAGAGGCATGTGGCATTGGAGGCTGAGGAGACAGCCGAGGAAGCTCCACCTAAAAAAGTCCTCACTACCAGTGTGTTGAAAGATGCTTGTGGAAAAATTAATGAAGCCCTGGTGTTTAAATTATGGAATCTCCTGCTACCAGCAGATTCTCATGAAAAAAAAAGAAGAAGGGAAGACAACTCACTCGTGATGCCTTTGCCTCTTTCACGAAGAGATCAAATAAGGAACCTCAGCCACAGCCAAGGTCATCTCAGGAAAAAAGAACCCGACGATACAGCCACCGGTAACCTCTTCCCACCAGTGCCGCAGGAATGTGCAGCGGAAGATGTCCTAGGAGCGGAGGCACCTGGTGTTTAAGAAGCTAGCTCGTTTTTGTCATGTGTCAATGACATCATTTGTCAGAAGTGCTTTCTTGTGTTATTTTATTCAATAAAAACATATTTACTTTGATTTTACATTTCACTTTTATTGTATTTATATGTTGTACAACATCTATATATGCAATGAGAGTCACTATATTAAATAAAAATTAAGATTGTAAAAGGACTTTCATGGTGGAGGAACCTATCCCAATACCTGCTGTGTTAAAACCATCTCATAGTCCACGAAATTTGAGATACACGGTTTTCCCAAGAACACATCTACAGCATATAACAAGGGTTTGCCTATTAAATATATATATATATATACCCAACATCCTGTGTATGTTGCAGAGCGTTGGTCTTTCTTGCCCTGCGATCATGCTGGCGGTTTGTCACCCCTCTCAGTAGTTAGGGAAAGAATTATTAATTTGTTCATGGTGCCAGCGATAGCTTACCTACTCTTCATGAAGGACACCATGGGATATTTAACGTCCACAACCAAATGTCAGCAGATGGGACAACCAGTTTAACGTCCATCGACGGATGGCACACACATTAATGAATCCCCTGCTGTTGAAAATCCTGGATGACAGTTTATAGTTGGGTCGGGGTGTGAACTAACCAGGCTAAATGGCTTAGAGACGAGTGGCGTCCGGTTCTGGTTTGGAGCGTCAGCAGGTCTTTCAGGGCTCTTGCTGACTTTCTCAAAGTTAAGTTTCCGGTCGTTATTTGTCCCATTTTAACTGTTTATTTTCTCACCTCCATGTTACTGTGTGTTCCTAGCTCGGTTTTGTTTCAAAAATCGTGCTATTTTGTGAGTTTCCGTAGACCTTGTCTTACCAGGTTCCTTGAGGCCTACCCATCCTTCCCCTCTTGGTGTTTGATCGTTTTTATTTGTTTCTCTCCCTAATACCTTCAATTCCTATTTTCCCCACTTTCCAATGCCCCCCCCCCCCATCCCTCCCAACAAAACACTCTGTCTCTTGTCTTAAAAACAAAACAACAAAAAAACAACAAACAAACAAACAAAAAAAAACCGACCTTTCTTCCTGCACACCCATGAGTCCCGATCCTTTGTCTTCCTCTTCTTCTTCTTCTCTTCTTCCAGCACACCATCTTTATTCTATTTGAGATGACCCACTCTCTCCATTTCCTTCACGATTTCCTCCTACAACCTTCCATTCCCGAATCTTACCTGTTCTTCAAAAATACATCAAAAATTAATAATCTTCCTTGTATTCCTTTCGATCTCGACATCTCCTGTAACCACGTGTCTCCCTCTCTCTTCTCTTCCTGGTACTTTTCATCGACCCAGCAGCTTCACTGCATTTACCGCTCCAAATTCACCACACACTTCCACGATTTTACTTCAACCTTCCCTTTTTCCGAATGTTACGCAATCCTTATTTAAAATAAATAAATAAATCCACTTTTGACTATACACCTCCCAAAGCCAATTGCTTCTCCCATAACCACGTGATCCATTTACACCCCCTGCATTTACCGATCCAATTTCACCTCACAATTTTTCCCACAACACTTCCATTACCTAATCTGATGAAAACGCTCTCAAAAATAATAATAATAATAATAATAATAATAATAATGATCATAAAAACGATCTCTTATAATGCTTCATCTTCCTTCTTACACGTGTGGTACTCTTTACTGTATCATAATACACAACTCTTCTTCTATTTAAACAGACTGCTCTCAATTCGACCTCTCCTTCATAGTCATACCTTGCCTAAAAAATCCAACTGTTACAGTGTTTATTTTCTCCATTCTCTTAATTCGCCTTTATTACATCCATCAAAAATGTCTTTATCGCATTTCTGACCTAAAAAAAAAAAAAAATTTTGCTATAAATGTTCACATTCCATCAACAGTTCTTTTTTTCCAACTCCAGTGCCAACTCCCCCTCACCCTTCTCCCTCAACTCTCCCCCTCACCCTTCTCCCACCATTCACTCATCCTTCTCAAAGTTGCCCCCCCCTCACATCCTCAAAGCTGCCTCCTTCCCTGCCCTCTCACTTCCATCTCATCACTCCACCTCCTCAAATCCTCAACTGCCTTCTGCCTCCTCTCTGCCCTCCCCAGCACCACAGAGCGTTTTCTCCTCCTCATCCAGCCCCCTCCCCTAACTATTCTGCAATCCCACACACTCTTTCACAAACTCTCCTTACCCCCCCCTCCTCCCTTGTCCTACCCTCCTCCTCCCCCCATCCCCTGCACCCAAAGCCTCCTCCCCTCCCTCTTCATCAACAGTGTGGACCTCAAATATCCAGCTTCGCTCAAACTTTACAGATCTTTCCATACAGGTTGCCACTGACAAACCAGACATAATCTCTAACAGAAACTTCCTCCCTCAAGACGTGTCTGACTCCCAAGTATCTCTCCCCGGTTACTCCCTCCTCCGGTATGACAGACCTGAGCCTCGTCCTGGTGGAGTTTGCCCTTCATCAAAGACTCCATTCCTCACTCTCCATGCACTGCCCTCACCCCCCACACCCCCAGAAATACCTCTGGCTACGGCTTCCCCTCCACTCCCACCTCAGTTTATATGTGTACTGTACCGTCCACCAAACAGTGATGACTCCATTTACACCCACTATCCGAAAACATGGACCATCTTCTATCTTCTCATCCGAACTCTCTTCCTCATATGTGACGACTTCAATTGTCATCATGCCAGTTGGCAGTGTGGGTACCTCTCTCACCTGTCATGGCACTTCAGCAAAACCTTTCTGCGACTCATTGGACTGACTCAATTGGTCAACTTCCCGACCCGGATCTCAACCAATGGTACTCCATCTCTTCTGGATCTGATTTTGACAGATTTCCCTGAAAATATCTGCTGTTTTCCTCCGCTCCAATCGGTTCTTCTGACCACGTCCTTGTCAAAGTGGATATCTCTCTGCTTTATCAGAGATCACCTCAGCACCATCAAGTCTGGCATTTCACTCAAGCTGACTGGCAGGGTCTCCAAGCAGCCATCAAACTTATAGACTGGTCTCCCATCGCTACTTTCTCAAACATCAACTCATCCTGAGAATTCTTTCAATGAAACTTGCTCTCCCTCATGCACAGATTTATCCCCTCTCGTCTTCAGTTGTCCTACCCATCCTCCCGCCATGGTTCACTGAAGCTTATGCGGAGCAGTTGTCCTGAAGCAACTTGACTTGCCTTCATGGAAAGAAAACCCAACTAATTCCTTCTCAGTTCCTTCCAGAAAGCTCAGAACAAGTGTGTATCTACCTCAGGAGAGCCAGAAAAGAACATTTTTCTAAGCTCAAGTCTGAACTCTCAAACCTGTCTCCCTCCTCAAAATCCTGGTGGCGTCTAATCAAATCTGTTTCTGGTGTATGTTCCCTCTCCATCCCTTCCTTACCTTAAATGGCCACACTGCTGATACCACACGTGAAAAGGCTAAAGTCTAAACTCAGTGTTTGCATCAAAATCTTGTGTTTGAAACCATTGCTTTCTGTACTCACCTTACCCAGTCGCACACAACTGTCCCTGGACTCTGTCCTTTTTTCTGACAGAGTGGAGAGCTTGCTGTCAAACTTCGACTCAGATTCTGCAAGACGGCATCAGCCCACATGTCCTAAAAACCTGCTCCTCTGCTCTTGCTCACCCTCTCATTTGCTCAAGGCCATCTGCTTGTAAATCAGCAAACATTACCGCCCTGCACAAAAGAGGTGCAAAAACAGATCCCTGCAACTACAGACCAACCAGCCTTCTCCCAATCATCAGCAAGGTTATGGAATCCATCATCGCTTCAGACATTAAATCCTTCCTCTTCTCCAATGGCTTGAGGTACGATCATCAATTTGGTTTCAGACCAGGTCACTCTACCCTGGATATGCTGCTTCTGCTATCCCAACAATGGATGGAGGTCCTCAATGCCGAACATAAAATCAGAGCCAGATCCCAGACATATCGTGTGCTTTTGACACAGCCTGTCACCCTGTCCTGCTCACTAAACTCTATTCCTGTGGTATCCAAGGCCATATTCACTCATGGCTTGCAGACTTCCTCTCCTGTCACAGCCATCGTGTGCCCGAAATGGAGTTCTTTCATCCCCTCTTGCTGTCCAGGCTGGAGTTCCTCAAGGCAGCGTTCTGGGCCCTGTTCTTTCTGGTTTTCATCATGATCTCTCTGAGTCTCTGGAAAATGCTTTTTATCTCTTTGATGACAATCCACCTCTACCGTACCATCTGTCATCCCTCAGACCGACAAGCAGCATCTTCTTCGCTCACTGCAGATCTGGTAAAATCACAAACTGGTCCAACACGTGGAACATGTCTTTCAATCCTGAGAAATCTCACACTCTCAATATGTCTCTCCGAAAGGACCGTTTAGAAAAAACCCCCCATCCACTTTCTCAACAATCCTCTGGAAGAAGTCTTTCTTTCAAGCTTCTGGGTCTCACTATCTGCCATGATCTTTCCTGGGAAAGCCACATTTCCAACCTGGCCTCCAAAGCCAGTCGCCGACTGGGAATCCTCCATCGTGCAAAGTCCTTCTCGGCCCTCTTGAGCTCCTGACCACTTACAAAGCTTTCGCCTGCACCCTGATGGAGTCCTGCTCTCCCCTCTGCGCCGGTGCTCCTGCCTTCCACCTTTCTCTGCTTCACGCTGTAGAAACCACGGCATTTCGGATCATTGGCATCTCCCGCAATGAGGCTGAGTCTTTGGACCTCTCACTCACTGAAGGCAGGTCGGTGGTCTTTCTGTCTTCTACCGTCTCCTCTCCGGTCTCCCCCCCCCTTTGCCTCTCTTGATTTGTCCCCACCTATTTCCGTAGGCGCTCAAGGTCTGCAAACAACCCCCTTCTGGTAAAACTACCAAAATCACGAATCACTGCTCACCTTCACTCTTTCATTCGTCGTTTTTCCCGCCTTTGGAATAAACTCCCTCACTCTGTTCAATACCATTCTTCCCTCCAGGCCTTCAAAACAGCTTTTCACCACCACCTCTTATCATCCCCCATCCAAATCCTCGATATTTTCTACCCCCGTTAATCCACCCCAAACCCACCTCCTTCAAATTCCCTGTTTTCCTTCCTGAAAGTCCCTGTATTGTCCATTTTGTATTCCCCATGTTCCCCGCCCCATCCCTCTCCCCCACAGATCTCCTAATGTCTCCGTTTCCAACTGTTTTGTCTTTCCCACTCCCACCCCTCTTGTCTCATGCCACCCTTGCTCTGCGTTGTGTGTTAGCTCTCATACGAGCCTCGACAAGGTATACAAAAAAAATGGATGCTCCTTGCATACTGGTGATGCAAAAGGCGTTGTGTTCGGCGCTCCCCAAACTGCCAGGCGGAATGGGTGCTATCCGAGCCAGTCGAACTGACTTCTGACGCATCTTTCCCACACGGACCATATAACCTCTCATATTTCGGCACATACACTTCATTGACTCGCCTGCTGTGGAGCATTAACGTTAAACAATCCCAACAGTTCTTTTCAGAGCTAAGCATGACACGATAACAAATGGTAGCGCACCTCTCACTCACCTGTATCGATACCTCGTTCAGACCCACGGGGGACAAACCTGCTCACTTATGGGTGAGGAAGAGGTCGCCAACATGCCTCAACTTCTTCTTTCTTTCTGGCCCCTTTTCTGTCTAATTTCCCGGGACGAATGTGGCGCCTGTCTGTATTTCATATAAGGCCAGTTGTATCATGGGTTATATGAGTGCTAGAGGTAAGATTGTTCTCATGTGACACTGCAATCTCTTGTAAATACGTGCTTGTTCATACAAGATTTGTTGTTTCCAAAGACACTGGTGGTGAGGACAATGCTTAGTCACAGTATGTCAAGTAGATGTGAGGTTGTTACCCCACTGATTCGCTGCACTAATCGAGCCGAGGTCCCACCTACTGTTCCACTTGGCCGTACGTAATTAATAGACAAAGGTGGAGCATCGAGAGCATGGTTCTCCATCTGGGATAATTAAATCACCAGTAAGGTAATGCAAAATTTGGCGTGGGGACCATGCCAGATTTAATCACTGATGGCGTCCGTGATTGCTTTGCAACACGTCGGGTCATGGAGTTATCCGTAACTCGTTGACTCCCACAAGGGTCAAAGGTCAGGAAGCGGGTCCAAGAGAGGCCACTTGTGACCCAGTGACGTGCCCATAAACTATATACGTATACCTACACATATATACAGAGATTGGGGCTCATCAAAGGGCTGAATGACAAAGGGGGTGACATTGAATGGTAGAGGGGGTTGGCCTACAAGGTAGGATGGATAAATGGGGAAGGAATCAACAAGCAAGCAGCAAAAACAGGGATTATACAGACAGGACAAGGGAACCATGTCTAGTAAACAGACAATGAAGATGTAATCAGGAAAAAAAAATTGACAAAGATGGTAAATGTTGAAAAGTGTGGATGCGTAGGATCAGAGAGTCAGAGATCAGAGAGTTTGCCTCAGCACCTTGGCTTCCACCACTTTTAGGAACATAAGATGGGATCTGGCAGCACCAGTCTGCAAAAGAAATCCATTCTCTTTTGCACTGTGGATGAAAACGTTGTGCACTGTTCGAAGATATGTGATTGGCCCAGGAAAGGTCATAACAGGGTTAATCCAATGAATTCTTAAGCCTGCACCTTTGCCAGAATTCGATTGCAGAAATAGACTGGAAAGTTGGTCTTTGAGTGGGGGGGATCAGAATGATGGGGGCATTTACAGGTTGTGCCAAAAGCGATTTTTCTTTGGAAATGTATTGTTGAGGATGCTCAGAAAAATTAGCTCAAAAACACAAACAATTTCTCCCCATTACGACCCTGGAGGGCCCACTTTGTCCCCCAGGACTCCCCAGAGAGGGGTGCATTTTGTAACTTCCATGTTTAAGGACCGATTCTCACAATTGATGCGTCATATGAAAGCTCTTCTCAAGACCAAACAAGATAATAATTCACTGTTATTTAGAAATTTGCCAAACTTTCATTATTTTTTGGATGAATTTCAAAACTGTAACATATTCTTGAACAACAAAAGGAAAATCGGGGTGACACATTTGATCACAAAGTCACGTGTAAGCCTCATTGATAGCATCGGCAGAGGTCCGAGCTCCCCATTTCTACCTTCTTGCAGCGACACCTTGCTTTGTCGCACCCCGTTTTACAGGCAAGCACATTGGATGAACGCCTTTGCCGCTTTTGAGAAAGTGGGCTTCGTTATCCACTGCTGTGCCCATCCCTTCCCCCCACCCCTTGCTTTTTCTTCCATTCAAACTTGGCTGAGAACACCTCTGGGAGCAATTGTTCATGGGAGGAGATCCAAACGCTGGCCTGGAAGATGGAGCGTCGGGTGTGTTGGAAAAGAGACAGCAGTGCTTGATTGGCTGGAACTCTAACCTTCTCTGTCACGCGTTTGGTCTTGAAGGGTGTCTTTTGTGGGAGGAATTTGAGACGTATCCCTCTACTTGGCAGAATACCTTCTTCCTGAAGATGTTGATGTCATGTGTCTCTTTTTCTCTTGAGTTGTACACCTTGACGACGAACTTTTGAATTTCTCCAAAGACATCACAATCCTCCTCAACCTCCATGAGGTGTTCCACTTGCCGTAACACTTCGGTGAACCAGGGGTTCCTTTTCAAGGTGTTGGCAAAGGATACCTTGCCTTTTCCTTGAGAGCAAGACATAACATCACAGCAAGTGAATGCATGGAAGAGAGGGAGAGCTTTCACCATCAGTCCCAGAAAATCACACAGCTCTTCGATGTTGATCCAAGTAATGTTTCCACCAATGACGAACTGGATCCAAATCGCCACCCCATCGGCGATCCGATGGTACTTACCGCACACAATCGCCACCACGTCAGTGTCCCCTGTTTGGATTCTCATGGAAGTCGCCCCCTGCTGGATCGCATTCATGAGGTGGACCATAATCCGGCTGTCCGCCTCCTCGTGATTACAGTCTCCCTCCATTTGGCCACTTGATTCAATGTGGCTGACCAATGAGAAAGAGGCGATGAAGAGGTCTTTCTTTGTTGGGATTTGGATCTTGGATCCAGCTGTTGCAAGTAGATGGTTCAACTCTTCCTTGTTGTTCGAGTCGCTCAAGAACCTCGCAAAGTTGGCTGGAACTCTAACCTTCTCTGTCACGCGTTGTCTCATTCCAGTTCCTCTCATGTCTATCACTCCTTTCACACTCTCCTCAAAGTAGCGATCAAAGATCACATCCAAGTGCATGCAGTTCACCAGTTGTGCCTGGATGAAGGAGCAAAACATTCCGCAGATTGCTGGAGTGTAGTGAGGTTTTGCAAAAAGAAGGCTCCATGAACATCCAGAGGCATTTTGGAGTAAAACTTGGGAACAAAGCTTTTTAACCTAATTTGAACATGCTAATCCAAAAACGCTTGTTCCAAAGCTGAATTATTGGTATTTTACCCCTTAATTCCCAATTAAAAATGAATGCACTAAATTAAGTTGACTCAAATTAAAAAAAATTACACCGATGTCATGTTTTTTCATGAATCATTTGCAAAGAAAACCACGTCTTCGTGTATTTTTATATTTTCATACTTTAAATAATGATGTGTTAAGAAAAAGAAGCATCCAGAGGCATCCAGAGGCATTTTGTTTGAAAGTTTGGAACAATGCCTGTTCCCAAGCTGAATTCTGGATGGTTAACCCTTTTATTTCCATTTCAAAATGAGATGCTAAATTAACTTGATTCTAATTTAAAATTATGCCAATGTAATGTTTTCATAAATTAACTCTGCAAGAGAAAGCACATATTAAATGGAGTTCATAACCTCCATCACCGAAGGTGGATGGAGGTTATGTTTCCACCCCTGTCTGTCTGTCTGTGAGCAGGATATCTCAAAAAGTTATCGACGGATTTGGCCAAAACTTGGTGGACAGTTTGTGTGTGTGTGTGTGATAAGGACGAATTGATTCCATTTTGGTGAAGATCTGGAAACGAGAATTAATTAATTAATTTTTTAACTTATCATCATCATCATCATCATTTCGTGTGCAGCCTGTGATGGATGTTTGCATCATTTCTGGGAGCACAGCTGTGCTGCTGATACAGTGTCCCCTGTTTCCAGTAAACTGGTGATCATTTTGCCGATCTCGGAAGGATGACAGGCTGAGTCAACCTACCTGGTGTTATTTAGCAGCAAGACAGGGGCTTCAACTCAAGACCCAAATATCTTAAGCCAGCCACCTTAACTAATAAGCCAACAACAGGCTCAATTTTTTTTTTTAAGTGATTCTTCAACATTGAGAGATAGGGCCAAAAAATATAGATATACAGTATATAGCACAATATTTCAAAAATGGTGTGGACGAGTTATAACAAAACTAGGTGGATTAGCTGGATAGGTAACAAGAACAAGCCGATTAGATTTTGGTTCAAGTCCGGATCCAGATTCGGCCCATCAGTGGGATATAAAACATAAACTGTTCAACCTTGGCAGAGGTACGCACTCTACCGAGTATCATTCTAGTTTTCCAGTTTTCATTTATTAAATCAAGAATTGCTGTCTTCAAAGTAAAATTTGATAATCAACCAATTAAAAAGAAGATTAAATACGCAGGCATGTTGCTCCGTGATACGGCATTAGTAAGAGGCTCCATGTTTTGGAACATGAAAGTCATCTTGCAAATACAAATTTTCCGAATTATTTATCAATAACAATCCAAGTCCATCACAGCCTTTCATATTAAGATTATATGGCAAAAAAACCACTACAGAAACATCCTCCTTCAGTACCTTACCATTACACAATTCGATTCTAAAAAAAACAAAGAAGCCTGGTGTTGACTTGGTGATTAGGATGGCAGGCTTGTGATCTTAAGGTCCTGAGCTCAAGCCCTGTTGGCTGCTGAATTATCACCCGGTGGGGTTGACTCAGCCTGTCATCCTTCTGAGGTTGGCAAAATGAGTACCAGTATACTGGTATAGGGGCACAACATCAGCGGCATAGTCATGCCCTAACAAAATGATAGCTGCCATATGCAAGAAGAATAAGATTCTAAAAATAATTGATAAAATTAATTAGCAGTAATAAAACATTCTTTAAAAAAATTATTAATTTTCTTATCATTTCAGATCGCAATTGATCAAGTGCTTTCTTTGGTGAGGCCGTTCGCAGTGGATCTTGAACTTTGTATCCGGCGGCAGGAAAACTTTGTGAATGAGCGACGAGTTTTGAATGAAGACGGTAATAAGTCTGAAGTAGCATTCCATCACCCACGACTCAGGAATCATGCCGTGAAGAAGAATTGTGGTGAAAGAGACAAAGAAAATCTTGAAAGCTGACAGAAGCATTCTGCAGTGTCTTGTCATCGTTTACGAGGCCAGCCGACCAGTTCATTTGACTGCAATCTTGAAACATGAACCGATGCCTGTACCAATCTCTCTTGCTGAAATGAATGGGTCACTCCGCACCGGGAACAAATCCATGCTTGCAGATCTCTTGACTGAAGGCATAGACTGCCCTGAATATATCCAACTGCATGAAGAATCATCTCGTCTTATAATAGATGGTCAAGCGCTTATTGTCGGCATAGGATTGCCTGCTGATGCATTGACTTTTGATGACATAGCAGATGTATTCATCAAAACTGTACCTTATTTGGGCTCAGGCTTCAACAGTAGATGTTATCTGTGATCAATACATACATTATTCAATCAAGTATGGCACAAGGTCAAGGAGAAGTAAGAGTATTCAACCTGTCAGACGTGTGGTAAAAGGTCGTCATGTTCCCTTACCAAAGGCGTGTTGTAGAAGGCCATGGTCAAGTTTTCGAGCTCCCACAGAAAATAAAGCTGACTTGTCTCGGTTTACGTCTGAGCAGATTCTTTTCAATGCTCCACCACACAGACATTGTGGATGCTGGTGACTTCACGGATCAGTTAGATGTTCAGTCATCAAATAGAAACACTGATGTTAGTTCCCTGAGCGCTGCACACGAGGAAGCAGACACAAGAATGGTTCTGCATGCCAGACACAGTGACTGATACTGTTGTCATTTCAGCAAGAGACACAGATGTTCTTCTGGTACTAGTAGCTCATTTTCCTCGTTTTAAGGATATAAGGGACTGGTCCGTCAAAGAAGAGAAAAGTACATTCCCATCACTGAAGTGTTTAACAGACTACCTTCAAACTCAGCAACTGCACTTTTGTCTTTCCATGCACTAACTGGTTGTGATGCCACATTTTTTTTTTGTAAACCACACAAGCACACAGCATGGAAGGTTTTCAAGGTCAATCATGACCTCCTGAAGACATTAGGGGAAGGCAAGTTTACAAAGGAGAAAGCTGAGCTCAGAGAGAGGTTTGTTTGTCACATATACAATGTGCTGCATACAGCCTCCATTGATACAGCAAGGCATATTCTCTTTCCCCAAACTGGCAAGCCAGAAGCTTTGCTCCCAACAAGCGATACTCTTCAGCTGCACTTGAAAAGACTGCACTTCCAGGCAGCTGTGTGGAGGTGTGCTCACCTACCGAAACCAAAGCCTCCCCAATTCCAACACAAATGGGATTGAAAAGTGTGAAACAGGACTGCAGCGAGTTATGACTTTTCATGTTGCCAAGTCCTATCCCTTTGTCATGCTTAGAAATACTGCATTATCATGTTCATGCAGAAAACAACGTAACACCCTTCATTGCACGCGTCGCCAATCCGGTTTGCGATGTGCAGCTCTCTGTGTAGATGTAATGATGAACATCCTTGCATGGATTTGTAGTAATGGTAAGTGAAATTTGTTTGGTCACGTGCTCAAGGTTACATGACTGATTTCTGGTGATATATGTTGCCCATGCATAGCGTTTGATAGGCAGATTACTTAATACTTGAATTCTTCGTCGTATTTCCATTGCTCTGTTCCTACACTGGGGTCACCAAAAGTATTCACCCCCGACCAATAATGCCATGTTGAGATGAATTACGAATTATGCAGAAACAATTTTTCAAAATAAACCTTTTTATTCATAACTGAAGAGATCAAACTAAACACTGTTATAGTTCAAGGAGGTTACATATCAGGAATACCTGCAAAAAACATGTACAAATCAAAAATTCACTGGTTGTAAAAGTATATTCAGCCCTGAGGTCATGATACATGTAACAGTAACAAAAACATGTACAAATCAAAATTCACTGGTTGTAAAAGTATTCACCCTTAGGTTATGGTACATGTACACAGTACAAAAAACATGTACAAATCAAAATTCACTGTTGTAAAAGTATATTCAGCCCCTGAGTCATGATACATGTCATACGTACAAAAAAATGTACAAATCAAAATTCACTGGTTGTAAAAGTATTCACCCCTTAGGTTATGGTACATGTACACAGTACAAAAAACATGTACAAATCAAAATTCACTGGTTGTAAAATATTCACCCTAGGTCATGTACATGTACACAGTACAAAAAAACATGTACAAATCAAAATTCACTGGTTGTAAAAGTATATCAGCCCCTTAGGTCATGGTACATGTACACAGTACAAAAAACATGTACAAATCAAAATTCACTGGTTGTAAAAGTATCAGCCCCTGAGGTCATGACATGTACACAGTACAAAAAACATGTACAAATCAAAATTCACTGTTGTAAAAGTATATTCAGCCCCTGAGGTCATGTACATGTACACAGTACAAAAAACATGTACAAATCAAATTCACTGGTTGTAAAAGTATTCAGCCCTAGGTCATGTACATGTACACAGTACAAAAAAACATGTACAAATCAAAATTCACTGGTTGTAAAAGTATATTCAGCCCCTTAGGTCATGGTACATGTACACAGTACAAAAACATGTACAAATCAAAATTCACTGGTTGTAAAAGTATATTCAGCCCTTAGGTCATGGTACATGTACACAGTACAAAAAACCATGTACAAATCAAAATTCACTGGTTGTAAAAGTATTCAGCCCTAGTCATGATACATGTACACAGTACAAAAAACATGTACAAATCAAAATCACTGTTGTAAAAGTATTCAGCCCCTAGGTCATGGTACATGTACACAGTACAAAAAAAAATGTACAAATCAAAATTCACTGGTTGTAAAAGTATATTCAGCCCCTTAGTCATGGTACATGTACACAGTACAAAAACATGTACAAATCAAAATTCACTGGTTGTAAAAGTATATTCAGCCCCTTAGGTCATGGTACATGTACACAGTACAAAAACATGTACAAATCAAAATTCACGTTGTAAAAGTATATTCAGCCCCTTAGGTCATGGTACATGTACACAGTACAAAAACATGTACAAATCAAAATTCACTGGTTGTAAAAGTATATTCAGCCCTTTAGTCATGGTACATGTACACAGTACAAAAAAACATGTACAAATCAAAATTCACTGGTGTAAAAGTATTCAGCCCTTTAGGTCATGGTACAGTTACATGTACAGTACAAAAACATGTACAAATCAAAATTCACGGGTTTGTAAAAGTATTCATCCCCTTAGGTTATGGTACATGTACACAGTACAAAAAACATGTACAAATCCAAATTCACTGGTTGTAAAAGTATTCATCCCCTTAGGTTATGGTACATGTACACAGTACAAAAACCATATACAAATCAAAATTCACTGGTTGTAAAAGTATATTCAGCCCCTTAGGTCATG
>CM068955.1:170524395-170545768 GCA_035128595.1 Eptatretus atami
GCCTCAGGTTAACCCAAGGAGACCGCCGTCTGGTGGACGACACCTCAGAACCACTCCACCTGACACCACAGCAATCTGACCCATGGAGTTTCCGCTGTGCGTTTCCTCCCGTCATCAAGGAATGGGGGTCCCGAAGGCCTTGTCCGAATCCCGTGAATTATCATTGGAGTGGAGTGGTTCTGAGGTGTCTGTGAAGGGCAGCAGCACAGGAGGTACTCCCATGGAGTGGGTTTTCAGTTTTCTTTGCGTTTGTGGGTTTTGCGGAATGAAGTGTTTTACGGTGGTAGGAGTGCAAATCCTGCCACCAACCTCCTAAAAAATAGTAACCCGACTGCAGGAGGACGTCCGCAGACACAGTTGGGCACGAGACATGAATAGCCGTTGGCTCACAAGGAGCTCCTCCATCCTTTGACAGGTTTTGTTTTTAATCCTGCTGGGTGTCCATATCCAAACACCCTCCTCACCAGAAAACCTGGTAGGGGAGACAGTTCAATCGCTGACAACCCGACCGTTAAACAGGTTAGTACAGGTTTACATGGTACCTGTAGCATGTCACAGATCTAATCTGGCCTGACCTGACAATAATAATTAAATAAAAGTTTCATTCCCTGTTTTTTCTTGGATTGCAATAACATGAATTGTAATTTTTTTTTTTAAAGTTTAATACTTGGTGGAACATCTTGATGGCTGCAGTGGATGTGGATGTTGAGTACATTTCATGCTATTATTTAATAAAAGGGTCTTTTAGTTTATTCACAAATGTAAAGTACTATATTGTCCATCGTCTTGGCAGAAATATATATTTGCCATCATGTGTGTTGTAAATTAAACAAATTGCTTGATGTAAATTATATAATTTACTGTGTATAACACACATTGTGAATAGGAGATATCACATGGTTATTCTATCAATTCTTCGACCAAACTTACATGGTTAATTATTAAATTAAACTTTTAAAACAATACATCTTAATTTTTAAATATGAAAATATAAAAATTAACTTTAATATGTGGTTTCTTTGCAAATGATAAAATAAAAACATGACATCAGTGTCCTTACTTCCACCACCGAAGGTGAAGGAGGTCATGTTTTCACCCCTTTCTGACTGTCTGTCTGTTTGTGTACAGGATATCTCAAAAAAGTTGTGGACGGATTCAGACGAAACATGGTGGACAGGTTGGGTGTGTCACAAGGACAAACTGATTCGATTTTGGTGAAGATCCAGAACTGGATGTGAGAATTATTTAATTTGTAAAGTGATTCCTCACCATTATGCCTGGTGTTGGCTTAATGGTGAGGGTGGCAGGCTTTGGATCCTTGGGTCCTGAGTTCAAATCCCGCTCAGCTGTTAAATTAATACCAGGTGGGGTTGACTCTGCCTGTCGTCCTTCCGAGGTCGGTAAAATGAGTGCCAGCATGCTGGTATACTGTGTCGGAGTGGCGATCCGTCCAGGATTGTGTCCAATAGTCAAGGAGACTGCTTAAGCAGCACCAACGCTCTGCACAGAGTATGGTCCCAATCTCCTCCTCTTCTCCTTCACCATTGACAGATAGGGCCCAAAACGATATATAGCATCAGATTTCAAAAATGCATTGATTGGGCCCGATATGTTCTCGTGGATCAGGCATTACGTGCGCTCTGCTTTGGCTGTAGTTGTGAAGTTCGGGGCTGCCTGGTTCAATTTCCTTTCGTCACCTCATCCTCAGTCAACCACATTATCCTCGAGTCTGGAGTCCGATTGGATTAACGACAAAATTCTATCCCTTTAAATATCCTTCAACTTTTCATTCTGTCGCATTAGTTTTGAAACACAAGATATCTCCTTCTTTTTAGTATGCAGCACATGGCTGTGGGGAGAATCATTTGCTTGGGGGCACAAGTGCACCGTTGATGCAGTGCCATCTGTAGGTTTGAGCAGGGATTCGTTCACGGTGCCGACGATAGCTCGCCTACGGACACCGTAGGATCATTTAACGTCCGCCAACTGATACTGGCAGATGTGATGCCCAGTTTAACGTCCATCAGAGGGATGGCACACACATTTATTAATCACCCTACCTTTGAAACAATGGGATGACTGTTTCCAGCCGAGTCAACATTCGAACCCAGGCGAGACAGAGTTGGTGTCAGATGCACAAAACCTTTGAGGCCATTAAGAAAAGGAAGACAAGGGGGGAATTGCAGGAGTCAGAAAATGGGTAAGAGGAGTCTTAGAGAAGGCCTAGAGTTTTTGGAGGAGAAAAGCATAAAAGAAGTCGAGGAAAGGGAAGGAAAGTGAAGTGAAAAGGGGATTGGGGAGGATAATGAAACCTACAAGGACAAAAGGTCAAATCTTCCACCATAATAAGTAGATGGCCCTTTTCCAATTACTGAACAAAAAACTGTCAATGTCAAATCACATCTTTGTGCGTGTCAATTTTTACTGATTTGGAAAAGAAAACATCATTGTTGTTAGTTTCAGTGTTCTTATTGGTATTTCATTGTTTTTGCAACCTCTGAAAGCATATATTCACTTGTCCATAAAAACTTCTGTCCTATCTTACCATCTCCCAGCCGTAAGATGCAAACCATTTTGAGGCATCGTATGGAAATGGTTAACGGAATACAAAACGGAGAAGTGTACACCTTAGATGTCCAGAAGATAGCCATGATATGAAGAAGAGATAAAGTCATGAAGACGAGCAAAACTTCGATTCAAGAAACTTTGATTCTTGCTGGAATTGTTGCGAAGGACCGGCAACTTGCTTCTCGCGGTGAACGGACTCCGTGAGATTGCCCAGGAAGCTTGTGCAATTTGACAGTTCAATCGCGTGGAATAAAGCCATTTGAGGACATGCATTGGCTCAAGCATTTCTGGCAACTGCCTATAATATCCAGCAACTTTCCCGGTTTACATCACCGAAACCACCGTCTCAATAGCTGTATTATTCCTTGCACGACCACGCAACGTCTCCGTGAGCAAGGCGTGCTGAGAGCTCAAAAGGCCGGTTCAAAGTGTGCATCCCACTGAGTGTGCTGCGCTAACAGCCTTGCGAATTTTCAACTTGTACTTCAGTTGCACAGAATACATTGGAATCTTTGATTTACTGCCTGCGACATTGTACAGCATCAGCTGCAACATGTGCATGGTTTAAGGGGAGGACAAGGCCAGATAGGCCACAATAAGGTAGTATACAGCCAACATATTATTGGTACATTTCAGAAACAACTGTTTAAATGAAATACTGCAAGGCTACGATTGTTTGAGATGGAATATATATATATATATTTTTTTTTTAATCTTACTTGCCATATTCCAGCCAGAGTAACAGCTGCAGTGATTTCTGGCATCGTCGAGACAGGAAGCTTTGACGATGTTAGTAATGAGGTGAGGCGCAAGGGGATTGGATCTGGGATTGTGAGGGCTTCAGGTACTCCCATCCTGTGACTGAGACCTCCAGCAATTCATACATTCAGCATGTCATGGGAAAGACATATTAGATGGTGACGGGAAGAAGAGGCAATGGGTTGGAGGGGACACTGATGCGCACAAACAAAATTGCGGTTTATCCTCTATATCCTCCTAGAAGTTCAAAATGATTCCACAAAACTTTCTCATTACTCAAAATTATTCACGATCCGGGAGCTGAAGACTTTGAGTGGGCGTATACAATTATATTGGATCCCTCAAAAGATCGGATTCCACATATCAAAAATCTCAGTCACTCAGAAGTTGAAGTTTCCTCTTTGTTTTAAGTTTCAGATTTCGTCAAACTCTGAGTCATCGAGTGAACTTTTGAAACCACCTTGCACGTGACATGCAATGGCCAAATGTCTCGAGGCTGCTCGAGACTATTTGTATTCATTTGCAACAATTGGTACAAATCATTTTCATAACTTATGTAATGATTTTCCATAAACCAGCAAAGTTGAAAATGATACCGAGCGGACATCCTGTTATAACCTAATTAAAAATTATTGGTGTCAAACGTGTGGATATTGTTGGGCGTTGTTCACGCCTGTTCTGAACAGAAAATGCGATGGCGGCCCCATCAAAACCGTTGTTCTAATTAACATGACGTGCCTACGCCGTTTTGCAGGAGAAGTGCTGACTACACATGTCACATCCTGCTGTTCTAAAAGTAACTTAAAATTTTCCTTTGTGGGGAGGGTGGGAGATCAGTACCTTAAAATGGAGATCAGTACCTTTCAGCAAATGTCAGTACTCTCAAGTTAGCAAACGACTACAACCCGTTATGGCGCATCTTCAACCAGACAAGTTACCTCCAATTATCATAAAAGTAATGGAATCCATAATCGTAACTGCAGACATAAAGCCTTTCCTCATTTCAAGGAGCCTGGATCCCTGACGATTAGTTTGGATTCCATCTGGATTGGTCAACTATTTGGACATGGTGCTGCTTATTCTCAAACAATTAGCGATTTTCAAAATTATGTATGAATGCTAACGAGGCCTTTGGCACATGCGCTGTGTGAGCGTTTTCAGCGACTCGGTTTCCATCCATGAAATGTGTGATTAAAATAGTGTTTTTAACATAATTTTCAGAATTTACAGTTTAGATGAAAAGAGTGGCAATTGCACGATGGTTAACCATATTTGTTCTGTTCCTAAATGCAAATCAGACACACGAGAATACGAGAAATATTCGTGGATGGGAGGTGTTTCGCGAGTTCTTATCATTTCCTGTTAGTACAAGTGAGCGATGACGGTGGATAAAACACACGCACACTTCTCCTTTCACCAATAGATGCAAAAATCTCATATAATTTATCTTATGGCCCATGAACCAAACCCCCAAAAATATTTATTTTTATAATCAGGCTGCAACAGGCTATACAAGTCCCACTCTCACCACCACCGCCCCCCCCCCCCCCACCTCCTTCCAAACATGATTAATAGTAAATATAACCATTTTAAACTTACCCTGTGCATTGACAACCTTCCCTTTGGTGTTAAGAAGCAACCAAACCAGATAGGGCGTCTCCCTCTGGGAAGTCTGCCTGAATGTTGGCAACGATGGTATCGTCTTTCCAATTGCAGACTCCATTGAATACATCGCCAAGCCTGCCACGTTCACACGAGGTAATCCCGCAGGGTTCAAAGTCCACTCACTGGCAGAGATGGTCGAAGGTTTGGGTAGAACGTACCCATCTACAAACCTTCCTGCAGTGCACCGATCCACATGGCCACGGGAGTTTGCAGTATGGGGAGCCGTAAGCAATCAGCTTTTTGGGTGAGTTCAGAAAGTTCTCTAACTCATTCTTTGTGCAGAGGCAGACCCTTTCCCGCTGGTACGTTTCCAAGTATTTTGGGCTTCTTTTAGAAGCTTTGCGAGTCATCTTGGGTAACAATCCTTACCTCACACACAATATTTGTTGGGCTGCCCTGATGACCCCTGTTGCTCAGGGTTTCTGTGCATGCGCATCAAGCATTCTGGAGCGGATCAAGTCGTTTTGAAAGTCATGTATAGTTGGAGGCCATAAATCTCCAACAAGAGGTCAGGACAGTCTCCCTCGCCACATCTGGAGCATGAGACATGATCTAGCATCCTGATCTGCTTGTCAAGCTCTCTAGCTGTGATATACAAGGTTACCTTCATTCCTAGCTTTCTCCTGATGACGATCTTTGCTCTTTGCTTATTTGAGTTCCTAGTGAAGACTCCAATACAGTATTTGGTCTTTCATTTGATCACTTCCTTCACTCACACAGGTAACTAGTACATATAAATATTTTTCTTTCAAATGATTGACCTGCTGTGCCTAAGAGACACTCATGGTTTAACCATTGGGAGGGTTCAACTGCTACTTGTGTCACACTTTAAGGTCATATGACTGGCATTCCTTACCACCTCTGACACATGTCCAACCTCCTTCCCCTTCCTGTCCAAACTTCAGCCCATATTCCATCTCATAGCCTCAGGGCAGCCATGTCCTGTGGTCGCGAACATTTCCATAACTCTGAATCTATCATGAAAAGGTCGCTACTCAATTGTGCAGCAGCTTTCAACCAAGGAAGGTCTTCCTTTTTAATGGCAAAGGTTGCTAAACACCCACAAGTACGATATAAACTCACAAAGCTCACTTTTTCATGCAGGCAAGTTTACCAATGCTGGTATTTGAAGTAAACTTACATTTGTGAGAAGTTTGTGCAGAAATGTCCACAATGTGTATGCAAACTCAAAACTGTGTGAACGAAGAGTCACGTGAACACAAACTCGCATTAACTTTGACCTTTTGCTGACTGGCCCGTGTAGGTGTGTGTGTGTGTGTGTGTGTGTGTGTGTGTGTGTGTGTGTGTGTGTGTGTGTGTGTGTGTGTGTGTGTGTTTTCAAAGCCTGAAGCAAGGACGGCAATCATCTATTAATAGGTAAAGCAATATAATATAGGGAGAGGTTGAGAAAGTGAGATTGCATTTCCAGATTGTATGGATACAGGTGAAGTCATGTATGGACTGATGCATGTCCATGACCAAGGTTATGGACCCATCATTTGGAGAGGTTCTGGGCTGATTAGGTTGAAACCTCGATGAAGAACAGAGCCCAGCTAATGATACAGGCAGGTGGAAGAAAAGAAAATCATTACAAATTACCAACGTTCTTACATTGGGCATGCAAAGCCTTCAGCCATTACTGTTCAATAAATGAATAAAATTATTTTGAGGAACAACTTCATTTAAGAAAAAGGATTTGTATAAAGATTAAACAAAGAGAATGGCAAAAGACCAAGCAATTATGTTAGTGAGGAAGGTAACTGCAAAAGACTGTTGTAAGGGGCGATCGACATACGAGAAGGAGTACCTGCACCTTCATGAATTTAGAGTTCCAACGGTATGCAATATGATGGGGTTACTACTGGTGGGGCCGATTCTCCCAATGGACCGACAGACAGAAAATACGATAACATATATATGTATATATACATACAGGTGAAGTCATGGATGTTCTGATGTAGATCCATGACCAAGGTTGTGGACCCAACTAAAGATATATCGTAAGATCATTGAACCCAACTATGTGAGATCATTGGAGATTGCCAGTCATGCAGATCCGGCTAACTGGATCTGGGTGCTGTTTCGGAGCTCGTCGCAGGGGACCACAAGCGAACCAACATTGGGATGGGCCACGGTCCCCAACCACCACGGACGTCCACTCTGGTGGCCTGAAGCCCCAGTCCGTCACCTCAATGCCATGATGGCCAACACTTGAAACGTGCCGGAGCACGGAAGAGGGGGATTGAGGGGAGGACAACAGGCCAGGGCCTCCAAACCCTGGCAGGGGGAACGTCGAGCCAGCGAAATGGTTTCTGAATTAACGTAAACCTAGAAGAAAAAAATTAAAACAAAGGAGCAGACTCAATGCTAATGGTGGGTGTGAGATCATTGGAGAAATGGCAACAGCAGTGAGGTAGTTACAGCTTCTTCAGCAAATCAGCCACACTTACCACCCATACAGCACAAATCTAGGTCTAGAATTCAAAGTAATTTGTCACCCACACAGTAAAGCACACCAGTAAAAACTAATGATGAAGTTTCAAACTCTGCGGAGGAAGGAGGTGATGGCCATCTCTCATGGTGCAACAAAGACCATACCATCTTCATAATGGTCGAACCAACAGTGTGGCAGCAACCGAGGATTGACTTACAGGTTCAAATACTGGCTCTTTTCAAAGTGTGCTTCCACAAATTCCAACTATGCCGTATGGGTGGGAAACTTAGCTCATTTGCTTATGAAACAATAAGATTGTCGACACTGAAAAATCCAGTGGGAATTGAAATGGTTAATCAGGTAATTGAGTCAAGTATAGGCAGAGTGATGTATTTGGCATCCCCCATTCGTGTATTTTTTTTATAACTTAATAGAAACTCCAACCCAATTTTCACAAACTAATCAATCAAAAACCCGCAATGATAATCAGATAATTACAATGACTCGGCTCACTCTTTTTGGCCAATAACCTTTGCTCTCTTAAAATAAGATCACTAAATCAGTCGAGATCACCCGTGCGCCAGCAGTTGTGCTAAAAAAACCAAAAAAACAAGGGGTGGTCATCAAGACAGGATTCCCTAAGGTGGGAGGCAGCTGCTTGCTGTGTTCATTCAATGTTCTGATAATTACATCCAAATTCGAATTACTCTAATGGACAATATGCTTGTGATGTACAAGGAACATGGATGGTGGAGGAGGCTATTTTGCACTCTGTCACCACCACGTTCATGCATGCAATCTAACATTTATTTACTTAACTTCATGGGGGGGAGGGGGGGAGGGGGTTAAGGCTATCTAATGTTTTGGCTGCAAATTCTCTCCAACCCTCCTCATCTTTGCTCTCAGACTATATGTCCTGGCCCCAATACTGTCGATTCTTCTGAAGAACCCTGCTGCACTGATTTGGTCTGTACCCTTAATTATCTTAAACATCTCTATCAGCTCCCATCATAATCACCTCCTTTCTAATGTATAAAGTCCCATCTCCTTCAGCCACCCCTCATAGCAAGTCCAGCTAAGGCCGGAATCAATCCAATCAATCAACACTGCACCCTCCCCATGGAGGAGAGCTATATCCTTCCCTATAATCTGGTGACTAAAGATGGACATAATATTCGAGCTGATGCCTCACTCTACATTATTCTAGTGTTAACACGACCTCTTTTGATTGAAATGTAACCCCTACAAATACAACCACATAGAGCCTTCTCTTGTGTAACGTGCTCCAAGACCAACCCTTACATTAGTATATTGTCCTGATTTTCATTATTCTTACCCATCCCCAGCACCTTACACTTCTTCATGTTAAACAGCATCTCCCAATCTTTTGTCCAATCTATGAAAGTATCTAGACTTTCCTGAGTATGATCACTGCACAATCATTAATGTAAATATATAATAATAAATGTCAGTGTGCGTGTATCAGTCAGAGAGAGAGGGAGTGCGTGTGTGTGTGTGTGTGTCCAACATAACTCCAAAACGATAAAACCTAGCAGCCCAAAACTTTACATACATACTAGGGGAACTCCAAGGTGGTGCATGAATGAAATCTGGGTGTTTGGGTAAATTTAAACACCCCTTTTGAAGATAATTTAGTAAGCCAAAGTTACAAAAACCAAAGTAAGCTTTACGAAGATGGTGACATGCCATCATGGACAGCCAACTGCCAGCTCACTGGACTCTTAAGCCACCATTTTGTTTGGCATGTTCAACAATGCCTTGGCTTGGAACAGGCTGCAATGGTTTCTTCACGAAAAAGTGCTCAAAATTTTTTATTCCACTTTCCTCACTCATATCATCAAATGCCTCATCTTCATGCCTACGAATCGCTGGATACATCGCAATGCTTATAAACGGCCGGAGATGCCAGTTTATGGCTTTATTTAATTTCCGCAAATGCGATAAGCTCAAGAATCTCTGAACCTGAGCCGAATTTCAAAATTTAAACAGTGGAATTGACCGAAGCAGAAGTTCTGACTGCTTAAAAAAAAAAGTGTTCATTTGTCCAATTCAGACATTGGTCATATTAAACACCACCGAGAGATGCCAAAAGTGTGAAACAATCGGCGATCGCTAATCACTTGCTAAGCCTTCCCTTCCTTGTTAACTGTTTCATTGGAGTGCTTGCTTGAGTGTTTAAGTGTTTAAGACTTGCTAACAGCTTGCGGTGGTGGGCATGGGATCCGAGGATCCTGAATTCAAATCTCCTTAGCTTGTGAATTAATACCAGGTGAGGTTGACTCTGCCGTCATCCTTCTGAGGTCGGCAAAATGAGTACCAGCTTGCTGGTATCCTGTGTCGGAGTGGCGATCGTCCCGGATTGTACCCAATAGCCAAGGCAACAGCTCCGGCAGCACCAACGCTCTGCACAGACTTTTGGTCCCGAGGGATGGATGGATGGACGCCCAGTTGGCAACTGGCTTTGGAGGCCAGCTTGGAAATGTGCTTTCCCAGGAAAGATCATGGGAGGGTGAGGCCAAAAAGCTTGAATGAAAGTACTTCTTCAAGAGGATCGTTGAGAAAGTAGATGGGGGGTGGGGGGGGGAGGAGGGTTCTAAACGGTCCTTTAGGAGAGACATAATGAGAGTGTAAGATTTGTCAGGATTGAAAGACATGGTGTAAGTGTTGGACCAGCTTGTGATTTTGTCCAGATCTGCAGAGAGTGAAGAAGCTGCTGCTTGCCGATCTGAGGGATGACCGATGGTACGTCAGAGGGTGGAGTGATCAGTAAAGAGATAAAGAAGATTTTCTAGAGAGTCAGACAGATCATTGATGAAAACCAGAAAAAGCATAGGGCCCAGAATATTGCCTTGAGGAACTCCAGCCTGGACAGGAAGAAGGGATGAGGGAATTCCATGAACGGAGACACGTTCACTGCGACAGGAGAGGATGTCTGCGAGCCATGAGTGGAGATTTCCTATGGCATTCAAGGCAGAGAGTTTGCTGAGCAGGGCAGGGTGCCAGACCATTTCCGAAAGCATGTGATATGTCAAGGGAGATGGCTCTAATCTCATGTTTGGCATTGAGGATCTCCAACCGTTGTTGGGAAAGCAGGAGCAGCAAGTCCAGGGTAGAGTGACCTGGTCTGAATCCAAATTGATGAACAGAAATTAGGGCATTGGGAAGAGGAAGGATTTAATGTCAGAGGCAATGATGGATTCCGTAACCTTGCTGATGATTGGGAGAAGGATGATTGGTCTGTCGTTGCAAGGATCTGTTTTTGCACCTTTTTTATGCAGAGCGGTAATGTTTGCTGATTTCCAAGCAGATGGAAGATGACTTTGAGCAAATGAGAGGGTGAATAGAACAGAGGGAGGGTGAGCAAGAGCAGCACAGCAGGTTTATAAGACACGTGGGCTGATGCCGTCTGGACCGGTTGCAGAATCTAAGTTGAGGTTTGACAGCAAAATTTCCACCTTGTCGAGAGAAAATGACACAGAATCCAGGAACAGCTGTGTGCAACTGGCTGAGGTGGGTCCAGAAAGCGATGGGTTTGGGACACAAGATTTAGAAGCAAACATGGAATTTAGGCATTCAGCCTTTTCATGTGCAAGGTCAGCTGTGTGGCCATTAGAGGTAAGGGAGGGGATAGAGGGGGAACATATACCAGAAAAAGGCTTGACTAGATACCACTAGGATTTGGAGGAGTGAGACAGGTTTGAGAGTTCAGACTTGCGATTGGAAAGATGTTGTTTCCCCGCTCTCCCCCGGGTACACACACGCACTTGTTCCAAGCTTTGCGGAAGGAACTGAGATTGGCTTCAGTTGGATTTGCCTTCCATTAGACGAAGACAAGTTGTTTCAGGCCAACTGCCTCACCACAAGCTTCAATGTACAATGGGCGGGAGGAAGGGTATGACAATTGAAGACAAGATGTGATAAATCTGTGCATGAGGGAGAGCAAATTTCTTTGAAAGAATTCCCAGAATGAGTTGATGTCAGAGAAAGTGGAGATGGGAGACCAGTCTCGAAGTTGAATGGCTGCTTGAAGTCCTTGCCATTTGGCCTGAGTGAAATGCCAGACTCGACGCCACTGAGGTGGTTCTCTAACAACAGCTAGAGAGGTGACTACTTCGACAAGCATGTGGTCAGATGAACCAATTGGAGTGGAGGAAGAACAGCAGATATTTTCAGGGAAATTAGTCAAAAATCAGATCCAGAAGAGATGGAGTACCATTGATTGAGATCCGGATCAGGAAGTTGACAGATTGTCAGTCCCAATGAGTCGCAGAAATCTTTTGCTGAAGTGCCATGGCAGGTGAGAGAGGTACCCACACCTAGCCAACTGGCATGATGACAATTTACGTCACCACATATGAGGAAGAGAGAGTTGGGATGAGAGGATAGAAGTTGGTCCATGTTTTCGGCAAGCGAGGTGTAAATGGAGTCATCACTGTTTGGTGGACGGTACAGTACACATATAAACATGAGGTGGGAGTGTATTCCTGGAGGTGTGAGGGAGTGAGGGCAGTGCATGGAGAGTGCAACTCCGTCGCCAGGATGAGGCTCAGGTCTGTCATACTGGAGGAGGGAGTAACCAGGGAGAAATATTAGGGATCAAGAGATGTCTTGAAGGAGGAAAGTTTCTGTTGAACAGATTATGTCTGGTTTGTCAGTGGCAACCTGTATGGAAAAGAATCTGTCAGGTTTGAGCGAAGGCCCCGGATGTTTGAGTTCCACACTGTTAAGGAAGAGGGAGGGGAGGAGGCTTTGGGTGCAGGGGAGGGGTGGGGGAGGGTCGGACGAGGGAGGAGAGGAGGGGATAGGGAGAATTGATGACAGAGTGTGGAGGATTGCAGAAGAGCTAGGGGAGAGGGCTGGATGAGGATGAGAAAATGCTCGGTGATGATGGGATGAGGCACAGTGGGGAGTCATAAGAGAAGAGGCAGAGGGAAGTTGAAGATTGGAGGAGGTGGAGGGATGAGATGGAAGAGAGAGGACAGGGGAAGGAGGCAGCTTTGTGGGATGCCGGGGGGCAACTTTGAGAAGGGGGAGTGAGGGGGAGCTTGGAAGGAGAAGGGTGAGAGGGAGAGTATTGAGGAAGAAGGGTGAGGGGGTAGTTTTTGAGAAAGGTGAGAGGGAAACTTGGAGGGGGAAAGAGTGTGAAGGTTGCTTCGAGAAGGAGGGGTGAGAGGGAGGGGAGACGGTGAGAGCAGGGATGGCCAAGGGGCAGGAGGGTGATGGGAGAGGTGGGGAGAGGGCAAGGATGAGACTTGGTTTTATGGTGAAGAAGGGAGCAGGCAGGGGGAGGTACAAGACTTGAGGGGTTGGGAAGAGGGGAGGTGTGAGAGGAAAGAAAGAGCATGTTTGAAATGTTGAGGAGTGTACTGATTGAGAGAATGAGATATCTATTAGGTTAGAATGGAGCCCACAGATGTTAGAACACCACACAGTTTGGGACATCAGAGGAGGAGCTGATACAAAAGCAGAAGACAGTGAAGAGGTGCTAAGAGCAGAGATAGGATGAGGGGTAAGATGGGAGGGGTACAGAGAGGGTATAACAGGTGAGGAGTTAGGAGGAAGGTAGATGTGAAGGAAGGTGGGGTGAATTGGCACTGAAGTTGGAAAAAACAAAAAAAAGGATGATTGATGGAACACGAAGAAAAAGAAGAAAAATAAGAAGAACAAGAACAAGAAGAAGTTAGGTGGGGTTTGAGGTGAGGAGGGAAAAGGGTTTTTTGTTGTATTTTTTTTTTACATTTTAAGACATGAGACAGAGGGTGTAGTTGGGAGGGACAGAAGGAGAGGGAAGGGAAAAGTGGAGAAAATAAAAATAAAAACTGATGGTAATAAAAGCTGGTTTTTGAAAATAAAATTATAATATGACATTCAAGACAATGTTATGTGATAATGTAAATGAAGTACATATATAAACCTGTGTTCCGTTGTCTTAGTTAAATCTGACAAACGTTTAAAATGTAACTTTCACCTCGGAGCGGTCATGCTGAGCTCTCGGAAACACCCCAGGGCGGGGTACTTTAGAGGTTATAAGGGGAGAGTTGTTTCCAAAACCCAAGCTCATTGCAGAAGCTGCAGGGAATGTAATGGCAGATGAAAGAAAGAGCAGGTGGACACTCATGCATTCATCATCCATTCCTTACACCTCGTGTCAACTCTGTGAGATTGGAGTATTGTGTGTTCATGACCAACTGTGGAAATTGCTGTGAATTCACTTTCCATCCCATCCATCCCTTCAATCTCATTTGTCCTCACTCCCCCACCTTCCCCTTTCTCCTCCCTCTCTTATCCTCTTCCAACTTTCATGGTCATAAACAATGGGTGGTTGCGATAAGTTCCCACAGGTGGTTTTGTTGTGGTTTGGAGGTGGTTATGCTTTGCTGTGGTGTTTTTGTTGTGTTTTGAGCCCGGAGTGTTGGGAAGTGTGCGGGTTGGCCGGATGGTCACTTTTTTGGCAGGCGGGGCTGCTGCTGGGTTCAATTCCGCAGTTTGAATTTTGGGATTCGGCTCGGGTTGAGAGATTCTGGTGCTCAACACATTTTGGTTGTAAAACATGTGCTGAAATTAAAGAAAGGCACAAAACACTGGTGTCTTCAGGCATTTATAAACAGTGCAGCAAGGGTGCAATGGGCTCTCGGGTCTCCTGGCCGAAGCCAGATTTCACACTGCAGGGATGGGCCTGGAAGTGGGTCCCAGCTGCTGGAGGGGTGTTTGTTTGCTCGGTTCACACATTCTTTGACACTCCAGGCATCTCAGGGCAGTATGTGACCCCCTCAGAGAGATCCGGTTCTAGAGCAGGCAACCCCAATTCAAGTCACATACCTCAAGGGCAGCCCATGTTATAATCTCTTTAAAAATGGTATGTGCTGTTTGAAAATGATGTGTGGTTTTGCTATTCTGTTTGAATGTGCTGTTTTAACATACCCCATGTCATTCAATCCTGCACTAATGCCAGCAGATGGGGCGACCCCCCCCCACCCCGCTTCCCCTCAAGTCCCCCTCCAAATGCAAGTCAACCCCCCCCCACCTTTCCCTTCAAGTCCCATGACCAAACAGAAGTCCACAACATCCCCTTCTCCTTGCAACTTCCCCCTCCTTGCTCCACCATCCTCTTCGCTCCCACCCACTCCTCCCCAGAGTGTAGAGCGACGTGTGGTGAAGCGTCGCTCTTCCCCCCTTCCTCGCTCCCCCTTCTCCTCACTCTCCCATCCGCTCCTCCTCTCTCTCCCCCACCCCTCCCTCCTCTCGCCCTCACATATTTCTGTCACTCCTCCCCCTCTTTGTATTCCAGTCAGCAAAGCAATGGGCAGCATTTGCTATTATAAATAAGTCTTCATTCTGATCCTTGAAGTTTCAGTCTAGTTTTAACTTCCTAACCAGACAACATCCCACTCACAGCCTTGGTTCTCTATTACGAGGGCAGTTTCTATCCAGTTAGCTACTCTACCAGCCACTCTGCAAGCCTTCACCTGAGGTAACAGCCTTCTCCATGGAACCTTATCAAATGCCTTCTGAATGTCTAGATGCAGTATATCCACAGAGTCAGAAACTGCCTCATAGAACTCCAATAATTGAGTGAAGCATGATCTCCCTTTAGCAAATCCATGCTGACTACATTTAATAAATTTAATCGAAATGGTTCTCCATATTATCCCCAATCAACATCTCAACATCTTCCCCACAAGTGACGTGAAACAAATGCGTGTAAAGTTTTCTTATCCCTCTCTAGATCCTATATTAAATAAGGGTGTTACATTTGCTACTCTCCAATCCTCGAGTACCTCTCCTGACTCCGATGAGCTCTTAAAGATATGAATCAACATTAAGCTAATCTGCTCTGCCACCTCTTTCAACACTCTTGGATGCATATTATCTGCCCGTGAAACTTTATCTGGTCTTTCCTGCCTCTTAACTTCTTCCACTCCGACCTGGAACTCCTCCAAAAACCCTTCCTCATCCCCTAACCTACACAGATGCTCTCAGTCATTGGTAATAACCCTGGCTTTTCCTATGAAAATGTTGCAGCAAAATAACTTTAATGAGCCTGCCATCTGACTTTCATCACTAACCAACTCCCTGTAATGTCTAATGGGGATGGAGGGATACAGGGACACATTCAAATATAAATGGTCAGGCAAAGCCTTACCTTACATTTCTGTGTATCTGTACCCATGTTTCTAGCTCCTTACAAACAACACCCATCTCCTAGACACTGCAGGTGCATCTTGACCGCTTTGGTATTGCAAATAAACTGGAATGGTTCTGGGGCAGGGCCTGATTAGTGACCTGGGTGGAGCTTGTCAAGCTTAGTTCACAAGCTCCACCCACATTTATTTCCAGATCAAGCCCATGTATTTATTAGTCATACCAGCATGGAGTTGCATCAGTGATGTCATAGTCATCCCTGACATAATGGCTACAAGTATGGCAAATTCGACTGCCAAATTATCTCCATCTTCAACATCTCTTGGATGTCCCGACTCAGAGAGCCCCTTACACTGGATTGTATTCGGTATGGTTTTGACCTAACCAGCTCACTTGTATTCATTTTAACGAGGTGACAGATCGAAGCTGTGGTTCATGAAAAGTGGGTAAACACAGCTTGATACTCATTAACAAAGGACTTGAACTCCTCACTTTGTGCACACATTAGACACCAACCAAACATCATATCTACCACTGTTTCCTCGGGCTTGCAAGTGCCGTGCTCAAACAGATTGGCGTCTTCAACCCTGTCGTCAACGGTTGCTTTACTTGGCCCCACAACGGCAGCACTCACCTGATCTAAGACTGTCATTTTGGTAGCTAGATATATAGCTCTAGCCTCAATATCATTCAATAACTTCAGCTGGTCACTATTCCCAATAGGAAGTCTGGACTCCAGTACAACACAAGAGCAGCCAGCTGATTTCCCTTCTGTGCCTGGTCCCAGATGGTCACCAAGTCATCCTCTTGTCAAGCTCTCAGAACCCAAAAGCAGTGTTAAAGTAACTGACCATTTCGACTGCACCTCCGGAAATGTCATCTGTGGCATCACGTATGCTTTCCATGAGAAGTTTTTTTTTTTTATGAGCGAGAACGAGTGATCACTTCCATGAACACTCACACGATGTACGAATCAACAGCACAGATCTCTCCAAGTCCACACTTCAATCTTCCTGGACATTCATTCAATCACCTGACAGTCTCCAGCATTTTTCTCCATTTCATGACCACAGACAGACAAAAGTGTAAAATAAAAGCTGAATCTTCAATATCAGCACATTGTCCCCTGTACGATCAACAAGCACTTTTCAATCACTTTGATCTCCTGAGTGTTTTTCGAAGAACTCTTTTCATACCTATTTTTTTTTCTTCCTCTTTTATTTTACTTCATTTATAGACTGATGTTTGTTTTATCGTAGCACTGAAAAGATTGACCAATTATCGTGTGGTTTCAGATGTTGCCATTGCTTGAACCAGTCATTTTATCTTGGATCAAGGATAGCTGATGTGGAAGGAATTAATTTGGAGAGATAGTATAAAACTGTGTCAATGATAATGTGCAATGAAGCAAATACAACGAGAAAGCATCTCAAAATGCAAAGCCCATCACCTTTGTACTCAAACTAAACTTGATGAAAACAGCAGCTAAAAAAAAAAATAAAAAAAGCACATTTTATTAATTAATATTCTCCATCTTCTCGTAATAAAGGTTTGTTGAAAATTTGATGACAAAAGCTCAAATGTTAAATAAATAAAGAAACACAGAAACGATTACAAAACCAGGTCGTTTCGCACTGCGTGGTGGATGGGCTCATGAGGCCTATTTCGACTAACTGTGACTTTGCTCTTTGACATTTTAACCCAATTATTAAATTAGTCTTACCTGTATTCTCATAAGAAGGGTTTCTTGAAAATTTGATGACAAAAGCTCAAATGTTATGGTCTGGACAAAGACATTCAATGACACGTCTCCTCCTGCACAGGGGATGGGCTGAAAAAGCAAAACCAGTACTTTATCACACTGTCATTGCAGTTTATGCATAGTGTTGGCTTAATGGCTAGAGTGGGGGGCTTGGGATCCGAGGGTCCTCAGTTCAAATCCCGCTGGGATGTTGAATCAATACCACGTAGGGTTGACTCAGCCTGTTATCCTTCCGAGGTCAGCAAAATGAATACCAGCTTGATGGTATCCTGCTTTGGAGTGGTAACTTGTCCAGGATTGTGTCCAATAGTCCAGGAAACTGCTTAGGCAGCACCAATGCTCTGCACAGAGTATGGTCCCAATGGATGGATGGATTGCAGTTTAAAAGCACACTAGATTTGGAAAAAAATAAATAAATCGCCCTACTGAATCTACGGCTTTGAAATCAATGTTATAAAAGTCAGCATGAATTGTTTTATTTTATTTTAATTATTTACATCAGTCTAAAACAACAAAAAGTGCTCCAACAACCATACACTAATTGTTTTCTATATGCACGTCCACCATGACTTACCAGCTTAATCTTTACCCTTTTTTCAAATTATAGCTCGTATTGCAAATAACATTTTGCTCTCATACAGCAAATGAGGCCATCAGTAAAATAATGTAATTCACATGCTGGTATTTTTGATGTTGGGAAAGGTCAATTCTTTCAGACATATCCCTACAAATGAGCTGTCTTGGCATGTGATAACAAGCACAGTATTTTAATCAGAGACAGAGTGGAGATAATTTGGATGCTATCATTCAGTGAACACACCCATACAAGCAGACTCCAACCTTAAACATCGAGTGAGTAAAATGTCAAGCCGCACATTCCACGCCACAAGTGTTCGACATGATTTGAGCACCAAAGTGGCATTTTGAAAGACTATGCTCAATAATTTTTTTTTTTACATAATCAGACTGTTGTCTCAATCTTACATTTCACACGCGGAAGACCTTTCGAGTTGATTGGGAAGGTGGATTCTCGCTGACGATACGTACTGTACATGATACCTTGTTTCCCAACCTTGTATATACTCAGTCTCCTGAGCAAAGTACCCCACCTTGTGTTTCTCACTCGTCCTCTGCACAACAACCTCATTCTATTGCAGAACATCCAAAAGCATGACATTTATGGCTGTTTGAGATCAGATCTCAAACGGTGATCTTTGGAATGTCCTGCAAGAAGATGACTTTTCTATAGGTTACAGCACAGAGAACATTTTAGAGCTATAAAGTGACAGCAAACCAATAGCGGCTTCAAGCATGTAATGGATTAATTGGAAGAGACCACACAGTACTATTGATATCAGCGATTTTTAACTCTCACTTCTTAAAGATTAGTTCAAATCTTAATTTTTTTAAGAAATGTGTAGTGGATACATTTTTTTGTTTTTTTTACAGAAGAGAAACGAGAAAAGGAGAAATAAAGACAGATAGATACAGAAAAAAAAAAAAGAGACAGAGAGACAGAGAGACAGAGAGACAGAGAGACAGAGAGACAGAGAGACAGAGAGAGACAGAGAGAGATCGATCATGAACCATTCTCCAGACAGAACGTCGATGTTGCTGAAGCAGCCCAGGTAAAATGCTACAGTTAGAACTATAGTATATGAGTTGTACTATCACATATTACAGTAGTCTGCAGAGAATTACTACAGGAAAGGAATGTTATTTTTGCCTGGGAGTTTAGGGCAAGGGCTGTCTGATCCTGGATGGGTCACCACTTCGAAACAGGAAGTCAGGGCAGAAATTTGCAATTTGGCCAGGTTGCTCGCCCACAGAGAGAGACACTGACAAAAAAAGAATAGGCCCAAGTGGGACAGACGCTAGTCTCGCAATAGAGGGCAGTCATAGTCGGGTTGCTGAAGATGATAAAGATTCTTAGGGATGTTTGTGGTCTTAGGGTTGCAATACCCTCTCCTCTCGTGAGGGTAATTAAGAGGTTAAATTAAGAGGTTTAAATTAAACAACGAAACATCTCAGGAGATAACGGAAACTCACGATGTGTGATTGACGTACAAACATAGATTACATTCTGAGTTAATTCGCTAATTATCTCACCACTTGGATGGAAACTAAATAAAAGGGCCACATTCGTGTTTGCACATTGATGGCATGAATCATCATGCCGAGTTTCAAAAGGATTTGTTGAACCACCTCAGAGTAGGGGGAAAAAAAAATGTCAATGTACCCATTGCCTGACTGACTGACTGACTGACGGAAGGAAGGATGGATTGAAGGACATCATGACGGCTTTGTATGCCTGGTGTTGGCTTAATGGTTAGGGTGGTGGGCCAGGGATCTTAGGATCCTGAGTTCAAATCCCACTCGGCTGTTGAATTTATACCAGATGGGGTCGACTCTGCCTGTCATCCTTCCGAGGTCAGCAAAATGAGTGCCAGCTTGCTGGTATCCTGTGCCGGAGTGGCGATATGTCCAGGATTGTGCCCAATCGTCAAGGAGACTGCTTATGCAGCACCAACGCTCTGCACAGAGTATGGTACGGATGGATGGATGGATTATGGCTTTAACGGCTGTTTTTGACTCCGTCGTGGACTAATTAAAAAGAACGAATGCATGCACCAAGTAACAAAGCGCTTTTTTACTTTACCTGTAAAATAAGATAAGAACTCCCGTGATGATGCACATTTCCTGAAATGAATCTAAGTAACAAATCTGGAGATTTGGTCTTCACATTTTTACACAAACCTGGTTTGTCACATCAAAATTTCATTGCATTTACCTTCATTACCAAGCATATACCGATCATCAACATGACATAATTGTCTTTCAACAACAGAGAACTAGTGGCCAGTTGTCACTCATCATGGTAAGTTCCATATCACAACATGACCTGCAGGTGAAAACCACACTGAAGTTACAAAATAAGTACAATTTGTTAGATTAAGGATACAATTCACTTTTGAGTGGAATGTCAAATTGCATCGGCCAAGAAAAAGGCACCTATCTGTCAATACAACAAACACAGCCGCTTTCTTGCTTGAGCACAGCCATGACAATTGCACGACTTAGGTGAACATAAAGTCACTGTCCAGGTATCGTTTCAAGAAAAAACAAAACAAAGTGCCACATTAAGGACCAACTCTTGTTTGACTTTTTAATTCACAGAGTCAGTGCTTCAAACAGTTCCTCCATCAACAGAGGTCCAGCATTTGCCCAGAATTTCTTGGCAGTATTTGTGTCATGATGTTGAACAGATTGAAGTGTATGCTTATTATCTGAAAAGTGTCAAATCAACACGTGAACGGCTGATTACGGGTCTCTGTGAAGGTTCCTGCCAGTCTTTGTCGCCGGATAAGATACAATGGATTTTTAGGAAAACTTGATGAGAATAAGTTTACAGCCATTGGAAGGAAGATGTGGCTGATATTTAAAGACAGGGAGACAAAGGTAAAGAGAAAGCAAAATTAGCTATGATGGCAAGTCAATTCCCATGACAGTAATTGCACTCTTCTAAACATTTTACTGATAAAATCCATTGTAATACATTATGTGCAAGAATAAAAATAACAAAGCACAAATTTATTGATAACAAAATACCAAAGCTCAGAGTTCAGATAACAAGGACTAGAATGCAGAAGATTGGTTCCTCAAAAGCTAGGAATTAGCTTCTCTCTGACTCTTTCTTCAATACTGTCAAAATATTTCATCTTCATCAGGAGTATTCTGGCTTTTTCGAAATCACCTTCAAGTACAAGGAAAGGAGAGACGATGACGGAGATGTCGCCAATTGTGGTCAAATACAACGTCGTTGAATCCGGGTAATAAACATACCATTAAATTAAATGATGAAAGCTTACCTCTTTCAAATGCATCACCCAATTGTTGTGTAAGCTCAGAGAGTTTGTCTGCATTGCAACACAGGAAAAAATGGAGTTTTTATTTTTATTTTCCATCGTGCGATTCATTATTTTAAAAAAAAGAAAAAGAAGAAGAGCGTTTCACCAAAAAAT
>CM068955.1:170549021-170562070 GCA_035128595.1 Eptatretus atami
GGCCACTTTTGTCCTGATAGTAACCAAATTTCAGGGGGTCAAAAGGCTGTTGCTGCATAACATTAGCTTGGCACCATACTCTGTTTTGTTTGTAACCACACACGTTGGATGTGTTCCTCAACTGCACCGAGTGTAGAAGGTAAGTTGTTGCTTTCAGCTCAGTGTTTACAAAACAGATACCACCTTAGATAAGGGATACTTGCTATGTGAATACCCTTGGGACAGTAGGTTGAGCACACAAATTTGGCCAATATGTCTCACCTCCTGTGTTAGGTCACCTTCCTCCGGTAGTTTCATCAGTGCTCTGACCAAGTGCATAATTTCAGTTTTCATATACTGTTGAAACCATTTTGTTTTGACTATTCCTGAGAATTTTCCAACATTGTCTGCTCCAGTGAATGCATAGAATACAGGTATAGCTTGTGCCTTTTCTTTGCCCAAAGCTCTCCAGATTGGCTCTATTTCGAATGTACCTGATACCATCAAAATAGATGTCTTTTTGCAGAGCTTGTCATAGTTTGCCACAGCCAGAACCAAGATGTCAGTATCAGGAGTGAAGAATACCAGCTGTGCATCAGGACACCGCTGTGATGCCTCCATGTGTCAGCCTTCTCATGATTGTTGTCTTCAAAGTGCATGTTTCTGTTGCTTTTGGTGTGACCTGATGCTGATGTGATGACCAACTGAGGTGAGTTTTTGTTTTAATCAAAGGTTGCTTTGGCGAGATAGTCTGTCAAATCTGCTTTCATTTTTTCGTGCGATAGAAACCGTGCCAGTGGGATGTGTTTGATGTTCATGTCATCTGCAACCTGATACTGTATAGGAGCTTTTCCTTGTTATCGTCTCTCTCTAGTTTCCTCCTTTAGTGAGTCAGGTTTGTATGTATTGAAGACCATGATGACCTCACTGAACCCTGCTGCTAAGCTCACGGGCCAGTCATTAAAACACTGGGCTAGATCTTTGACTGTGCTGATTGTCCTTGATTTATTTGTCATCTTCTGGACAAGCACCATTCCATCAACAATGGCGATCTTTTGATTTGATGACGATGATGATACAGGACCTCTGTCATCATCCTGCTCTTTGGCCACTAGAGCTTCTGTCTGTTCCTGGGTTTCCTCTGTTTTTGCCAGCTTCTCAAGGTTGTGTATCCACTTGGACTTGTCAGTGCATGGCAGCATTAAGCCATCTGGTGCAAATGGTGCTCTCAGAGTCAATGTGAACTCATAGTTGCCAACTGCATTCTTCTGATCGATGTCCCTGCTCGACCTGGTGAGAACCATCAGCCCACCATCGAGATATTTGGTCTCTTTTAGGTCAACTGTCTGGTCACGGAATTTGAAAGTTTGTTTCTTGCTGCCAAACATGTACATCTTAGTGTCTGGCAACCAGTCAAAAAGCAAACAACACCACCATTGATATGTTCAGTGACATAATCATCATAAAGCCTCTGTCCGGTGTCATCAATGTTCAAGATTTGTGGAACATACTCTTGTCGTGCACATGCATGTGTGATGAAATTGTATAGCTGATCACCTTAAACAGCAAAGGGATTCACATGGCTCAGTATTGCAGCCTTGATTTTGTCAACAGCTTAATGTTCGTTTCTGACAGCAGTGGGTCATGAATCATGATGTTCCTCTGGTTTGTTTACTTGAAGCCGAAACTGTCCTTTAAACTCTGTGGAGAGGCACAACATCTTTGGAGAAGCTAAGAAAAACCACTGCCTAGCATTTGCATTAATGGAAATGCCAATTAGGCCAGAATGAACACCTTGTTCAGATGTTCGCAGGCATTGTCTGCACCTTTTGAGATGAACAGAATCTCACAGTTGGTGACAGATATGTTTCCATCTTGAAGTTCTCGCCATGTTGCCGGATGGCTCGTCTTCATTTTGTGCATGTCGGCAATGTACCATGGCCAGAGGCGTTTGCATTTTATTTGATCCATTGCGAAAAACAGCTTGCCGAGTGCTTCTCCAGCCTTCAGAGGGAGAACGAGATCAGCTTTTCTGGATGCTTCAACAAAGAACAAGATGGTTTCAACCCGGTGGAGGTAATTCATCAATGACTTGAGCATAGCGTTAGATGATTTCTAAGTTTCCCACTTCTTCAGCTGTTGAATGACATCTTCGCTGGTCAAGACTTGAAGCAGTTGAGTGTTAGCAATTCTGATGCATACTGCTCCATCACTTGTCCCAGAATCTGCGTTTCCGCAGGCCTCCTGTAATTCATTTGCTGGTTTCGAGCAGATTTCTTTCAGTTGTGGCATCTCTGTGAAGAACTGTTCTCGAGCAAATTCACACAGAGCCATCCAAGTGTGGATGTGTGCACAGAGTGCTCTGTTGTAGTGGCCACACTTGAGAATCTGTTTTTGGTGTTCATAATCATCAATTTGACATAAGCTTTGGATTCCTTGCGCCTGGAAACATCGGTTTAGCATTTATAAAGAAGTTTCTATATCAATAACAAGCTGAGATATTTGAAAACAATTATTTTATGGTGGCCATTTTGAAAATCCAAAATGGTGGCTACGCAGGCATCTGCACAAATGTAAACATTGATTTTCATATTCCTGATGCCACAAGCTTCTCAAAAATGTACTGGTTTGCTAATCTCCATAAATTTTTAACAAAAATACATAATTAACCAGATTATTTGGAACATCAAGGGTGATGAAGGTTGTGGTCAGGTTTCATTGAAATTCTGTATGTAGTTTGGAGAAGAGAGCAAATATCTAATTGGGGGGGGGGGGGGGTCAGAACACCCCCCCCCCACCCTCGTAGACTCCCTTAATGAGCGCAGATTTTGATGCAATCAATAAACTTTGGTACATCATGGTGAAGAATATTGTGATCAACTTTCATCAAAATTGTGTGTGTAGTTTCCAAGAAAAGAGCAAATACCTTTTTTCAAATACCTGACTAAAGTCGAGGTGAGCTAAAAATGGAGAGGTGAATGAGAGGGTGGTGGGGGGGGGGATCACAATAACTTGGGAAAAAATAGTTCTCAGGAATGGGATCATTTGAGGTAGAAGACATCATGAGCATGGGTGGGGGGGGGGTGACCTGAGGCAGTGACAGGACGGAGCGTAGCCTTGGTGGGGGGGTGGGTCGGCACGGGCTAGGCATCTCCCTCACCAGGGTCCTCAGAGGCCCTGGCCCGTTGTCCTCCCCTCTCCACACTCAAACACATTTCTGCCATTGACCACCATGACGCAATCACCGGGGACTAACGTTCCAAACCACCGGAGTGGACGTCCCCTGGCACTGACCCAGTGTTCGGATCCAGACCACCAGATCTGCGCTGCTGGCATGGCGGGCAAGAAGTGCGGTGCCCAATGAAATTGCTTGGCCGGCGGCAGCTAGCACGCAACGACCCAGTGGTTAACCACACACGGCTCGGCCAACCCAGGTTAGGGGTCTGAGGTTGCCGGCAGAATACCCATCGCCGACCCCAACAGACTCCTCTGAGAAGGCCATGCCGCACGCAGTGGATCACAGGCACCGTGGAGATATTCTGGGGGAGGGGAGTAGGACCCATGTCAACAGGGCACCCCTTTCTAGGGCAGAGTAGCACCGCACACCCCATAGGAGGGACCCGTCCCCACGAGCCCGACCGTACCATGGACCGGTCACTGCATGCAGTAGACTGGTCAATGTGAGGCGGGCCGCCGCTCGAAACACATGACAGCAGAGGGTGGATTAGTGGTGAACAGCTGTCTTGAAGGCCTGAAGGGAACAATGGGACTGAACAGACTGGGGAAGCTGGTTCCAAAGGTGAGAGAAAAGAGCAAATGAGGAGGTGAGCAGTGAGCCTGGATTTTGTGAGTTTAAGAAGAGCGTTACGAGCAGACCATGCATGCCATGCAGAAACATGGGAGGGACAGAGCCAAGAGAGGGCATTGGGTGCAGGACCAATAGGGAGGTGGTAGAATACAGAGGCCACCAATCTGTCTGCGATACAAAAGTACCAGGCCTAGACATTGAGCTTCATCACGGGAGATCCCATTGATTTTGAGGGCCTTGCTTTCCACGTAATCAAGAAGAGTGAGGTGTGAGGAAGGGGGACGAGCACATAAGAGCAATACTCAATCAATCTGCGAATAAAGGCTTTGTAGGTTGTCAAAAGTTCAAATTGGCCAAGGAAAGACCTTGCACAATGGAGGATACCCAGTCGGTGGCTGGCTTTGGAGGCCATCTTAGAAACATGGTTTGCCCAAGATAGATCGTGGCTGATGGTGAGGCCCAACAGTTTGAGCGATTTCGCCTCTTCAAATGCTTTGTTTCGGAAGTAGATGGGAGGGTTTGCCAGACGGCCTTTCGGAGTGACAGAGTGAGTGTGGGATTTGTCAGGAGTGAAAGACATATGCCAAGTGTTGAAGCAGCTCCTGATTCTATTAAGGTCTGAAGAGAGGGCAGAGGCTGCTTCCTGCCTGTCTGAAGGATGAGAGATACAGCAGAGGGTGGATTAATCAGTAAAGAGATAAACAGGATTTTCCAGGGAATCAGAAAGATCACTGATGAAGATGAATGTTGTGATATACACCAGGGGTTTCCTTCCCTTGCCTGTAAGTTACTTATCATTACAATTAGAAGGTACAAAGAGAAGCTACAAATGAGACAAAAATGTTCTGTGAAGACTAAAAGTTTGCAAAACATAACTAGAGAAATGTGAATCACAATATAAAAGTTGCAAAAAAATTGAGAGACTATGACGATGAGATAGTCACTTTCTGGACAGGATTATTACTGCAAAGAACAGTTTTGCTGCGGAGATGGATATAGAGTGGGTAGTTTTAATAGGACAGTGAAAGTGTAACTACAGGAAGATGGGGAAAGTTTGAATTACCCAAATTTCTCCAAATCTGCTTAATCCACCAAATTTTGTAAATGTTTAACAAGTTATTATAATCATCCCATTTGGCACAGAATAAAATAGCATAAAAGACTCATTTTTCTCTTTGCTCAGCCATTTCATTGAAGCCAACAAAATGATAATTGCATATTCATGCCAACCTTTGCTCCAATAATGTATGTGCAGTAACTGAGCAGGTCAAGGCAATCATACAAGTGCTTTACGGTGGGTTGCCACAGCGGAAAACTGCAGTGTGAAGATGTGAGCAAAATGAGAATAGAACCAAATAAGGTGATTCAAGCTCGGTTGTTGTTTTTTTTTTTTAAATAAAATAGGATGTTGGATGCTAAAAAAAAATACTAAATTTTTTTTTTTTTTAAAGAAAAGAAAAGATATTTACAATAGGTGTAAATAAGGTTTTTTTTTTTAAATGCCTCAACTGACGAAGTCGCGGCCGCATTATGTTTCCGAGTTGTCTATCCATGCCAATTTTCTCTGTTTTCTCTGCAACTCCTTATCCGATTAACAATAAATTTTCACCATAGGTGCGACTACTCATGCAGCATGTTGTAATGATGATTATATCATATGTCACGTGGTGTGGTAGCCATGTTGGAAAAAAAAGGAAGAAAAAAAAAAAACTTTGGACCTCTATTTCTGATACCCACCTGGACCTGAACTTCATGGAAAAAAATTGAAACTTCGCACATGTCAAGTACTCCCCATGGGAAACAAGTGTGATTTTTGATGATATCATAGATGGCTTGGTTATGACGTCATAATTGCATACATCAAATGCTTTATCCGATCAGTATGAAAATTTTTGAGGGTCACATTTAGAGCTAAAGTGTATCGGGGGGGGGGGGGGGGGGGGAATTGATGATGTCATTAGTGACGTAGTTCGGCAGTTTTTTATTTTTTACATAAAACCTTAAAAAACCTCTTCTCTGAAATGGCTGAACAGATTGAGGCGAAATTTTACAGGTATGATCACCTATCCATGAGGAACAAAAAGTTCTCCACCGATGTCGTCATAGGTCACATGGTTTTTTATGATTGTTTTTATGATTTTTTTTTTATGTGGGTGAAGCTTTTTTTTTGTTTTAAGAACAAACCTGTAAAAAAAACCTCCATAATGGCTTGACATATCGTGGGGAAACTTCACCCACATGTTCCCCAAGCCTCGGGGATGCTTGGGTATTCACAAATAATTAATTAATGTCACATAGTCTGGCAGCCACGTTGGAATGAACGAAAAGTCACAATTATGATCTAATACTCATGGGTAATAGACGTTTTAAATTTCAACCTGATCGGACGCATTATCTGGCAGCCAGAATTATTTAATATTTTGAATCTGGGTTCAGGGATTGAAATAAAACTTGGTACAAGTATGCATAATGATATAATAATGTGGGCGGTGGCATATCTGGCGATATCATGACGTCGAAGAGTGCTCTTCCAGTTTTAAGGCAACTTCAGTGGTGGAGGTAACTAGAACGGTACTTAGGAGAGCTCGTCTCTCCACCAAGCTGAACAGTTTACATTCTGTATCCCACTGATAGGCCGAATCTGGATCAGGACCTGAACCAAAATCAAATCTGTTTGTACTCATCACCTATCCAACTCATCCACCAAGTTTTGACTGAGCCCGTCCATAACTTTTTTAATATCATGCTACATATCATTTTTTGCCCCATCTCTCAATGGTGAAGAATCACTTAAAAACTCCAGGACCTGGATCCAAATATTCACCAAAATCGAATAAATTGGTCCTTGTCATTCAACCAACCTGTCCACAAAGCTTCATCCAAATCCGTCCGTAACTTTTTGAGATATACTGCTTCCAGTCAAACGGACAAACAGTGGTGAAAACACAACCTCTGTCCACCTCCGGTGGCAGAGGTAACTTTAAGTGAGAAGAGTAAGAAAAAAAAAATGCTCTCACTCATGTTGACTGATGTGTTGTGCATCGTTTGTTTTGCATCTTGTTCTTTGTTGCTCATCATCTTTTTGTTTTGTGCATCTTTCTGCCACAGTGCATTGCTAATACCACTTTTACCTTTCACAAATCAAGTTCACTGACAAAATGAGGCATTTTTACCCCTCAAAGTATGAACCTTTCAAATAGTGAATTTATAATTTTCAATTTTCTTTGAAATGCTTAATGGTTAGGGTGGCGGGCTTGGGATCCTCGGGTCCCGAGTTCAAATCCAGCTCGGCCATTGAAATAATACCAGGTGGGGTTGATTCAGCCTGTCATCCTTCTGAGGTCGGAAAAATGAGTACCAGCTTGCTGGGATGACCCGGCGTGTGCCCCTGTTTAGAATAGGTTCACCGTATCCCTGCGTGTCGTAAGAGGCGACTGAAGGGTTGGCGTCAGGAAGGGCATCCGGCCATTAAAAAAAAAAATCAAGCCTCAAAAAGGGAGCCATGATAGAAGATTGTCATGGGATCCACAAGGCTAACCCCTGCTCTTGCAGGGAGAAATGGCCTTAAAGTGTGTGTGTGTGTTCTTTGAAATATTTACCTTCTCAAGCCTTGCTGCAGCCACATTTGCATCGCAATGCCCATAACCTTGTTAACTGGGTAGTTGCTTTCAAGCACCACAATCAAATCAGACTACAATGAGCATCCCATCAGGTCAAAAAGCAATAAAAGTTTACTGAGTAATAAACACGACACTTAGAGACGACAAGCTAAAAGACTGTCGTCAACCTACATCAAAACAAGAGGGCTTTTGACACCCACCAAAGGCAAAAACATTTCACTCGGAGAAGGACAATAGTTTTGCCTTCTGGAGCCCGATTTTTTAAAGTGGGAGTTATTTTTTTTGTCGACAACGTCGAGGCTCGTATAAGAGCTAACAAACAGAATGCATAACAAAGGTAGCAGGAGACAAAAATGGTGGGAGAGGGAAGGACAAAACAGTGGGGAACAGAGACATCAGGAGATCTGTGGAAGGGAGAGGGATGGGGCGGGGAACATGGGGTAAACAGGATGGACACCACAGGGATTTTTAGGAAGGAAAACAGAGAATTTGAAGGAGGTGGGTTTGGGGTGCATTAACGGGGGTAGAAAAGATCGTGGTTTTGCATGGGGGAAGATAAGAGGTGGTGGTGAGTTCAGGGTTATGACGACTTTGCTGAGTTTACAAAGCTCTCATTCAAACGAAATGATGTTGCATCAAACAAAACCTGTTGTCACTTCAAGTTCAATGTGTAGATAACAACTGAAAATACTTTGAAACTAAATTAAGTCCCGAGAAAAGATTTCCAAGCAATTTTCCTTGAGAGGAAGTGTCGGCAGATCACAGGATTATAATGAGCGACAGTGAGCAACCTTTCATGCTCGGTGTGCTGGTATCATGGAGAGGTCTCAAAAGAGGAAAAGTTTAAAAAAAAAATCCCATCACTCATCACTCGATCATCACCTACATGCTTATAATATCTCTCACAACATCTGAGCAACTATTCTGAGTAACCTTTGCAGGATGCAAAAAAAAAGAAAAAAGATTTGCCATCTTATTTTGACAAAGTGCCAAAATTGCTGTAATGAACCAATCAAACCATTTGAGAGAAAAATACATCTCAAAGTCAAGTAAAACACAATCAACACACTATTGATTCAAGACTATTCTCCAATGGAAGATGCAGGCAATGAAGAAAACAACATTTCAATGAGGAAGTTGGAAACGTCTTCAAAAAAATAAAATTAAATTAATTCAAGGACAGAGTCAATGTAATGGGTGGAGACGAAGATGTAGTGGGCCCTTTCAACACAACTAAAAACCCACCAGAATTTTGAGGAAACCAAGAGGATATGTGAGAATCAGTACTGCTGGCTCATCATGAAAGCTAAAATTTATACAACAATGCAAAACACACAACAATGAGGCTAATCATTACCTTGACAGTTTTGTGTCCCATCCTCCATATGAGACAAATACAAACGGAGATTAAAAAAAATAAAAAAAATCATCCATTACATTGCAACCCAGACAGTTACATTTGTTTGGCCTGTATGACATTTACGTCTGAGCATGTAACAAAAGGTGCAGGCCACCCAAGACCAAACACCACATACTGCATCAGTCAGATGTCGACAAATATCCTTGCAATGAGAAAATTTGTTTGCATGGTTTTATGGGCTCCATGAGGAAACACCCCACAAAAGGAAACTATATATAGACAGAAAAAATTTCCTTTAATATACTGGACATCAGCAAACACAATGGTTTAAGCAGGTGCATTAGGATGTGTCTGTGTTAAAGAGAAAGCAATGGCTAATGACATTGTTTAAGCTTCAGCATTCACAGGCAGCATGGTTTAAACCAGAGCTTGAGCAAAAACAGAACCACCTGCCGGCTGGTGCCACCGCCACTGCTTAAGTATCCGCCAGCTGGCTCATGTCTTCAAGCCAGCTATTCAACATCTCACATCGTCCCCCATCCAAAACTAGGATCATTTCTACCCCCGTTAATAAACCCTCTCCACACCTCCCCAAGCTCAAGTCTTTTCACATTCACTGTTTTTCCTTCCTGAGCGTTTGCTTCTATCCATCATCGTATTCACCCTTTGCATTATATCATGTTATCATGGGGCAACAATTGGGCACAGCCAGCAAGGGACTATTTGAATAAGAAAGTAAGAGAGAAAAGGGAATAGAAGAGAATAGAAGAGAAAAGAGAATAGAAAAAAAAGAGAAAGATAAAGAGAAAAAAAAGAGAAGAGAAGAGGAGACACCAAAAAAAAATCAAGTAATGTGGTTGTGTTTGGAAGGGTTAGTGGGTGTAATAAAGATCGTGAGTGAGGATGAGGATGACATAAGGTGGCAGTGCACTGCCTGCTTGAAGCACTGGAGAGAAAAAGTGAGATCGAACAGACTGTGGAGGCCTAAAAATACAATGGAACAAATAACAAGAAAAAAAAAAAGGAAGAAGAGGGCGAGGGAGCAGGGGGAAATCCGGTAACATGGAAACCTGGTAAAAAAGTGGACGTGGGGAGGGTTAAATGAGGGTAGAAACGTTGGATCACAGGTATGGATAGAGGAATACCTGAAATGGTGGTGAACAGCTATCTTGAAGCACTGGAGGGGAATTAGATTGAACAGACGAATTTAATTCCACAGGTGAGTAAAAGAAGAAAAAAAAAAAGAGGAACTAATAAGTCGAGGTGAGTAGAGAGTCTGGATGTTGGGAGTTTCACCAGAAGAAGATCGCAGGCACTCTGTGTGCATCCTGCAGAAACATGGATGGGAAGAGGGGGGAGAGAGAGAGCACGGAAAGGGCAGGTCGAGAAAGACCAGAAGGGAAGCGGTAGAAGATAGACAGACCACATATCTGTTTGCAATGTGAAAGTGATAGGCCCAGAGACTCAGGTTCACAGTGAGAGATACTCATGACTTTGAAGGATTTGGTTTTGAGAGTCAGGATGAGCAATGTTTGAGGCAGGGGCACCAGCCAAAATGGAGAGAAGTACTCCATCAAGTTGAGGATGAAGGCCTTGTAGGTAGATAAAAGTGAAGATAGGCCAAGGAAAGACTTTGCATGAGAAGGATGCCCAGTCGTCACCTGGCTATGGAGGTCAACTTCGATATATGGTTTTTCCAAAGAAACATCATGGCTGATAGTGAAGCCAAAAAGTATGAATGACTGAACTTCAAGAGGATTGTAAAGGAAGTAGATGGGAGGGTTCGCAAGACGGTCGTTTGGAGAGACGCAAGAGTGTGACATTTGTCAGGATTGAACGACATATTCCAAGTGTCAGAGCAGCTGCTGATTCTATCATGGTCTGCAGATAGAGAGGAGAGGCTGCGGCTTGCCTATCTGAAAGATGAGGGATGCTACAGCAGAGAGTGGATTCATGAGGAAAGAGATAAATAGGATTTTCCCAGAGAGTCAGACAGATAGTTGATGAAGATTAGGAATAGGACTGGGCCTAAGACACTGCATTGGGCCTTGTATTTGTTCTAATGTGGGCAAGATGGGAAGCAGTAGTGAATTGCGATGTTGGCTGGGAGAGGCTTGGCCCAAGTCTTTCACGAACCGGCTGGCAAGGCCTGAAGTAGGACTAAGGTTAAGGCAGGAATTTGTAATTGGTTCAGGATGCCGCCGATAACTCAACTACTCTTCATGAATGCACCGTGGGATCTTTAAAGTCCATCAACTAATACTGGCAGACAGGACGCCAGCTCAACATCCATCCGAGAAATGGCGCACATTGACGAATCACCTTGCCTGTGAAACGCCGGGATGACAGCTGGGTCGGGATTCAAACTCAGGCTCGACAGCTTAGAGGAGTGTGTGCATCGCTCAAGTCCATCCTGCCAGCCCCTGTGTCAATATCATCATTATGCCATAATCATTGGACGGAATTGACCTATCAATTTGTAGTAAGAATAATTTTGATGAAAAATATAACTTTGATGACAGAGGCTGGAGGCAGGATTGGAGGAAGATATATCAACAACCTAAGGTATACTGATGATACCACTCTGTTGGCAGAAAATAAGAGGACTCGATGAAACTGCTGCAGACAGTGAAGAAGGAAAGTGAAAAGGCAAGTCTTTATTTAAACGTCAAAAATATTAAATCTTGTCAACTGAGAAGATCGACGTGTTCAGAAGGGGTGTATTCCATTACCAATCAGCTTGTAGAACACTCACCAAAATGACTCGCTTGATTTTAAGCACTTTAAGCAAGCACTCCACAAAATGGTTGACAAGCGATAGCAAGCTGATTGGTGATGGAACACACCCCCAACGGATGGGATAAAGGCTGCAACCAAACGGTCTCTGCCAGACAAAAGGAAAGGAGTGCAGGATAGGGATGTTTGGAGACGTCTGATCATGAATGTCACCAGAAGTTGCTCACAACTCAACGGAACTGGATAACTGGTTATAGGAGTACCAATCGGTGTGTGGACCAGTGACTGTTAGCCTATACACCGCTCATGCGTAAGTACGTCAAATTTTCTCAAAATTTCCCTCTGGTGAGTATAAAACAACGCTAATGAACCTTATGAATATGGTTATGCATCAAATAAAGGTCAGAAATGGGGCGTAAAGGTGTTGGTGGCAATATCACACTTGAAACCATGGCCGGGAGAGGCCCCAAGATATTGTTACGAATTTCGGTCCGCCCGGCGTGCGATCGGCCACGTAACTCAAATCGCGACCGCGTTCGCCCACCAGAACGGACATTTCAGTCGTGACCCTCCTTGGAACTACTGCCAGGAGCTAGTCACGGGTGGGTCTTTCGACCACACCACAATCGTGCCAATCGGCCACCCGCGCAGGATAGGGTTGTTCGCCAAACCCGACCTACCTAAGTACCTGAGCGAGTAGTTAACCGGGCGATCGTACCTCGCCCTAGCCGGCCTAGGACACGAACCGCTGAAGCGGTCCGTTCCGTGCTTCAGTGATAACCGAGCGGTTTATCGCCGACCCGACGGACGTGATTATTTACCGGGTGCTTACACCCCTCCTACCAATTCCTTCCGTGATGCAAGATGGAACTTTCAAACAAGGGAAAGGACGCAACGAAACGGGGAACAGTTCAACAAGCACATTTATTTTGCACTCAGACAAGGCACGTATTTACAGCCATACAGTAAATCATGCACATACACAGTGAAAGCAAGCAAAGGCAGAGTTACAACCGAATAAAGTGTCTTTATTTCACACGCACACTTAGACAATTCTACTTATAAGACGCGCGCTACCACATGCATTTACACAAAAGCAAAGAAAAAGCCACCCTCCAAGACAAGGGTGGCAGACAGGTCCGTGGACCAAATGTACGTGGAACCTGGATGAGCGGCCAGGTCCACGAGACCGAGGGGTCTAACCCGTGCCCTCGTGGCGCGATGGCGGGCAAGCCGCAATGTCAGCGTAGCCACGCCTGGCTTCGTGCCCCTGGCGTGCCGGTGAGCTCTCTCCGGCGTTCTCCGCGCAGGCACGTGTTTCACCGTCGGCACCACGGTGGGGAGGGGAACGGACGGGTACCAGCGCTTTCTTAGCGCGGAGCTCGGTAAGGGAGAGGGGAATTGCTGACGCTCCGTCCAACGGGTTGACGCTCTGGATCGCACTGGCTCCGGCGAACTCCTCCTGGCTGTGGCCTCCACTACGCCCCTTCTCCAGCGGCGGTCCCCACTCAGCCCTCTGGTTCGCCTCTGAGCCCTCCTCCGCGTC
>CM068955.1:170570210-170605206 GCA_035128595.1 Eptatretus atami
AAGAGAGAGATGAGTTTGGGGATTGCAGCAAGATGAAGTGTTCATCATGTTGTACAATTACACTGCTGTTCAGTGGAAATGCTTCGGGAGCTTTCCAGAATGGTGACATGAATGGACATTGACTCAGGAGAGAATTTTTGGTTGTCTTCTCCTCTGAATGTTCAATTACAGATAAAGCACGCATCACAGGCTGGTATCTTAATGTCTGTAGGGGGAATGATTCAAGCTTTATTGCATTTCAACTGGCCTCGAAGGATGGAATGTCCTTCGGACTGCTCACTAAGCAAAGCTTCCGAGTACAGATATTGCTGAATTTGCGTCTATGGCTTGAGACATTCGTCTGTTTCTAGTGTTCCCATCTGAACCGCTGGCACATGATGCAAGCACCAAGGTTGAAATCGCACATACCATCTGCGTTTATTATTGTCTTCTAATGTCAGGGTGAGTCATCAACACTTGTGCCATCCTTTCTCGGATGGCTGTTCAACTGGGCGTCCCGTCTGCCAACGTTAGTTGGTGGGCATTAATGATCCACGGTGTCATACGCGAAAAGTAGACGAGCTATCGCCGGCACCCTGGACAAATTACGAATTCCAGTATGTTTTTTTTTTTCAGAACTTGCAAAAGTACTTAAAATGCTCCTTTTTGTTTTCTGTTTTTCATACTCTGCACAAATCATCGCACATGCATCAGACCCTGTAAGATATTCAAAGTTGATCATAGTCAAGCCCTGTGTGAAATTTGACCCATGACTGTCGTGGAAGTCTTGGTGTTGTGTGCTAAGAGATGGCCAGGGTAGGTCAGTTTGTATTATTGCAAGGTGTGTTTATTGTTTGTATTTGTCATTCTTTTGATGAGACTGTATAAGTTGGCTGTACGGTCCGTATTTATGTTGTGACTGTTGCATGTCTGTTCTATCTGTCTAAAAAAGAGGAGTCCACTGTGTTCAGAAATTGGTTAAGTTGCCAACCTAGAGATTGTTAACTTTTCCATGAGCTGACACTATATACGAAATAAAACGAGCTTATTGGGATCTTCCTAAAAGTTCTCTCACCTTGCTTATAACTTTTAAGGAAAAGGTCTCATTGATGACAAAAATAAAGTGTATATTATTGTCACCTGATTTACTTTGTTCGTATGCAGCACAAGGCTGCAGGGCAGCATCATTGGCTGAATGTGTGGCTGTTCCGCTGAGGCTCTTGTGCCCTGTGCTCGTTACGGCTGGAATTTGGAATTTGTTCATGGTGCCGGCGATGGCTCTCTTGCTCTTCGCGAAGGAACCATGGGATTTTTACGTCCACCACGAATGTTGGCAGACGGAAAGCCCATTTAACGTCCATCCGAGGGATGGCACACACATTGATGAATCACCCCACCTGTGAAACACCGGGATGACGGCTTAGAGCTGGGTTGGATTCAAACAGGCTAGACAGCTTAGAGGCAAGTGTGCGTACCTCTAGGTCATCCTGTCAGCCTCACATGATTACTGATATGTCTGGTAATTATTTAGTTTCTCACACTATTATACTTAAAAAAAATTATTTATTTATTTATTTTGTAGACATAGTCGAGGCTCGTGGAAGAGATTAGTATTCTGAATGGATCAGCATGTAACAAGACAAAATGACCAGTATAGAGAGAGTGGGGTGGGAAACACCAACAGCAGAGTTAAGGCCAAGATAGATGGACACTTGGATAAACAATGGGTGTGAGGAGGAATGGGGGCAGGAAAGGACAATATGGATACAAAAGGAAACTCAGGAGGGAAAAACTATAAATTTGAAAGGAGAAGGCTTGGGGTGGGGGGGATTGACGAGGGTAGAAAAGGTCATGGTTTGTATTGGGGAGGATTGGAGATGGTGGTGAACAGCTGTCTTGAAGATCTGGAGTGAAGTATGAGATTGAAGAGAATATGAAAGTTTGATCCACAAGTGTGGGGAAAAAAAATAATAAAAGAAACACACGGGCACTCAAGGTCCACCAACAACCCCATTCTGGTAAAACGACCAAAATCAAGAATCACTGCTCACCTTTATTCTTTCATTCCTCTTTTTTCCACCTTTGGAACAAACTTGCACGCACTCTTCAATCACACTCTTCCTTCCAGGTCTTCAAAACAGCTTTTCACCATCATCTCTTATCTTCCCTCATCCAAAACCATGATCTTTTCTTCCCCTGTTAATCCACCCAAACCACCACCTTCAAATTCCCTGCTTTCCTTCCTGAAAGTCCCTGTGGTGTCCATCTTGTTTCCCCCCATGTGCTCTGCCCATCTCTCTCCCTTCCACAGATCTCCTAATGTCTCTGTTCCCCACTGTTTTGTGCTTACTTCTCCCGCCCCTCTTGTATCCTGCTCCCCTTGTTATACGTTCTGTGTGTTAGCTCTTATACGAGCCTCAACAGTGAATTTATATTTAAAAAAAAAACAATGAGTGGAGGTGAGCAATGATGCTCCATTTGGGAGTTTCAACAGAGGGGAAATGATTTTGGACTATGTGTGCCTTGCAGAAACTTGTGTTGGGGTGGGGGGGGGGGAGCATGGAACGAACAAAGTGTGCATGACCAGAGAGGAGGTGGTATAAGACAGAGGTACCACCAACCTGTCTATGATGGGGAAGTGATAGGCTCATGGGCTTAGCCGAAGCGCTCCAATGATCTCGAAGGCCTTCGTTCACGGTATCCAGCTGAGCAAGGTGTGAGCCAATGGAGTCAGTCCAGTGGGGAGAGCAGTACTCCATCAATCTGCAGACTAAGGCCTTGAGATGGATAGGAGTTCAGGTGTGCCAAGTAAGGATTTTATGTGATGGTGGTTGCCCAGACACTGACTGGCTTTTGAGGCCAACTTTGAAATGTGGTTTGCCAATGGAAGTTCCTGGCTGATGTGAGACCCAGGATTTTGAGTGACTGAATTTCCTCAAGAGGATTGTTTAAAAGGTAGATGCAAGGGTCTTCATATGGTCCTTATTAATTTATGCAAGTAAAAAAAGACATAAAATGTCATGGCCCCCATTGTTTTAGTAATTTTGCTGTATGGAGTTAAGGGTTGGCCTATATTTATGTCCAACAAAATGGCTACCAGTTGGCCATCTTTGATGAGATCGAAAAAAATAGAGTGAGGGCCTGTGAATGCCATCATGTACTGTGCTCTTGCCAAGATTGAACAACATCAGATCATGCATGTCTGAGAAATGTTTGGGGACACATTTAAGTAACAAAACGGCCAGCAGTCGCCATCTTGGATCTGATCTCGAAAAAAAAAAGACGTGCATATGTTAGCATTTATTCAATATCTGTGTGTCAAGTTTAAACAACATTGGTAAATGGATGAGGATGTGTTCGACCACCAAGGTTTTTTTTTTAACAAATTGAATGTCTGCCAGTCGGCCATCTTGGATCTGATGTTGAAAAAAAAAATGACGTGCATATGCAGGGTGCCCAGTGGTCCCACATTTCCCACATTTTGAAAATGTGTGTCCCACATTTTTGAAAAAATCCCACATTTCCCACATTTTTGTCAGACCTTTAAAATTGTAATGGCTAAGCAGATTTTTTAGCATTGTTAAGGCCAAAAATCTGATCGGGTTTTGCACCCCTGGCCTCTGGAGCATTTTTTTAGGTGTCATTTAATGCACTTCATCTTTCTGCTGTGGTAATAAATATAAATAATTGATGGATATTGTTACGAATTCTAGTCCGCCCGGCGTGCGATCTGCCACGTAACTCAAATCGCGACCGCGTCGCCACCGGAACGACCATTCAGTCGTGACCCCTCTTGGAACTACCGCCAGGAGCTAGTCATGGTGGGTCTTTCGACCCCACCACAATCGTGCCAATCGGCCACCCGCGCAGGATAGGGTTGTTCCCAAACTCGACCTACCTAAGTACCTGCGCGAGTAGTTAACCGGGCGATCGTACCTCGCCGCTGGCCAGCCTAGGACACGAACCGCTTCAGCAGAACGTTCCGTGCTTCAGTGATAACCGAGCGGTGTTATCGCCGACCCGACGGATGTGATTCTATTTCTGGGTGCTTACACCCTTCTACCAATTCTTTCCGTGATGCAAGATGGAACTTTCAAACAAGGGAAAGGACGCAACGAAACGGGAACAGTTCAACAAGCACATTTATTTCACACTCAAACAAGGCACGTATTTACAGCCATACAGTAAATCATGCACGTACACAGTGAAAGCAAGCAAATGAAGAATTTACCACGAATAAAGTGTCTATTTCACACGCACACTGAGACAATTCTACTTATAAGACGGCGCCACCACATGCATTTACACAAAAGCAAAGAAAAGCCACCCTCACAGACAAGGGTGGCAGACAGGTCCGTGGACCAAATGTACGTGGAACCTGGATGAGCGGCCAGGTCCACGAGACCGAAGGGTCTTACCCGCGCCCTCGTGGCGCATGGCGGGCAAACCGCAATGTCAGCGTAGCTGCGCCTGGCTTCGTGCCCTGGCGTGGCCGGTGAGCTCTCTCCGGCTTCTCCACGCAGGCACGTGTTTCACCGTCGGCACCACGGTTGGGGAGGGGAACGGACGGGGTGACCGGCGCTTTCTTAGCACGGAGCTCGGTAAGGGAGAGGGGAATTGCTGACGCTCCGTCTAATGAGTTGACGCTCTGGACCGCACTGGCTCCGGCGAACTCCTCCTGGCTGTGGCCTCCACTACGCCCCTTCTCCGGCGGCGGTCCCCACTCAGCCCTCTGGTTCGCCTCTGAGCCCTCCTCCGCGTCCCTGCTCCACTCAGCAACTCGCCCTCCTCGCCCTCAACTTCGACCTGAGCTCCGAGCTCCTTCCTCTCCGTCGATCGGCCCCGTCTGCCTTTCCCCGTCTGCTTCGAGCTCCGTCTTTTCTCCGACCCCTCCAGACTGCCTCGAGCTGCGTTGTGCTCGCGCTTAATAGGCCGGGGAGGAGTGCATATGTAAATTTGTGGATCACAGCGGGTTTGGAGGCGGGGCTACACCACCTGATGCTCAGCCATTGGATGGATGAAAAGTGGGCGTGAATGATTCCTGATCCGATTTCTTCTTCGAAAGGATCCCATTCACAACCCATGGCACGACGTTCGGTAGAAAGGCGAAGGTGGTGGAGTTTGCTGTGGTGGTTTGGGAAGGGTGTTGGTGATGGCGATTTGGTTGTGGGGGTGAGGCGATGTTTGTGGGGTGGGGTTGTGGAGGTGAAGGGGGCAAAGGTGGTGGTGGTTTGGTGTAGTTGTTTGGGGCGTTGTTGGTGTGGCGATTTGGTTGTTGGGGATGATTGGTCCAAAATAACGACAGCAAAAGAAAAACGGCTATCTCAAAGGATCGCAGCCCTGTGAACACGGAAATTCCCTCTAAACACGGTGGGGAAATATAACTACACAATTACTTATCGTCATAACTGATCTAAGGTCCTTTATGGTGGTCTGGGAATTTCACAGCCGTAACAATATCATGGTTATTATAAAATTACACATTTCTCTTCATCATCATGTTCACTGTGTTGTGATGGTTTTTTAATGCTGAAAGTGTAAGACAACACCATATTGTGATTGCGTATTTATAAATGGCTATTAAAAGATGTACCATTTGAGGTACTTTTTGGAATACTGGTAATGCTGGTACATGTAATGTTAACATCCACAACAATTTAACTTGCATATAAGGTGTTTTTTTCCCTTTCATGATGCATGTATATTGGATTGTTGCTTGGCATATACATGTATATACAATTCCTTAACCTATTTGCTTTCCTGCTTACAGGTGTAGCTGTAGAATCTGTTTACAAGCAACAGAACATATTATTAATTCATAACAAATGCCACGACATACAACAATTTAATGAAAATTGGATGAATAGTGTGGACAAGAATGGCGGCGCTTAGCCAGTGGGTACAAGAGAAATCAGCCAGGAAGCTCATTGTGCGTTATGCAAGAAAGACATTGATATTAGCAATGGTGGTGTTTATCAACTGCAAAGACATGCTGAAGGAACAAAGCATATAAAGTGGCTAAAACTGCAATTGCATCTGGACAGTCAAAGCTAAAAATTGAGTCAGGTGGGGTATATTTGTCACAAGCATCAACCTCTGGAGCATCCCAAAAATGGACTCTTTCACACCAGGACAAAGTTACAAAAGCAGAAGCTATATGGGTCATGAAAGTTGCACAAGACAATTTATCTTTCAGATCATGTGATAAGATAGCTGAAACATTTCAAGAAATGTTCGCCGACAGTGATGTTGCAAGGGATGTGAAACTTAACTGTAGTAAAGTCTCATATGTAGTCTCACATGGACTTGGTTCTTTCTTTCATGAAGATCTTGTTACAAAGATTAGGAACACTTCTACATTTTATGCATCTTGTTAGATGAAACTACTAATGACCAGATGAAAAAGCAACTAGATATCCATATTCGTTTTTGGAATGATGGATTGATTGACACACGCTACCTGAAGTCAAAGATGTTGGGTCTGCAACAGCTCAAATTCTGAGGGACACCCTTTCAGACGCATTGAAAGAAGATGGCTTGATTTAAAAAACATGATTATGCTGGGAATGGATGGACCTAATGTAAACAAAGCATTATGGGAAAAAATGGATGCAGACTGCAAGGCTGCAGGTTCCCATGGGCTTGTTGATGTAGGATCATGCAACATACACACAGTACACAATGCATTTGGAAAAGCAATGGGTGTTCTAGAATCGTGGGATAGACAGTTTTTCTGATCAGCTATTCAAGTTCTTCCATCAAACGGCATAACGTAAAGCGGACTACTCCCAAATTCAAGCTTTGATGGAGGTGGAGAACCATGTTCTTCTACGCTATGTTAGCAATCGATGGTTGAGCATTGGCCCTGTATTGGAAAGAGTGTAGAGCAATGGAAAAGTTTGGTTGAGTACTTCACTGTCTTCCTCCCAAAAGAAAATGTGAAGCTGCTTATCTCTAGTCAGAGATACAAAGACGTTAGAAAACAGCTGTGTGACCTGACCCTGCTCAGATTGCACTTCTTGCAGTACCTTACCAGTGCATTTAATGGGTTCCTCACTCTTTTCCAGTCTCAAGAGCCACTCGTACATGTCCTTTATTCAGAGCTCTCAGATCTCTTGAAGAACATACTTAAGAAATTTCTGAAATGTGAAGTCATAAAAGACAAAGAAGGCCAAGATTTGCTTGATACTGACATTATGAAGAAGGACCTGATGTTATCCAATGACCGCATTGCCATTGGTGAATCAACAAGACAGCTTCTGCCAAAGAAGAACATCACTCCATTGGATAAAGTTGGTTTCTTATCAGATGTCAAGGATGCATATGCTGCTGTAGCAAAGCATTTGATTATCGCCTTCCACTGGACAATTCTTTGCTGAGGCGATTACGTTTCTTACATCCACTGATGAGACAGCAGGAGAAATCAATGGATTCTATCAAAGCAGCTGCCTGGAAATTTCCTCATATCTTTTCTGATAAAGACATAGATCAAATTGGTGATGAATGGATGCTTTACCAGGCTGAGAATGAAATCAATGAATCCTGGTTCATGGAGGAAGGAGGCTCATTATCAGAGAGTTGATAGATATTGGGCCAGAGTGTTGGATGTGAAGACCTCTACTGGCAAAGAGAAGTACCCCATTCTTGGACAGTTTGTGAAAGTTGTTTTGGCCATATCACATGGACAGGCTGATGTTGAAAGGGGTTTTTCACTGAACAAATATCCAGTCACTTCACAGAGAACCCATCTGAGTGAAAATGCTGTGAATGGTTTGAGAACCATAAAAGATGCAGTGACCCATAATGGAAAGGGTGAACCATGCCAAGTTCCAGTTACCAAATCGATGCTGGAGAGTGTGCGCCAAGCACATAGGAAATACAAAGCAGATAGAGATGCAAACAGGAGATGGAGAAACAGAAGCTAAAAAAAGAAGCTGAAGAAAAAGAGCAGCAAATAGCAAAGGATCAGATGGAGCTCCAAAAGACTGAGGAGAAAAAAACTCAGGGAACAGGACAGACTTCAACTAGACCTGAAAACAGCTGATAAACTTGTGGCTGAAGCGAATGAACGTCTGAAGAAAGCTCTGGCATCAAAATCTCAAAGAATGGTAGAAATTTGTGCAGCTCAGGCCTCCTTGAATCAGGACATAATAAGCTGTCACAAACCAATTCCAGCTTGGAAAAATTGGAAAAAAAACTCTCAGTGCAGAAAAAGAAATTGTAATGTGGGTGATCAGTGTGATCTGCCTCTCAGGTCAGGGTGATGGTGTTAGTGGTGATGGGAAATAAATGGAAACAGTCCTAATGTATTATATGTTTGAAGGAGTTAATCTGTTAATCATAACCATGTAATAAGTTCATTGTAATAAAGTTTTTCATGGGCTATGATGACTTTGCTTTGTTCAGCCATTGAACCTGGCATCATGTATGGTATCACATTTATATATTATGTTCTTTCATGATGATATGAATAGTGTTCATTGTGTGAATTGACAAGCCGTCTACAGTACAAGCACAGATAAACAGATTTATTTTCACATGTTATTTATAATTCAATGCTAGGGAAATGATTTTATGATTTTTTTTCTCCATAATAGTAATACTGTTTATATTTTATGTTCTAAAGCTCACTTGGCACTGATAGTTGTACTCTAGAATGTAACCAGTTTGAGTTATAACATCTTAAATAAAAAACTAAAGTGTTTTGAAAGTCCAATATTAATATGTGTTATATTTGCATAGTGTACACTCCTGAATTTGTGCATTTTAATTAAGATTACATATACTGTTATATACTGAAACATGTACAATAGTATAAAGGCTTTCATCAATGCTAACCTAATCATGAGGTATTCATGATATTTATGCAACCATAGGCTATACATGTACTAAGTAAGATGATGTAACCATACAGGCACTATATTGCTTCATGTAGTAGTTATTATGTATATTTTTTAATTGAAATAGGTGGATATAGGATGTTTACTGCTTATAATGTTGATACCATACAATCTGAGCACCCTAATTAGTTTGACCCAGTAAATAGAATCACATCCGTCGGGGTCGGCGATAACACCGCTCGGTTATCACTGAAGCACGGAACGTTCTGCTGAAGCGGTTCGTGTCCTAGGCTGGCCAGCGGCGAGGTACGATCGCCCGGTTAACTACTCGCGCAGGTACTTAGGTAGGTCGAGTTTGGGAACAACCCTATCCTGCGCGGGTGGCCGATTGGCACGATTGTGGTGGGGTCGAAAGACCCACCATGACTAGCTCCTGGCGGTAGTTCCAAGAGGGGTCACGACTGAATGTCCGTTCCGGTGGCGACGCGGTCGCGATTTGAGTTACGTGGCAGATCGCACGCCGGGCGGACTAGAATTCGTAACAATATCCATCAATTATTTATATTTATTACCACAGCAGAAAGATGAAGTGATTAAATGACACCTAAAAAAATGCTCCAGAGGCCAGGGGTGCAAAACCCGATCAGATTTTTGGCCTTAACAATGCTAAAAAATCTGCGTTAGCCATTACAATTTTAAAGGTCTGACAAAAATGTGGGAAATGTGGGATTTTTTCAAAAATGTGGGACACACATTTTGCAAAATGTGGGAAATGTGGGACCACTGGGCACCCTGCATATGCACGTCATTTTTTTTTTCAACATCAGATCCAAGATGGCCGACTGGCAGACATTCAATTTGTTAAAAAAAAAACCTTGGTGGTCGAACACATCCTCATCCATTTACCAATGTTGTTTAAACTTGACACACAGATATTGAATAAATGCTAACATATGCACGTCTTTTTTTTTTTCGAGATCAGATCCAAGATGGCCGACTGCTGGCCGTTTTGTTACTTAAATGTGTCCCCAAACATTTCTCAGACATGCATGATCTGATGTTGTTCAATCTTGGCAAGAGCACAGTACATGATGGCATACACAGGCCCCTCACTCTATTTTTTTCGATCTCATCAAAGATGGCCAACTGGTAGCCATTTTAGTTGGACATAAATATAGGCCAACCCTTTAACTCCATACAGCAAAATTACTAAAACAATGGGGGCCATGACATTTTATGTCTTTTTTTACTTGCATAAATTAATAAGGACCATATGGAAGACCCTTGCATCTACCTTTTAAACAATCCTCTTGAGGAAATTCAGTCACTCAAACTCCTGGGTCTCACCATCAGCCAGGAACTTCCATTGGCAAACCACATTTCAAAGTTGGCCTCAAAAGCCAGTCAGTGTCTGGGCAACCACCATCACATAAAATCCTTACTTGGCACACCTGAACTCCTATCCATCTACAAGGCCTTAGTCTGCAGATTGATGGAGTACTGCTCTCCCCACTGGACTGACTCCATTGGCTCACACCTTGCTCAGCTGGATACCGTGAACGAAGGCCTTCGAGATCATTGGAGCGCTTCGGCTAAGCCCATGAGCCTATCACTTCCCCATCATAGACAGGTTGGTGGTACCTCTGTCTTATACCACCTCCTCTCTGGTCATGCACACTTTGTTCCGTTCATGCTCCCCCCCCCCACCCAACACAAGGTTTCTGCAAGGCACACATAGTCCAAAATCATTTCCCCTCTGTTGAAACTCCCCAAATGGAGCATCATTGCTCACCTCCACTCATTGTTTTTTTAAATATAAAATTCAATGTTGAGGCTCGTATAAGAGCTAACACACAGAACGTATAACAAGGAGCAGGGGAGACCAAGTCCAAAGGAGCCGGGGCGAACAAGTAAGCACAAAACAGTGGGGAACAGAGACATTAGGAGATCTGTGGAAGGGAGAGAGATGGGCAGAGCACATGGGGGGAAACAAGATGGACACCACAGGGACTTTCAGGAAGGAAAGCAGGGAATTTGAAGGTGGTGGGTTTGGGGTGGATTAACAGGGGAAGAAAAGATCATGGTTTTGGATGAGGGAAGATAAGAGATGATGGTGAAAAGCTGTTTTGAAGACCTGGAAGGAAGAGTGTGATTGAAGAGTGCGTGCAAGTTTGTTCCAAAGGTGGGAAAAAAAGAGGAATGAAAGAATAAAGGTGAGCAGTGATTCTTGATTTTGGTCGTTTTACCAGAATGGGGTTGTTGGTGGACCTTGAGTGCCCTGTGGTTTCTTTTATTATTTTTTTTCCCCACACTTGTGGATCAAACTTTCATATTCTCTTCAATCTCATACTTCACTCCAGATCTTCAAGACAGCTGTTCACCACCATCTCCAATCCTCCCCAATACAAAACCATGACCTTTTCTACCCTCGTCAATCCCCCCCCACCCCAAGCCCTTCTCCTTTCAAATTTATAGTTTTTCCCTCCTGAGTTTCCTTTTGTATCCATATTGTCCTTTCCTGCCCCCATTCCTCCTCACACCCATTGTTTATCCAAGTGTCCATCTATCTTGGCCTTAACTCTGCTGTTGGTGTTTCCCCACCCCACTCTCTCTATACTGGTCATTTTGTCTTGTTACATGCTGATCCATTCAGAATACTAATCTCTTCCACGAGCCTCGACTATGTCTACAAAATAAATAAATAAATAATTTTTTTTTAAGTATAAATAGTGTGAGAAACTAAATAATTACCAGACATATCAGTAAATCATGTGAGGCTGACAGGATGACCTAGAGGTACGCACACTTGCCTCTAAGCTGTCTAGCCTGGGTTTGAATCCCAACCCAGCTCTAAGCCGTCATCCCGGTGTTTCACAGGTGGGGTGATTCATCAATGTGTGTGCCATCCCTCGGATGGACGTTAAATGGGCTTTCCGTCTGCCAACATTCGTTGGTGGACGTTAAAGATCCCATGGTTTCCTTCGCGAAGAGCAAGAGAGCCATCGCCGGCACCATGAACAAATTCCAAATTCCAGCCGTAACGAGCACAGGGCACAGAGCCTCAGCGGAACAGCCACACATTCAGCCAATGATGCTGCCCTGCAGCCTTGTGCTGCATACGAACAAAGTAAATCAGGTGACAATAATATACACTTTATTTTTGTCATCAATGAGACCTTTTCCTTAAAAGTTATAAGCAAGGTGAGAGAACTTTTAGGAAGATCCCAATAAGCTCGTTTTATTTCGTATATAGTGTCAGCTCATGGAAAAGTTAACAATCTCTAGGTTGGCAACTTAACCACATTTTCTGAACACAGTGGACTCCTCTTTTTTTAGACAGATAGAACAGACATGCAACAGTCACAACATAAATACGGACCGTACAGCCAACTTATACAGTCTCATCAAAAGAATGACAAATACAAACAATAAACACACCTTGCAATAATACAAACTGACCTACCCTGGCCATCTCTTAGCACACAACACCAAGACTTCCACGACAGTCATGGGTCAAATTTCACACAGGGCTTGACTATGATCAACTTTGAATATCTTACAGGGTCTGATGCATGTGCGATGATTTGTGCAGAGTATGAAAAAACAGAAAACAAAAAGGAGCATTTTAAGGTACTTTTGCAAGTTCCGAAAAAAAAAAAACATACTGGAATTCGTAATTTGTCCAGGGTGCCGGCGATAGCTCGTCTACTCTTCGCGTATAACACCGTGGGATCATTAATGCCCACCAACTAACGTTGGCAGACGGGACGCCCAGTTGAACAGCCATCCGAGAAAGGATGGCACAAGTGTTGATGACTCACCCTGACATTAGAAGACAATATATAAACGCAGATGGTATGTGCGATTTCAACCTTGGTGCCTTGCATCATGTGCCAGCGGTTCAGATGGGAACACTAGAAACAGACGAATGTCTCAAGCCATAGACGCAAATTCAGCAATATCTGTACTCGGAAGCTTTGCTTAGTGAGCAGTCCGAAGGACATTCCATCCTTCGAGGCCAGTTGAAATGCAATAAAGCTTGAATCATTCCCACCTACAGACATTAAGATACCAGCCTGTGATGCGTGCTTTATCTGTAATTGAACATTCAGAGGAGAAGACAACCAAAAATTCTCTCCTGAGTCAATGTCCATTCATGTCACCATTCTGGAAAGCTCCCGAAGGCATTTCCACTGAACAGCAGTGTAATTGTACAACATGATGAACACTTCATCTTGCTGCAATCCCCAAACTCAAAACACAGTGAACTAGAAGGGTGCTCGGTAGAGCACATACCTCTGCCACGTAATGCCTGATCCACGAGAACATATCGGGCCCATTACATTTTTGAAATATCATGCAATGTATCGGTTTTGGCCCCATCTCTTAATGGTGAAGAATCACTTAAAAAATTAAATAATTCTCGTATCCAGATCTAGATTCGGATCGTCACCAAAATCAAATCAATTTATTGTGGTCACACACACAACCTGTCCACCAAGTTTCATCCGAATCCATCCACAACTTTTTGAGATATCCTGCACACAAACGGGTAGACAGAAAGGGGTGAAAACATAACCTCCTTCACCTTCAGTGGTGGAGGTAATGATGGATGCCAAAACAAAATTTAAAAAACTTTAGCACCTGAGATTTTTGAGCAAAGTTGTCCGGATGAAACTTCCGTTGTAGAGATTTGTACGTCCTTTGAAGGGTCGAGGCATTCAGGTAAAATGATTGGGGACTGCAAAGAAAAGACGCACTTCAATGGACAAAATCATGCGATGCATCAAGAAGCCTTTTTGCTCCAAAGCTCTACCCAAGCCATGTGGCACAAGGTGACAGAATGCATTTTTCACTTATTAATCAAGGTTGTGTGATTAGTGAATTTGTAACAGAGCAAATATTGGATATTCCTTACTGTGAAGGTCTGTCAGTCACCCTCACCCTGTAATCACCTCTGAGCAGACAACAGCATTGCTAACAACTAACTGGTGAGCGATCTGACGGAAGAGCCTCCAGGTTTCGACCTTCGGTGGAACAGTGGTCTGCGCTCAACAGGATCCACCTCCAAAAATGGAATTCCAAAGACAGCCCAGAATGCAACTGTGGTCACCCAGATCAGACTATCCATCACATTGTGAATGAGTGTCACCTCCAGAAATTTGATGAATGATTTAGGCCAATTCACCTAAAAACCGACAGTGCTGTGACTTGGCTGTTCAACTGAGACTTGTATCTGTGAGCAGTAATTTGTCATCCACAAAATTTAGATTAGATTACCCTTCTTTCCCCCCCCCCCCCCACAATTAAAGCATCAGTTGAAGTGCCACGTCCGAGATATCACATACGACTACGAACAACCAACTAATACAGGAAAATGGTCATTAAGCAAGTCATAGTAGTAGTAGTAGTAGTCGTAGTAGTAGCCCCTTTTTTTCCTATCCGTATTGTAAATCATTCAACAACTTTACAAATGATACACCCTTTATCACAAAATTCTCCTCATGTGGTAAAGGGTGTATCATTTGCCACCCCTTCCTTTTCGAGTTCTTGTGTTTTCTCCCTTCCACCCTATATGTGTGTGAACCCCTCCTTTCCCTCCTCATACTTTCTCGTTCCTCCCCTTGCCCATTATTCCTCCAAGTGTCCCTCTATGCTGCTGGTGGTGTGCTTTTCCACCTTCCAGCGTTATTTCTGTTCCGTTCCATGTTCTCGCTCTTCCGTGAGCCTCGATATACCGAAAATTACAAAAACGTTTCCTGTGGTGCACCTGGCCGAAGTTGATGAATGAAACCTTAGCAATGGCAGGAAGTTTCAATGTCGCAATTCTCATGATCCATCAGACACAATGACAGGAGGGATTTGTGTGATAGCAAAGTTTATTTTCTTCCATCATTCCCAAAATTAAATTACGGTATTCTAAAATCGATTCAGTCGAAATCACCTCACGTATTGGTGCAGAATTGCATCAAGAATAACAAATAATAAGGCAAAAAGTTATCATTCTGAGTTTCCTTGAACTACCACGATCAATGGCCCCGATGCCCTCAAGTAAGTGATACATCACAAGTTTGGTTAAATGTCTTACATCAGTCTTGGCAGCTCACTCAGCTTAGAACGAGCAAAAGGAATTCCCTGGTAATCATAGTTCATTCTCATTTTACTACTCGTCTGCAGTTATATTTTATACCTCAATACATTTTCAAATCATCATCATCATCATCATCATGTACCATGCCCTACAGTCATGGCCAAAAATATTGGCACCCTTGTACTTTTTTCAAACAATGCACCAAAACTTCCAGAAAATTGTTGAAATTGAAAAAAATCTTTTGGTATCCAAATATGTATTTCTTTAGTTTGCAGTGGAACAAAACAAAAAAAGCTGAAAAAAAATTAGTAAATCTTATCTTATTCCACACACAAATCCTAAAATGGGCCGGACAATATTATTGGCACCTTTTAGAAGTTGACATAAATAATTAGATTTCAAGCAGGTGATGCTCCTTTACTTTGGAATTGAGCTCACCTGTGGTGAATTACAAGTGCCTGCAATGTAAAAATCACTCATGCAACGAGTTTGAAGAGAGAAAAGGAGTCATTCTGCTGTTTTGTGTCACTGTGTGTACCACAATGAATATGGAGAAAAAGAAAACAAACCAGAGAATTGTCTGAGGAGGTCAGACACAAGATTGTCGCAAAGCATGGAGAATCCCAAGGCTATAAGTCCATCTCCAGAGATCTTGATGTTCCTCTGTCCACCGTACGTAATGTTATCAGGAAGCTTAAGGACCATGACACTGTAGCCAACCCCCCTGGGCATGGCCACAAGAGAAAACTTGATGGAAGATCGCAGCGAAGGATTGTTTGAATGGTGGAGAAAGCACCTTGATCAACTACCAAACAGATTCAAGCTGACCTTCAGACACAAGGTATGACAGTTTCAACTCGTACCATTCGTCGCCAACTCAATGAAAGGGGGTTCTATGGGAGGAGACCCTCGAATCAACTGTTGCGTCGACCTTTCGTTGTGGAAAACACGGGCTGCGGTGAACCGGTTGAAACGGGGCAAAGCTCCAGGGATCTGTGGATCATGCTGAACTTCTCAAGGCTGGTGGAAATGCTGCACTCGTGTCGTTGCATGCAGTTTTGTGCTCTGCCTGAACACAGGCATCCCAACTGATTGGAAGAGGGGCCTTGTTGTTCCTCTCTGGAAAGGAAGGGTGATCGCCAAGACTGCAACAACTACCGAGGGGTGACGCTGCTCTCAGTGCCGGGCAAGGTCTTTGCTCGGATAATTCTTGATAGGGTTCGCCACCATCTGCTTGAGCACCAGCGTCCAGAGCAGTCAGGCTTTACACCAAAGGTCAACGTTGACCGTATCCTTGCTCTTCGTGTCCTCACCGAACGCAGACGAGAGTTTCGGCAGGGCTGCTTGCAGGCTATGTTGTCTCTGTAAAGCGTTCGATTCAGTGAATCGGGATGCCCTCTGGAGGATTCTTGGTCTTCGTGGGGTGCCACAAAACTGATCATCTGATGTCTGAACTCAATCTGGTACTGAGAGTGCTGTGAAGTGTGGTGGTACCATCTCTGACTTATTTCCAGTTATTACTGGAGTTCGTCAGGGGTGTGTACTGGCCACCACTTTTCAGCACTTGTATGGACTGGATTTTAGGGAGGATGTCGGAGAGATCAAGCTGCGGTGCATCGTTTGGGATGTCAAGATCTCGGACCTTGATTTTGCAGATGATGCAGTCATCTTTGCGGAGACTTTAGATATCCTTTTGGGGGCCCTCGAGGTGCTGAATGAGGAGTCGAGCCGCTGGATTACGGGTTTCTTTGGGTCAAAACTAAGATCCAGGCTTTCGGTGACATCTTTGATGCTGCTGTCCGTTCTGTGTCTGTTTGTGGTGAGGATGTTGAGGTCGTGGAGAGATTCACTTACCTCGGCAGCGATATTCATGTCTCTGCTGGCTGTGAGTCAGAGGTCAATAGACGTCTGGGTCGGGCCTGGGGAGTCATGGATTCACTGGATCATGGGTGTGGCGCTGCGGTACCTGTGCGGGGACGAAGGTCCGAGTCTTCAGGTCCTTGGTACTTCCAGTCTTGCTCTATGGATGCGAGACTTGGACTCTGACCAAGGATCTGAGACGGAGACTTATTCCTTTGGTACCAGGTCTCTTCGGAGAATCCTTGGCTATCGCTGGTCGGATTTTGTGTCCAACGAGCGGTTGCTGAGAGAGACTCGGACGAGATTTGTTACCTGCATAGTCCGTGAGCGTCAGTTGCGGTGTATGGACATGTGCTCGTTTTCCTGACGCCGATCCTGCTCACCAGATTCTCTCAGCGAGGGAGTCTCATGGTGGAGGAGGCCAGTGGGCCGACCACGTGCCTCGTGGTTGCAGCAGGTTGACCATCATCTCAAGGAGATGGGATGGGCCTGGCATCTGCCTGGGGATGGCCAGACGGAGCCCCTGGAAGTTACCGGCGGAAAGTGGACGCAGCGACGCGCTGTTCTGGCACATGCTCCCATACCTGACCTGACCTGACCCAGGAGGACCCCACTGCTGAGAGAGAGAGACATGAGAAAGCACAACTGGAGTTTTCCAAAACACACCTGAACAAGCCAAAATCCTTCTGGGAGAATGTCCTGTGGACAGATGTATACCCCCATCCAGCACTCACAACCAAAATAGGATTCAATTAAAAGTGGGGGGGGTTGTTTTTTAATCCTACACACAACCTATTTCTGTTGGACCTGCAGCTCCTGTTAGCCCGATAGCACGAACAAACTTAGCCATGGCAGAGAAGAGTAAAAGAACAAGAGAGAGACTGTGTGAAACAAAATTATGAATGGAACACGAAAAAATCTCTGGTTCAACACCACATCAAGCCTGTTGAATTTAACAAGAAATTGGCTGCACAGTATCAATATCGGTGATTATGCATTGCGAAGGCAATCATATTGAGGATCTTGGGCAGAAGTTTTTGTGAAAAAACACCAAGAATAGTCTCCTGCATTCACGATGTTCACATCCTAAAAGAACGATGCGAAAAGACAGAGAAGAACCACTTCAAAAGGGCAAGTCAGGGTGTATGTTCCAAATGGGGAATTCCTTAATTAAACTAACAAGCATATTTTTCGTCAATAAGCAACCCCTTGTTATGAGTACAACAGAAGACCAGTGAAATTTAAGTGCTTCATAAAGTTACATACATATTTGTTGTTGAAAAATTATAACAATGGGGATATGCTGATATATGATAGGAAGATTACAATTCTCGAATCAACAAAAAAGGACACTGCTGTGCTTTGCGCTTGCTCAACGTGTAGCTGGAATATGAGTTCTCGACCTGGAAGTATCAGCGTGCAATTCGACGCATGTTTTCTCAAACCAATGGAACGCTTTGCACTCGATTTACTCTTAAAGGTTGGGGTCAAGATCTCAAAAATTTTTTAAAGGCTGATAAGTTTTGTGATATCCTTTTCATTTGTGCAATAACAATGGGCAAGGCACTTGCTCGGTTCACGACGTGCAAATGTCGACACCTTCCAATAATCCAATGCATATCGTGATTGTAACTTCATTGGATGTTGGCAAATATTAGAAAATGTGAGCTTCAACCAGGTCAAGATGTCATTGGTTTCACCCAACATCTTTCCAAATAATTTTTAATCATGTCATATCACATTCAATTACACAACCTTAACACACGACATACACACCTTTCTACCATCTATCACATTGCCTAAGTTGAATGGGGGGCCCCAAAAGGTGTATTTATTAGGTTGAGAGGAACGCAGGTAATCCAATCAGTCTCTACACCTAGCACCAATGATTGGATAAACGATGACTAATCATGGCTACAACAACAAGGAGCAAGAAAGTTGGATAAAATTGTAGTCTCTCATATCAACACGTTTCCATAAAGCATAATTTGCAGTGTGACTGTGATTTCATACTGCAAAAAAAGTTTACTCACTGTTATTTACCATAATTTACAATGAAGAATCATTATTGGAGCCACTTGATAAATCAGACAAAGATGTTCTATGTTAACAAGTTAATCTGTGACGGATCAACCACTTGTAAACCGTTTCCAGAACTCTGGATCTCCGGTTGAATGAATGTAAAACTAGACACAGCACTTGGTGGAGCGAACCGTCCGACAGGCTGAACAGGTTACATCTTGTATCCCACCATTTAGGTCGAACCTAAATTCCGGATCCAAACCAAAATCTAATCGGCTTCTTCATTGTCACAACCAAAACTCATCCAAAGTTTTGTCATAATTGAGATTATTCATTTAATCCACAACGTTTTTGAGCATCTGTCTGATAATCGGTTTTTTTTTTTTTGCGCCCCATCTCTCAATGGTGAAGAACACTGAAATTTTCTTGTATCCAATCCAGGTCTTCACCAAAATCGAATTCATTCATCTCGTCCACACTCAACCTGTCCACGGACTTTTTGATATCCTTACTAACAGTCAAACAAACAAACAAACAGACAGACAGTGGTGAAAACATAACCTTCGGGTGGCAGATGTTAAAAAGGAGAAACGATACAAACCAATTTTTGATCTTTCCAATTTCAAAACTTATTCATCTTTCCGTTTTTTGCCATTTTGAAGAAAATAAAGTTGGCCATCAAAACAATGGAAGAGCAAACAGGTTATTTTTTGTTTGCTTGTTTGTTTTATGTGTCTGCGTTCTCTACTTTTTGCGTGCAACAGTTAAATGCGATCAATTTGACAAACACTTGCACAGTGAAAGTTATCATGTCGACAGTACAAGTAAGCAGTTTCACATAACCCATTACCAGTTGCTTTATGCTGCTTAGATTGAAACATTTTATGAAGTGTGTTACTTCAGTTCAAATTGGCAAAATCAATCAGCACTGGTTAAGTTGTAAAAAATACATGGTTCTTATGTGTTTTCCAACAAATAGTCACAGTAATGAACATCCCTACATTTTAAAAAAAAATAATTTTAAACAATAAAATTTTCATGCCGCTGCTTGCCTATAAAGTCACAGCTGATGATGCACAGGGTGCTAAAGGACTCAGTGCCGATACAACGCTTACATCCCAGCGTGAGTCAGTGCGACTTTACCTTCAGAGAAAACACATCAAATACCCGTGGATTATGACTTTAAGAATGATTAAAGGTTCCGGTTATCCCTTGAAGATACTGGTTATCACGATGGCCAGCAATACCCGACGAGGATTGCTTCAACATGATTAACAATCTTCTTCGCCGATGCTCTTCTGAAAAGTTTGCTGGGTTGTTCGTTTTTAATGCAGGGCAAATCACTAATGAGCGCATTCGCATCGGTAGTTTCAGAGCACATCAATTATGAATTCAATGTGATGAAACAGATCAGGTGGAGTGTGGAGTGGCGAGCATCACATGGCAGGCGAAGATCATGTCGGGTTCCCTTTTTTTAATCTCGCGGTCTAACATAACGTTGATAAATTCTGGGCCCATGGCAAATTTTTCACCACTTGGATACTGGACCAGAGAGTGTTCCTCGTCGTTTCTTCCGTCGCAGCCCATAAAAGTAGTCGTTCCTCCTTCAGATCGCATTGAAATTGCCATCAAGACGGGTCAAATGGAAAAAAAGCAACACATGCGAGTTCAGACAGCGCACGCTTGGGGTTGCCTGCAAACAAAGCCATTTGCGGCAAAATTAGATTTGCTTGATGCTTACAATTTGTGAAAAGAAAAAGAAAAAAAAAGCATTATTATTAGACATCACCATGATGCTCTGTCATGTTTTCCTTTGCACAAATAATTTTTTATTTTTGGTTGTTTGTGTTTACATTGTGATGGCCTTACTGTCTGTCTGGTTCAGTTTAAAACATCAAAAAACACATCGTACTTTACACTGGATTGGAGCTTTTATTCAAAAAAACCACCACAACTACCCGTCTTGTGAATACAACAAAATGTACAATTGATGTTCCAAAACTCGGATTTCGTATTTGCGATTATACAAGGAAGCGTGAGGCCATTTGTCTGTTTACTATTGTTGTGCAGCTGCCACGTTGGCCTGATCTATTAAATTTTCTTCCTTTCAGATTATCCCACGAAAACCAAAATTCTCCATCCTCTCATGCACTATTGTTCAGCAGTCAATCCAACCAGGTTTTTCAGTCCCCAGAAATTCACCTTCAGCTGAAGCATCCTTAAAGTCAGTGTTGTGGCTGTGTTCACCTCTTCACTGGAAGCAAACATGTCCACAGAATCTTGGTTAGAATTTTTGAAGAAAATAAAAAAATTAATCGTGGGTTCAAGTCCACCTTTCTCTGCATCAGCATAAAAAAGAACAAGAAGTTTGTTAAAGCATCATGAGACTTCTTACTAAGCACAGTTGATGCCTTGATATTACATGCCATTATTAGCCCCGTCGGACAGTCTGAAAACAGAGCTTATGGATTTTGTCTTGATTTTCGTTGTCGTGCGTCTGAACCATATCTCTACATGTATGGGAACCGATTTCATCATACTTGGCCACCAAAGACAACAGATTGGATGGTAAACATATGCAGTTTGCCCAGTGGCTGCCAAAAAAATGTGGATTTCAAAAATTTTGAAAGCGAGTTAAGCTATCAAACTAATATAGGGTGCTCAGATTGTATGGTATCAACATTATAAGCCAGTAAACATCCTATATCCACCTATTTCAATTAAAAAATATACATAATACTACTACATGAGCAATATGTGTCGTTATGGTTACAGTTCATCTACTTTAGTACATGTATAGCTATGGTTGCATAAATATCATGATACCTGCATGATTAGGTTAGCAATTGTTGAAAGCCCTTTTTACTATTGTACATGTATTCAGTATATGTAATCTTAATTAAATGCACATTCAGGAGTGTACACTATGCAAATAATAACACATATTATATTGGCTTTCAAAACACTTTAGTTTTTTATTTAAGATGTTATAACTCAACTGGTTAATTCTAGAGTACAACTATCAGTCGCCAAGTGGGCTTTGAACATTAAAATATAAACAGTATTACTATTTATGGAGAAAAAATCATAAAAATCATTTTCCCTAGCATTGAATTATAGAAATAACATGTGAAATAATATCTGTGGTTACTTCGTGAGGGCTTTAATGCTACAAACGTGGAAAAATAGCCTAATTCATATGCCAAAAGAACATAATATAAAAATGTGATACATAATATGCCAGGTTCATGGCTGAACAAAGCAAAGTCATCATAGCACCCATGAAAAACTTTATTACAGATGGAACTTATTTACATGGTTTATGATTTAACACATTTAACTCATTCAACATAAAACATTAGGACTGTTTCCATTTACTTTCCCATCACCACTAACACATCACCCTGACCTGAGAGGCAGATCACATGATACCCACATTACAATTTCTTTTTCTGCACTGAGAGTTTTTTCCAATTTGCCAGCTGGAAGGTTGTGGACAGTATTATGTCCTGATTAAGGAGGGGCCAATGCTGCACAAATTTCTACCATTCTTGAGATTTTGATGCCAGAGCTTTCTTCAGACGTTCCATTCGCTTCAGCCACAAGTTTATCAGCTGTTTCAGGTCTAGTTGAAGTCTGTCCTTCTTTCCCTATTTTTTCTCCTCAGTCCTTTGGAGCTCCATCTTGATCCTTTGCTATTTGTGCTCTTTTCTTCAGCTTCTTTTTTACTTCTGTTTCTCCATCCTGTTTTGCATCTCTATTGCTTTGTTTTCTCTGTGCTTGGGCACACCACTCTCCAGCATCGATTTGGTAACTGAGAGACTTGGCCATGCATGGTTCACCCTTTCCATTATGGTCACTGCATTCTTTTATGTTCTCAAACATTCACAGCATTTTAACTCAGATGGGTTCTCTGTGAAGTTGATGGATATTTTGTCAGTGAAAAACCCTTTCAACTCAGCCTGTCCATGTGATAGGCCGAAAACAACTTTCACAAAACTGTCAAGAATGGGTACTTCTCTTTCCGTTAGAGGTCTTACATCCAACACTCTGGCCCAATACTCATCACTCTCTGATATGAGCCTTCCTCCATTAAACCAGGATTCATTATTCATTTCTCAGGCCTGGTAAAGCATCCATTCATCACCATTGATCTATGTCTTTATCAGAAAAATTATTGAGGAAATTTCCGTCAGCTCTTTTTTATAAATCCATCTTGATTTCCCTGCTTGTCTCATCGAGTGATGTAAGAAACGTAATCGCCTAGAAGATTGTCCAGTGAAGCGCGAATAATCAAATTGCTTTGGCTACGCAGCATATGCATCTTTGACATCTGATAAGAAACCAATTATCCAATGGAGTGATGTTTCTTCTTTCAGAACAGCTGTCTTGTTGATTCACCAATGGCCATGCAGGTCAGTTGAGAAACATTCAGTCCTTCTTCATAATGTACGTACTCAAGGAATCTTGGCCCTTTGGCTTTATGACTTACATTCAGAAATTCTTAGTATTCTTCAAGAGATCGAGACTCTGAATAATGGAATGTGACGAGTGGCTCTTGAGACTGGAAAAGAGTGGAGGAACCATTAAATGACTGGTAGGTACTGCAAGAAGTGCAATCTAGCAGGGTCCAGGTCGCACAGCTGTTTTCTAACGTTCTTTGTATCTCTGACTAGAGATAAGCAGGCTTTCCACATTTCGGGAGGAAGACAGTGAAGTACTCAACCAAACTTTCCATTGCTCATCACTCTTTCCAATACAGGCCAATGCTCACATCGATTGCTAAACATAGCGGTAGAGAACTGGTTTTTTCCACTCCATTCAAAGCTTGAATTTGAGAGTAGTCTCTTACGTGATGCCGTTTGATGGAGAACTTGAATAGTGACAAAGAAAGTCTATGCCCCACGATTCATAGAACACCCATTGCTTTCAAAATGCATTGTGTAACTGTGTGTATGCTTGCATGATCCTACATCAAACAATTCCGATGGGAACCTGCGCCTTCAGTCTGCATCCATTTTTTCCATAACTGTTTGTTTACTTTAGGTCCATCATTCCCAGTATCATGTTTTTAATCAAGACCATCTTCTTCCAATGCGTCGAAGGGTGCCCTCAGAATTTGAGCTGTTGCACGAACCAACATCTTTGACTCAGGTAGCGATGTGTCAATCAATCACATCATTCCAAAAACGAAATGGATATCTAGTTGCTCTTTTCATCTGGTCATTAGTAGTTTCATTAACCAAGGATGGCATAAAATGTAGAAATGTTCCTAATCTGTGTAAACAAAGATCTTCATGAAAGAAAGAACCAAGTCATGTGAGAACTACATAATGGAGACTTTACTACATAAGTTTCACATTCCCTTGCAACATCACTGTCGGGCGAACATTTCTGGTGAAATTTTCAGCTCTTATCACACTGATCTGAAAGATAAATTGTCATTTGTGCAACTTTCATGAAACCCTTTAATAAAGCTGCTGCTTTTTTAACTTTGTCCTCGTCCGTAGAAAGATCCTTTTTGGGATGCCATCCAGAGGTTGATGATTGGAACAAATTACCCCACCTTGACCCAATTTTCAGCTTGGACTTGTTCAGATGCAATTTTTGCAGTTTTAGCCACTCTATATGCTTTGTTCCTTCAGCACTGTCTTGCAGTTGGATAAAACACCACCATTCTAATATCAATGTCTTTCTTGCATACACGCACAATGAGCTTCCTGGTCTGATTTCTCTTGTACCCACTGGCTAGGCATGCCCATTCTGTCCCACACTATTATCCAATTTTCATAAATTTTGTTTGTACGTCGTGCATTTTGAGAATTAATAATAGTTCTGTTGCTGTAGAAAACAGATTCTACAGCTACACCTGTAAGCAGGAAAGCAAATAGGTCGTTAGGAATTGTATAAATGTATATGCCAAGCACAATCCAATATACATGTATCGTGAAAGGGAAAAAAACCTATATGCAAGTTAAATTTTGTAAATGTTTAACATTACATGTCCAGCATTACCATATTCCAAATAAGTACCTCAAATGGTACATCTTTTAATAGGCCATTTATAAATACGCAATAATATGTGTGTCTTACACTTCAGCATTTAAAAACCCATCACAGACACAGTGAACATGATGATAAGAGAAAATGTGTCATTCTTTATAATAACCATGATATTGTACGGCCTGTGACATTCCCAGACCACCATAAAGGGACCTATAGATCAGTTATACGATAATCATTTGTTGTAGTTATATTTCCCCACCGTTGTTTAGAGGGAATTTCCGTGTTCACAGGGCTTCCGGATCCTTTGAGATAGCCGTTTTTTCTTTGCTTGTCGTTATTTCTGACCAATCATCCCACCAACAACAAATCGCCACCACCAACAACGCCCCAAACAACTACACAAACCACCAACCACCTTTGCCCTTTTCACCTCCACCAACCCCACCCCACAAAACATCGCCTCCACCACCACTCTCAACGACACCCCGCCACAACCAATCGCCATCCCACAACACCCTTGCCCAAAACCACCACCCCCCTCAGCAAACTCCCACCACCTTCGCCTTTCTACCGAACGTCGTTTGCATGTTTTGAATGGATCCTTTCGAGAGAAAATCGGAATCAGAATCATTCACCGCCCCACTTTTATCCATCCAATGGCTGAGCATCAGGTTGGTTGTCAGCCCGCTCCAAACCCGCTGTGATCCAAACAAAATTACATATCACTCCTCCCCCGCCTACTATTAAGCGCGAGCACAACGCAAGCTCGAGCAGTCTGCAGGTCGGAGAAAAGACGGAGCTCGAGCAGCACGGGGAAAGGCAGACGGGACCGATCGACGGAAGAGGAAGGAGCTCGGAGTGCAGGTCGAAGTTGAGGGGCGAGGAGGCGCGAGTTGCGAGTGGAGCAGGACGCGGAGGAGGCTCAGAGCGACCAGAGGCTGAGTGGGTACCGCCGCCGGAGAAGGCGTAGTGAGAGGCCAACAGCCAGGAGGAGTTCGCGGAGCCAGTGCGGTTCCAGAGGTAGACTCATTAGACGGAAGCGTCAGGCGCAATTCCCCTCTCCCTTACAGAGGCTCCGCGCTAAGAAGCCCGGCACCCCGTCCTTTGCCTCCCAACCGTGTGCCGAACGGTGTGAAACAACGTGCCGTGCGTGTGAGAATGCCGGAAATATCTCACGCCCGCCAGGGCACTCGAAAAAAAACCCCCCCCCAGCGCAGCTACGCTACAATTTGCATTGGTTTGCCCAGCCATCGCGCCACGAGGGCGCGGGTAAGACCCTTGCGGTCTCTGTGGACCTGGCCGCTCATCCAGCTTCCACGTACATATTGGTCACGGAAGCCTTGTCTGCACCGCTTGTCTTGAGCGGTGGCTTTCTTTGCTTTGTGTAATCATGTCGGTTGCGCCGTCTTCTATACAGTAGAATTGTCTCAGTGTGCGTGTGAAATAACACTTTATTCGTGGTAATTCTTCATTTGCTTGCTTTCACTGTTACGTGCATGATTACTGTATGGCTGTAATACGTTGCTTTTCTGAGTGTGAAATAAATGTGCTTGTAACTGTTCCCTTTCGTCTGCGTCCTTTCCTTGTTTGAAAGTCCATCTTGCATCACGGAAAGAATGCGTAGAAGTGTAAGGCACCCAAGTAAATAGAATCAACATCCGTCGGGGTCGCGATAACACCGCTACGGTTATCACTGAAGACGGAAACTTCTGCGAAGCGGTTCGTTCGTAGGCTGGCCAGCGCGAGGTACCGCATCGCCCGGTTAATTACTCGGCGCAGGTACTTAGGATAGGTCGAGTTTGGCCGAAACAACCCTATCCTGCGCGGGTTTTGGGCCGATTGGCACGATTGTTGGTGTGGTCGCAAAGACCCACCCATGACTAGCTCCTGCGGTAGTCAAGGAGCGGTCACGACTGACAATTGGCCTTCCGGTGGGCGACGCGGTCGCGATTTGAGTACGTGGCAGATCGCACGCCGGCGGACTAGAATTCGTAACAATATCCATCAATTATTTATATTTCATTACCACAGCAGAAAGATTGAAATGCATTAAATGACACCTAAAAAAATGATCAGAGGCAGGGTGCAAACCCGATCAGATTTTTTTGGCCTTAACAAATGCTAAAAAAAATCGCTGTAGCCATTAAATTTTTAAAGTCTGACAAAAATGTGGGACGATCGTGGGAAATGTGGGATTTTTTCAAAAATGTGGACACACATTTTCCAATGTGGGAAATGTGGGACCACTGGGCACCCTGGCATATTGCACGTTCATTTTTTTTTAACATCAGATCCAAGATATGGGCCGACTGGCAGACATTCAATTTGTTAAAATAAAAAAAAACCTTGGTTGTTTCGAACACATCCTCATCCATTCTCGACGCATTTACCCAATGTGTTTAAACTTGACCACAGATATGAATAATGCTAACATTATGCACGTCTTTTGTTTTTTCGAGGTTCAGATCCAAGATGGCCGACGCTGGCTTTTGTTACTTAAATGGTCCCCAAACATTTCTTCAGACTTATGCATGATCTGAGTTTGTTCAATCTTGGCAAGAGCACGAGTACATGATGCATACACAGGCCCCTCAACTCTATTTTTTCGATCTCACTCAAACGATGGCCAACTGGTAGCCATTTTAGTTGGAACATAAAAAATAGCCAACCCTTTAATCCATACAGCAAAATTACTAAGAACAATGGGGGCATGACATTTATGTCTTTACTTGCATAAATTAATAAGGACCCATATGGGAAGACCCTTGCATCTACCTTTTAAACAATCTCTGAGGAAATTCAGTCACTCAAAACTCCTGGGTCTCACCATTCCCAGGAACTTCTCCATTGGCAAACACCATTTCAAAGTTGGCCTCAAAGCCAGTCAGGGTGTCTGGGCAACCACACATCACATAAAATTCCTTTTTACTTGGCACACCTGAACTCCTATCCATCTACCAAGGCCTAGTTCTGGAGATTGCATGGCAGTACTCTCCCACTGGACTGACTCCATTGTCCACACTTGCTCAGCGGATACGCTGAACGAGGGCCTTGCGAGATCATTGAGCGCTTCGGCTTAAGCCCATGAGCCTATCACTTCCCCATATAGGAAGGTTGGTCGTACCTCTGTCTTATACCACCTCCTCTCTGGTTCATTGCACACATTGTTCGTTTCCCATGCTCCCCCCCCCACCCAAAACACGGTGTTGTGCGTTGCAAGGCAAATAGTCCAAAATCATTTCCCCTCTGTTGAAACTCCCCCAAATGGAGCATCAGTTGCTCACCTCCATCATTGTTTTTTTAAAAATATAAATTCATGTTGAGCTCGTATAAGAGCTTAAAACACACAGAACGTATAACAAGGGAGCAGGAGACAAGAGGGCGGAGAAGTAAGCACAAACCAGTGGGAACAGAGACATTTAGAGATCTGTGGAAGGGACGAGAGATGGCAGAGCACATGGGGAAACAGATGGACACCACAGGACTTTCAGGAAGGAAAGCAGGGAATTTGAACGGTGGTGGGTTCTGTGGAGTGGTATTAACGGGAAGAAAAGATCATGTTTTGGATAGAGGAGAAATAAGAGATGATGAGTGGAAAAGCTGTTTTGAAGACCTGGAAGGAAGATGTGTGATTGAAGAGTGCGTGCAGTTTGTTCCAAAGGTGGGAAAAAAAGAGGAATGAAAAGGAATAAAAGTGAGCCAGTGATCTTGATTTGGTTCGTTTTACAGAATGGGTTGTTTGTGGACTGATGCCCTGGTTTTTTTATATTTTGTCCCCACACTGTGAATCAACTTTCATATTTCTCTTCAATCTCATACTTCACTCCAGTCTTGCAAGACAGCTGTTCACCACCATCTCCAATCCTCCCCCAATTAAAAACATGACCTTTTCTACCCTCGTCAATCCCCCCCCACCCAAGCCCTCTCCTTCAAATTTATGTTCTTCCCTCCTGAGTTTTCCTTTGTATCCATATTGTCCTTCCTGCCCCATTCCTCCTCACACCCATTGATTTCCAAGTGTCCATTCTTCTTGCCTTAAAAATCTGCTTTGGTGTTTCCCCACCCCACGCTCTCATATACTGGCATTTTGTCTTAGTTACATGCTGATCCATTTCAGAATACTATCTTCCTTCACGAAGCTCCGACGTATGTTACAAATAAATGTAAAATAAATATATTTTTTTAAGTATAAATAGTGTGAGGAAACTTAAATAATTACCAGACATATCATAATCATGTGAGGGCTACAGGTATGACCTAAGAGGTACGCACACTGCTCTAAGCTGTTCTAGCCTGGGTTTGAACCCAAACCCGATCTAAGCCGTCATCCGGTGTTTACAGGTAGGGCGATTCATCATATGTTTGTGCCATCCCTTTCGGTTTATATATTTTTATGTTGTTTTTTTCCGCTGTCCAACATCTGTGTCGTGTAGTAATTTGATTCTCTCATTTTTTCGCTTAAAGAGTACGAGAGCTATCGCCGGCCCATGAACAAATTCAAATTCCAGCCGGTAACGAGCACAGGGCACAGAGCCTCAGCGAGAAACAGCCACACATTCAGCAATGATCTGCCCGGCGGCCTTGTGCTGCATTACGAACAAAGTAAATCAGTGACAATAATATACACTTATTTTTGTCATCAATGAGGGACCTTTAATCCTTAAAAGTTGATAAGCAGGTGAGGAGACTTTTAGGAAGATCCGAATAAGCTCGTATTTATTCGTTATAGTGTCAGCTCAGGGAAAGTTACAAATCTCTAGGTTGGCAAACTAAACACATTTTCTGACCGTGGACTCCTCTTTTTTGACAGATAGAACAGACATGCAACAGTCACAACATAAATTACGGACTTTGTACAGCCAACTTATAAGTCTCATCAAAAGATGACAAATACCACATAAACACGACCTTGCAATAATACAAATGACCTCCCTGGCCATCTTTGTAAGCACACAAACCAAGACTTTCACGACAGTCTGGTGTCAAATTTCACACCAGGGTTGACTATGATCAACTTTGAAATCTTACAGGGTCTGATGCATGTCGATGATTAGGGTGCAGAGTATGAAAAACAGAAAACAAAAGGGAGCATTTAAGGTACTTTGCAAAGTTCGAAAAAAAAAAACATACTGGAATTCTATTTGTTCCAGGGTGCCGGCGATAGCTCGTCTACTCTTCGCGTAAACCACCTGGGAGTCATTAATTGCCCACAACTAACGTTGGGCAGACGGACGCCCTAGTTGAACAGCCAATCCCGAGAAAGAGCACAAGTGTTGATGACTCACCCTGAAGTTAGAAGCAATATATAAACGCAGGATGGTATGGTGCGAATTTCAAACCCTTGGTGCCTTGGCCATCATGCGCCAGCGTTCAGATGGAACACTAGAAACGACGAATGGCTCAAGCCATAGACTGTTCAATTCAGCAAGTATCTGTATCGGAAAGCTTGTTTAGTTGAGCAGTCCGAAGGACATTTCCATCTTCGAGGCCAGTTGAATGCAATAAACTTGAACATTCCCACCTACAGACATTTTAAGGTACCAGCCTGCTGATGTGCGGCTTATCTGTAATTGAACATCAGAGGAGAAGACAACCATTCGTCTCCTGATCAATGTCATTATTCACTCTGGAAAGCTCGCCGAAGGCATTTCACTAACAGCAGTGTATTGAGTACGAACATGATGAACACTCATCTTGCTGCATCCCCGAAACTCAAAAACAAGTGAACTAGAAGGGTGTCGGCTAGAGCACATTTAACCTCTGCACGTTAATGCCTGATCCTACGAATAACATATCGGCCCATTTACATTTTTGAAATATCATGCAATGTATCGGTTGTGGCCCCATCTCTTAATGTGAAGAATCACTTAAAAATAAAAATTGCTCGTATCCGATCTAGATTCGGTCGTCACCAAAAATCAATCAATTTATTGTGGACACACACAAACCTGGTCCACCAAGTTTCATCGAATCATCACAACTTTTTGAGTATCCTGACACAAACGGTACAGAAGGGGTGAAAACATAACCTCCTTCACTTCAGTGGTGAGTAATGAATGGATGCCAAAACAAAATTTAAAAAACTTGCACCTGAGATTTTGAGGCAAATTGTCCGATGAAACTTCCGTTTTTTGTAGAGATTGTCCGTCCTTTGAAGGTCGAAGGCATCAGGTAAAAGATTGGGACTGCAAGAAAAGACGCACTTCAATGGACAAATCAGCGATGCATCAAGAACCTTTGTTGCTTCCAAACTCTTACCCAACCATTTGCACAAGGTGACAGAATGATTTTCACTTTTAATCAGGTTTGTGTGGATTAGTGATTGTACAGATCACAATATTGATATTCTACTGTGAAGTCTGTCAGTCACCTCACCTGTATCACCTCTGAGCAGACGAACAGCATTGCAACAACTAACTTGGTGAGCGAATCTGACGAAGAGCTCCAGGTTTCGACCTTCGTGGAACAGTTGTGTCTCGCGCTCAACAGGATTCACTCAAAAATGGATTCAAAGACAGCCAGAAATAGCAACTGTGGTCACCAGATCAGACTATCCATCACATTGTGATGAGTGCACCTCCAGAATTTGATGATGATTTAGGCCAATTCACCTAAAAACCGACAGTGCTGTGACTTGGCTGTTCAACTGAGACTTGTATCTGTGAGCAGTATTTTGTCATCCAAATTTAGATTAGATACCCTTCTTCCCCCCCCCCCCCACAATTAAAAGCATCAGTTGAAAAGTGCCACTACCAGATATCACATCGACTACGAACAAACAACTAAATACAGGAGAAATGGTCATAAGCAAGTCATAGTATTAGTAGTTATAGTATCGTAGTATAGTAGCCCTTTTTTTCCTATCCGCGTTATTGTAAATCATCAACCAATCTTACAAACTGATACACCCTTTATTATCACAAAATTCTTCCTATGGTTGGTAAAGGAGTGTATCATTTGCCACCCTCCTTTTCGAGTTCTGTGTTTTCTCCCTCACACCTATATGTGTGTGAACCCCTCCTTTCCCTCCTTCATACTTTCTCGTGTCCTCCCCTTGCCGCATTATTCCTCAAAGGTCCCTCTAATGCTTTGTGGTTGGTGTGCTTTTCCACCTGTCCAGCTTATTTCATGTTCCGTTCCATTGTTCTCGTCTTCCGGAGCCTCATATAGCCGAAAATTACAAAACGTTTGCCTGTGTGCCACCTGGCGAAGTCTGATGAATGAAACCTTAGCAAGTTGGCAGGAATTTCAATGTCGCATTCTCATGATCCATCAGACACAATGACAGGAGGATTGTTGATAGCAAAGTTTATTTTCTTCCTCATTTCTCCAAAATTAAATTCGGTATTCTTAAAATCGATTCAGTCGAAATCACTCACTATTGGTGCAGTAATTGGCATCAAGGAAATAACAAATATAAGGCAAAAAAGTATATCATTCTGAGTTTCCTTGAATTACCCGATCAATGGCCCGATGCCCTCAAGTAAGTGATACATCACAAGTTTGTTAAAATGTCTTACATCAGTCTTGGCAGCTCACTCAGTCTTAGACTGAGCAAAAGAATTCCCTGTAATTCATAGTTCATTCTTCATTTTACCTACTCGTCGCAGTTAATATTTATATACTGCAATACATTTTCAAATCATCATCATTCATCATCATCTCATGTACCATGCCTACAGTCATGGCCAAAAAATATTGGCACCCTTGTACTTTTCAAACAATGCACCAAACTTCCGAAAAAATTGTTGAAATTAAAAATCTTTGGTATCCAAAATATGTATTTTTTATGTTGGAAAGTGGAACAAACAAAAAAGTCTGAAAAAAAATTAGTAAATCTTATCTTATTTCCACACACAAATCTAAAATTGGCCGGACAATATTATTGGCACCTTTAGAAGGTTGACATAAATTAATTAGATTTCAAGCAGGTGATGCTCTTTACTTTGGAATTGAGCTCACCTGTGGTAGATTACAAGTCCTGCAACTGTAAAAATCACTCATGCAAGAAGGTTGTTTGAGAGAAAAAAGGGAGTTATTTGCTGTTTGTGTCACTGTGTGTACCACAATGAATTATGGAAGAAAAAAGAAAAAAACCAGAGAATTGTCTGAGGAGGTCAAACAGATTGTCGAGATGAGGAACCTTTCCCAAGAGCTATAAGTCCTCTCAGAGATCTTGATGTTCCTCTGTCCACCGTACGTAATGTTAATCAGGAAGCTAAGGACATGACACTGTAGCAACCCCCCTGGGATGGCCACAAGAGAAAACATTGGATGGAAGATCGCAGCGAAGGATGTTTGAATGGTGGAGAAGCAGCCTTATTCAAACTACCAACACGATTCAAGCTGACCTTCAGAACCAAGTATGACAGTTTCAACTGTACCATTCGCTCGCCAACCAATGAAAGGGGTTTATGGGAGGAGACCCTCGAATCCAACTGTTTTCCACCTTCGCTTGTGGGAAACACGGGCGCGGTGAACCGGTTGAAACGGGCTGGCAAAGCTCCAGGATCTGTGGATCCATTGGTGGAACTTTCTCAAGGCTGGTGGAAATGCTGCACTCGTGTCGTTCGCATGCAGTTTGTGCTCTGCCTGGAACACAGGCATCATCCCAACTTGATTGGAAAGAGGGGCCTTGTTGTTCTCTCTGGAAAGGGAAGGGAGCGCCAAGACTGCAACACTACCGAGGGGTGACGCTTGCTCTCATGCCGCGGCAGGTCTTTGCTCTGGATAATTCTTTATAGGGTCGCCACCATCTGCTGAGCGACCAGCGTCCAGAGCAGTCAGCTTACACCAAAGAGAGTCAACGATTACCGTATCCGCTCTTCGTGTCCTCACCGAACGCAAGACGAAGATTTCGGCAGGGCTGCTTGCAGCCTTGTTGACTCTGTAAAGCTTTCGATTCAGTTGAATTCGGATGCCCTCTGGAGGATTCTTTGGCTTCGTGGGTGTGCCACCAAAACTGATCATCTGATTGTCTTGAACTCTATCTGTACTGAGAGTGCTTGTGAATTGTGGGTACCCATCTCTGACTAATTTCCGAGTTATTTACTGGAGTTCGCGTCAGGGGTGTTACTGGCCCCCACACTTTTCAGCACTTGTAGTTGACTGATTTTAGGGAGGATGTCGGAAGACAGCTTGCGAGTGCATCGTTTGGGATGTTCAAGATCTCGGACCTTGATTTTGCAGATGATGCACGATCTTGCGGAAGACTTTAGATATCCTTATGGGGGCCTCGAGGTGGCTGAATGAGAGTCGAGCGCTTGGGATTACGGGTTTCTTGGGTCAAAACTAAGATCCAGGGCTTTCGGGTGACATCTTTTGATGCTGCTGTCCTGTCTGGTCTGTTGTTGTGAGGATGTTAGGTCGTGGAGGATCACTTACCTCCGGGCAGCGATAATTCATGTCTCTGCGGCTGCTGGAAGTCGAGGTCAATAGGACGTTCTGTGGTTCGGCCGGGGAGTCATGATTCCACTGATCATTGGGGGGTTTGTGGCGCTGCCGGTACTGTGCGAGAGGACGAAGGTCCGAGCTTCAGCGTCCTTTGTACTCCAGTCTTGCTCTATGGATGCGAACTTGACTCTGACCAAGGATCTGAGACCGGAACTTAATTCCTTTGGTACCAGGTGCTCTTCGAGAGAATCCTTGGCTATCGCTGGTCGTTTTGTTAGTCCAACGAAATGTTGCTGAGAGGACTCGACGGAGCATTTTTACAGCTGCCTAGTATCCGAGTGAGCGTCAGTTGCGCTGATGACATGTGGCCTCGTTTCTCCTGACGCCGATCGCTGGCTACCAAGATTCTCTCAGCGAGGGAGTCTCATTGAGTGGAGAGGACCGTGGCGGACCACGTGCCTCGTGGTTGCAGCAGGGACCATTCATCTCAAGGAGATGGGTGATGGGCCTGCATCTGCCTGGGGTGCCGACAGGCCCCTGGAGTACCGCGGAAAGTAGCAAGACGCGCATCGTTTCTGCACATGCCTCCCATACCTGACCTGACTTGGACCAGAGGACCCCACTTGCTGAGAGAGAGACAAATGAGAAAAGCACAACTGGAGTTTTTCACACAAACCACACACTGAACAAAGCCAAAATCCTTCTGGGAGAACTTGTCCTGTGGGACAGGATGATGACCAAATTAAGAGCTTTTTTGTGCTAAAGCACATCATCTCCGATGATTCAGAAAATAAAATGAAGCCTT
>CM068955.1:170605378-170619252 GCA_035128595.1 Eptatretus atami
CATGGGTCTTGCAGCAGGACAATGACCCCAAACACATTTCGAAAAGCACCCATGAATGGTTCAAGATAAAACGCTCGACTGTTCTGAAGTGGCCAGCAATGAGTCCAGATCTAAATCCCATTGAACAACTGTGGGGAGATCTGAACACAGCAGTTGGGAGAAGGCACCCTTCAAATCTGGGAGAACTGGGGCAGCTTACACAAGAAGAGTGGGCCAAACAGCCAGTAGAGAGGTGTGGGAAGCTCATTCATGGTTCTCGGAAGTGCTTGACTGCAGGAATTTTGTCCAAAGGCTGTGATACCACATATTAGTTCTCGGGTGTCAATAATTTTATAAATGCCATTTCTATAAATTCTCTGATTTAAAAGGATCTATTAAGTTCTGAATCAAAAACAAAGGTTCTGTAATAGCGAACGCAGTGAGCTTCATACGTAACGCGTGCACATGAGAGAATAGGAAACAACAACAACAACAACACAATACCCAATAGCTTTTCCAAACTCCTATGTCGCAAATCTGCCACACCTCCCGACCTCTGCTCGATTCCCCCACCCTCCGACGTTACAACCCATCCCTGCTCGGATTTGTCTCCGAAGCCCCCTCGCCAAGCACCACTGCCAAACCTTCATCTCCTCCTCCCTTTATCCCCTCCCTTCCCCGTCACTGAAGGCCTACTTCCTCGCCCCAAACCGGGAATGTATTCTTTTTTGTTTTTGTGTTTTGTAACTCTATCCCTAGCTTCCTCCGTGCTTGGAAATAAAAAACATGGGAAAACACAAGGTAATCACTACAGGAACTTATTTTTGCTCCCTAAGCTAATAACACCGCACCAACCCCTCTGTGATCACTAACAAGAAGCGACAATTCCTGTGTTCCGCCTCCGTCGGCCCGGAGGAAGCTTCCGCCTCCTGTCGGCCCGGAGGAAGCGCCGCCTCCTGTCGGCCCCGGAGAAGGCCCGCCTGGCCTGTCGGGCCCGATGGAAGTCCGCCGTCCTCCTGGGCCCGGGAGAAGGCGCCCCTCCTGTGGCCCGAGAGGCCCGCCTCCTGTCGGCCCGAGGATGCGCCCCTCCTGTCGGCCGGAGGAAAGCCCGCCTCCTGTCGCCCGGAGGAAGGCGCCCCTCCGTCGGGCCCGGGAGAAGCGCGCCTCCTGCGGGCCCGCGAGGAAGCGCCGCCGCTGTCGGGCCCGGAGAGGCGTCCGCCTCCTTCTCCCTGAGAAGCGCCGCCCCTGTCGCCCGGAGAAGCGCCGCCCTCCGCGCCCGGACGAAGCGCCGCCTCCTGTCGCCGAGAAGCCCGCCTCCTCGCCCCGGAAGGAAGCCCGCCTCCTGTCGCCCGGAGGAAGCCCGCCCTCATGTCGACCCGAGGAAAGCCCGCCTCCTGTCGCAGGACAGCGCCGCCTCCGTCGCCCGAGGATGCGTCCGCCTCCTCGGCCCGAGAAGCGCCGCCTCCTGTCGGCGGGAGGAGGAAGGCCGCCGCCCGTCGGGCCGGGGATGAAGGCCCTCCTCTGTCGTGCCCGGAGATAGGCCCGCCTCCTTTCGGCCTGGAGGAAGCCCGCCTCCTGTCGCCCGGGAGAATCGCCCCTCTCTGCGCCCGGAGAAGGCCCGCCCCTGTCGGCCCGGGAGGAGGCGCCGCCTCCGCGGCCCGGAAGCGCCCCTTTTGTTTTTATCGACCGAGAAGGCCGCCGCTCGGTCAACCCGGAGGAAGGCGCCGCCTCTTGTCGCAGCCCGGAGAAGCCCGCCTTGTCGAGCCCGAGGAAGCGCCCCTACTTTGTCGAGCCCGGATGGAAGCGCCGCCTCTGTCGAGCCCGGAGAAGCGCCGCCTTGCTTGTCAACCGAGAATGCCCGCCTCTTTCGAGCCCGAGAGCCCCTCTTGCACCCGAGGAAGCCCGCCTTCTTTCGAGCCGGGAGGAAGCCCCCTTGTCGAAGCCTCGAGAAGGCGCCGCCTATCCTGTCGACCCGAAAGCGGCCTCCTTGTCACCGGGAGGAAGCCCCCTCCTGTCGCCCGGGAGGAAGCGCCGCCTCTTTTCGACCCGGAGAAGCGCCGCCTCTTTCGAGCGCCGGAGAAGCCCGCCTCCGTCACCCGGAGGAAGCCCCTCCTGTCGAGCCCGAGGAAGCGCCACGCCTCCTGTCGATCCCGGGTGATAGCGCCGTCCTCCTGTTCGACCCGGGAGGAAGGCCCGCCCTCCTCAGCCCCGAGGAAGCCGCCGCTCCTGTCGAGTCCCGGAGGAAGCGCCGCCCCTGCGCTCCGAGAAGGCCCGCCTCCTGTCGGGCCGCGAGAAGCCCGCCTCCTGTCGGCCCGGAGAAGCCCGCCTCCTGTCGCCCGGGAGGAAGCGCCGCCTCCTGTCGCCCGGGAGAAGCCCCGCCTCATCGGCCCGGTGAGAATGCCCCTCCTGCGCCGGAGTAAGGCTCCGCCTCCTTCGGCCGTGAGATGCGCCGCCTCCTGTCGCAGGAGGAGCGCCGCCTCCGTCGGCCACGGAGAAGCGGCCCCCTCCTTCGCCCGGAGGAATCGCCGCCTCCCTGTCGCGCCCGGAGAACACGCCCCTCCGTCGCGCCCAGAGAAGGCTCCGCCGCGGGCCCTGATATATCTTCTCTCTCTCTCTGTCTTCTTCTTAAGGCTTTTTTCCGTACCTGCCGCGTCCGGAGATAGCTCCGCCTCCTGTCGCCCGGTATTAATCTCCCTTCTCTCTCTCTTTTTCTATATCTTCTTCTTCTCTCTCTCTTCTTATATATCTTCTCTCCTTCGGGCCCGAGAAGCGCCTCTCTCTCCTAGTAATCTCTCTCTCTCCTCTCTCTCTATATACGCCCTCCTGTTTGCCCCGGGATAAGCCCCCTCTTGTCGAGCCCGATGAAGCTCCGCCTCCGACTCTCGGAAGAAAGGCCCGTCTTCTCTCTATCTTCTATAAGTCGCCCTCCTGTCGGCCCTGGGTATATTCTCCGCCTTCTCGTTCGCCGAGGAAGCCGCCGCCTCCTGATCGGCCCGGAGGAAGCTCCCCCATGTCGGCCGAGGAAGGCGCCGCCTTCCGTCGGCCCGGAGAACGCCGCCTCCGTGCGCCCGGTAGATGGCCCGCCTCCGTCGGCCCGGAGAACCCGCCTCCTTGTCCGGCCGAGAAGCGCCGCCTCTGTCGGCCCGGAAGCGCCCCTCTGTCTGGCGGAGGAAGGCGCCGCCTCCTGTCGGCCCGGGAGAATCGCCCCTCCTTCGGCCCGGAGAACGCCCCTCCTTCCCGGAGAGCGCCGCCCTCCTGTCGGCCGGCAGGAGCGCCGCCGTCCTTCGGCCGGGAGAATGCCCGCTCTCCTCTCGGCCCGAGAAGCGCCGCCTCCTCTCGGCCCGAGAGGCGCCCGCCTCCGCGCCCGAGGAAGCGCGCCTCCTCTCGGGCCCGGAGGAAGCGCCGCTCTGTCGCCCGAGCGAAGCCCCTTTTCCTGTCGCCGAACGCGCCGCCTTCCTGTCGGGCCCGAGAAGCGCCGCCTCCTGCGGGCCGTAGAAGCGCCGCCTCCGTCGGGCCCGGAGAAGGCGCCTCCTCCTCGGCCCCGGAGAAGCGCCGCCTCCTGTTCGCCCGGGAGAAGCGCCCCTCCTGTCCGGCCCGGGAAGCGGCCCGCCTCCCTTCGGCCCGGAGGAAGCCCCCTCCTGTTGGCCGGGAGGAAGTCGCCGCCCTCCTTTCGGCCGGGAGAAGCGCCGTCCTCCTGTCGGGCCCGAGAAGCCCGCCTCCTTCGGGCCGAAAGCGCCGCCTCCTGTCGGCCCAGAGAAGCGCCCGCCTCCTGTCGCCGAGAAGCCCCTCTGTGTCGTTGCCCGGGAGAAGCCCGCCTTTCGAGCCCGGAAAGGCGCCCCTCTTGTTCGAGCCCCGAGAACCCGCCTTGCGACCCTGGAGGAAGGCCCTCTTGTCAGCCCGGAGGAAGCGCCGCCCTCTTGCGAGCCCGGAGAAGCGCCCCTCTGTCGAGCCCGGAGGTAAGTCGCCGCCTCTTTCGATCCGGAGAACCGCCGCTCCTCGAGCCGGAGGAAGCCCGCCTCCTCTCGACCAGAACGCCCGCTCCTGTCGACCCGGAGAAGCCCGCCTCTTTCGACACCGCGAAAGCGCCCCTCCGTCAGGCCCGTAGAACCGCCTCCTCCTGTCAGCCCGGAGGAAGCCCCCTCCGTCGAGCCCGGAGAAGCGCCGCCTCCTGTCAGCCCGGAGGGAAGCGCGCCCCGCGATCCCGGGAACCCGCCTCCTGTCGAGCCCGCAGGAAGCCCGCCTCCTGTCGAGCCCGGGAGAAGGAAACGGGGACACCGCCTCCTGTCTCCCGGAAAAGTCCCCGCCCGTCGGCCCCGAGGAAGCGCCGCCTCCTTCGGCCGGAGATGCGCCGCCTCTTTCGGCCCGGAGGAAGCGCCGCCTCCTGTCGCCCGGGAAGGAAGGCGCCGCCTCAGCGGCCCGAGAAGCGCCGCCCTGTATCGGAGCCCGCGAGAAGCCCCGCCTCCTGTCGGCCCGGCGAGATGGCGCCCCTGCCTTCGCCCGGGAGGAAGCGCCGCCTTCCTTGTCGCCCGGATGAAGCCCGCCTCCTGTCGGGCCGGGAGAAGGCTCCGCCTCCTTGTCGGCCCGGAGGAAGCGCCGCCTTCCTGTCGTCAGCCCAGGAAGGCCCGCCTCCTTCTGGCCGGAGGGAGCAGCCCCTTCCTCGGCCCGGGAGGAATGGCCCCCTCCTTGTCCGGCCGGCTAGAAGCCCGCCTCAACTGCGGCCCGGGAGGAAGCGCCGTCCTCCTTTCGGCCCGGAGAAGGCTCCGCCTCCATGTCGGCCCGGCAAAGCTTCCGCCTCCTGTCGGGCCCGGGAAAGCCCGCCTCCTGTCTGGCCCGAGGAAAGCCCGCCTCTTCGCCCGAGAAGCGCCGCCTCCTGTCGGCCCGAGGAAGCGCCCCCCTGTCGGCCCGGCAGCAAAGCCCGCCTCCTTGTCGCCAGAAGCGCCTTCCTTCGGCCCGGAGGAAGCCGCCGCCTCCTGTCGGGCCGGTGAAGCGCCGCCCCGTCGCCCCGGAAGGAAGCGCCGCCTCCTGTCGGCCGGGAGGAAGGCGCCGCCTCCCATGCCAGCCGGACGAAGCGCCGCTCCTGTCGTGCCCGGGAGGAAGCGCCGCCTCTTGTCGGCCCGGGAGAAGCGCCCTCCTGTCAGTCCCGGAGAAGCCGCCGCCTCTTGCGAGCCCAAGGAAGCGCCTCTGGTCGAGCCCGGAGGAAGCGCCGCCTCTTTCGAGCACCGGAGAAGCGCCGCCTCTTTTCGAGCCCGAAAGGCTCCGCCTCCGTCGAGCCCGGGAAGCCCGCCTCTTTCGAGCCGGAGAAGGCCCGCCCTCATGCGAGCCGTAGGAAGCGCCGCCTCCTGTCAGCCGTGAGAATGCTCCCTCCTGTCAGCCCGGGAGAAGCGCCGCCTCCTGGCGAACCCGGGAAGAAGCGCCCCTCCTGTCACCCGGGAGAAGCGCGCCTCCTGTCAGCCCGGAGAAGCGCCCTCTCCCTCCCCATGTCAGAGCCGGAAAGCGCCGCCTCCTGTCTGACCCGGTAGGAAGGCGCCGCCTCCTTCAGCCGGTCGAGAATCCCGCCTCCTATTCGACCCGGAAGAAAGCGGCCGCCTTCCGTCGAGCCCGAGGAAGGCCCGCCTCCTGTCACCCCGAGGAAAGCGCCGCCTCCCCCCCTCGCCTTTCCCCCCCATTCCGAGCCCGAGAAGCCCGCTCCTGTCGAGCCCGGGAGAAGCGCCGCCTCCTGCGAGCCCCCGAGAACGCCCGCCTCCTGTCGACACCGGGAAAGCGCCGCCTCCGCGGCCCGGAGAATGCGCCGCCTCCTCGCCCGGAGGTAGAAGCCCGCTCCTGCGGGCCCGGAGGAAGCGCCGCCTCCTTCGGCCCGGGAGGAAAGGCGCCCTCGTCGGGCCCGTAGAGAAGCCCGCCTCAGTCGGCCCGAAAGCGCCGCCTCCTGTCGGGCCCCGGAGGAAGCGCCGCTCCTGTCGGTCCCGGAATGCGCCGCCTCCTGTCCGCGCCCACGGATAAGCGCCGCTCTTCAGGGCCCTGGGAGGAATGCGCCCCTCCTTCGCCCGGAGAAGCGCCGCCTCCGTCTGCCCGGCGAGGAAGGCGCCCCTCGCGGCCCGGAAGCGCCCCCCGTCGGCCCGGAGGAACGCCGCCTCCGTCGGCGCCCAGTAAAGCCCCCTCCTGTCGAGGCCGGGAAAGCGCCCTCTGCGGGCCCGCGGAGGAAGGCCCCCTCTCTCGGTCCGTAGGAAGCGCCCCTCCTTCGGCCCGGAGGAAGCCCCCTGTCGCCCTGGAGAAGCCCGCCTCCTGTCGGCCCGGAAAGCGCCGTCTCCTGTCGCCGGAGGAAGCCGCACTCTGTCGCCGAGGAAGCGCCGCCTCCTGCAGCAGCCACGAGAAGGCCTCCCCCTGTCGGCCCGGAGAAGCCGCCGCCTGCCTGTCGCCCAGGAAGGCGCCGCCTCCTGTCCGGCCGGAACGCCCCTCCTTCGGCCCGGAGGACGCGCCCCTCCTTCCGCCCGGAGGAAGCGCCCCTCATTCGGCCCGCGAGAAGCGCCCCTCCTGTCGCCGAGAAGGCCCCTGTCGTGCCCGGGAGGATCGCCGCCTCCTGCGGCCCGGAAAGCCCCGCCTTTTCCTTCGGGCCCGGGAGGAACGGCGCCGCCTCGTCGGCCCGGGAGGAAGCGCCCCTCTCTGTCGCCCGAGGAAGCGCCCCCCTTCCGCACGAGAGAGCCCGCCTCCGTCGGCGAAACGCCGCCCCTGTCGGCCCGGAGGAAGCGTCCGCCTCCTGTCGGCCCGGGATCAATGCGCTCCGCCTCCTGTCGCCCGGGAGGAAACGCCCTCCTCGGCCCTGAGAATGGCGCCAGCCTCCTGTCGCCCGGAGAAAGCTCCGCTCCTGTCGCCCGAGAAGCCCCTCGTCGCCGGGAGGAAGGCCCGCCTCCGCGGGCCCGAGGAAGCGCGCCGCCTCTGTCGGCCCGAGAAGCGCCCTTCCTGTCGGCCGGGAGAACGCGCCGCCTCCTCGGCATGGTAGAAGCCCGCCCTCCTGCGGGCCCGAGAAGCGCCCCTGCCTGCTGGCCTCGGGAGAACCCCCTCCTGTCGGGCCCAGAAGGCCGCCGCCTCCTGTCCGCCCGGGAGGAAGCGCCGCTCCTGTCGCGCCCGCAAAGCCCGCCCTATGCACCCGGAGAGGAAGGCGCCCCTCCTGTCGTCGCCCGGAGAAGCCGCCTCCTTCGGCCCGAGAACGCGCCGGCCTCCTGCGGGCCCGGTAGAAGGCGCCGCCTCTGTCAGCCCGACACGCCGCCTCTGTCGACCCGGAGGAAGCGTGCCTCCACATCCACGGCACTACGCAGGCAGCACCCCCCCCCCCCCCCCCCCCCTTCCGCCTTCCCTGTATAGCGAACGCAGTGAGCTTCATACGTAACGCGGCACATGAAGAATAGAGAAACAACACAACAAAACACAATACCCCTGCATTTAATCCGTTCTTGCTATGCCCCTTTTGCTCTGTGTTAAACGCTGTGCGGTGTAAACACCGATGGTTTATTATCTTGAATATTATCAGAAGCGAATGTCAGAAGAATTCTACGTTCGCTTCTAGGCTTGCCTATTCCATATTATTAACAGTGAAATAAAGAATTGTGGAGACCAAATGCTTTCGTCAATTTCAACTTATTTGTGGAGAAAATTGTGTTATTTGAAAAAAGTGCAAGGGTGCCAATATTTTTGGCCATGACTGTGTGGAGTGTTGGTGCTGCCGAAGCAGTTACTAAGCTACAATCATGGACAGGTCACCTCTCTGACTCAGGAAGTCAGGGAATGAATTTGTGATTTGTCCATTGTGCCGGCGACAGGTTGCCTACTGTTCATGAAGGTGGGATCTTTAACCTCCACGAACTAATGCTGGCAGACAGGATTCCCGTTTAATGTCAATCCGAGGGACAGAACACACATTGATGAATCACCCTGCCCATGAACCATCGGGATGACAGTTTATAGCTGGGTCTCGATTCAAACCCAGGCTAGATAGCTCAGAGGCAGCAAGTGTGCGTACCGGTAGGCCGTCCTGCCAGCCTCATTTTCAAATTTCATGCGACAAAACCCAATTGGAAACATCATTAGAGTAATCCATTTTGTACACCCAGCCCTCTTGCCATCTGGTCATCTTTCAAATTTTTCATTCAACCCACCATGTAGCTACCACACGTGTTGCTGAAACACCTCCATTTCATCACTACTTTGTGGGGTTGTTTTTTTGGGTTCGCAGGTGCCAGCAGTGACCACTATTTTCGTTGTGTGTGTCTGTCTGTTTGTGACTCTCTCCAGAGCATAGCTCCGTGACGTTTGATGTGATCTTGATGAAACTTGGACACAAGCTAGATATCATGGTCTAGTTGTGTCTTTTTGTATGAGGGGCATCCCACACCCCTTGTGGGCGGAGCCACGCCCATTTGAACTTTATTATTTTTTTTCTCGATTTTTTTCTCGCAATTTCATTTCCTAGAAGCTGTGTGTAATGTCCATAAGTACAACATATAAAAAATCCGATTTGATTTGGTCAATTTTGACGGAAGAGATAGGTTTTTACGGTAGGGCTTCCTCAAAAGCTTCCACTAACTCAATTGTACTGTACCTATCGTGGCATTGTTCAATAATGCCCGCGAACCATCGTCGCCTCCCGGCTTGTCAATATTATCTATCTATAATTCCAGCAATCTCTGTGTGTGTGTCTGTCTGTCTGTCTGCGACCAGCCGTTCTCGCGCACCGAACCGCCCGGTCCGATCCGATTGAAACTTGGCAGGAATATTTGCCGGGGCCCCGCGGATGTGCCTTTTCGAGGTTTGATGTCGATCGGACGAGCGGTTCCCAAGTTAGCGGCCATTTATCTGTCGACCAATGACAGGACACGGTGCTATGACATCACGACAATGATGTCACAATTAATGTTTATTTTATTTATTGCAACGATTGACGGTCCGATCTGATTGAAAACTTGCCGGAAATATTGCTGGGGACCCGCTGATGTGCCTTTCTCGAGAGTTGATATTAATCGGACAAGCGGTTCCCAAGTTACGGCATTTATTCTGTCGACCAATGACAGGACACCGGTGCTATGACAACACAATTAATGTTTATTTATTATTTTCATTTTTTTTGCACGAATTGACGGTCCGATCTGATTGAAACTTGCCAGGTATATTGCTGTGGGACCCGCGGATGTGCCTTTTCGAGGTTTGATATTAATCGGACGAGCAGTTCCCAAGTTACGGGCATTTATCTGTCGACCAATATCTGTGAGAGAAGGGACGGAGAGAGGGGGGGATGAGAGTGGGGGCGAGAGAAGAGTGCGGGGCATAGAAGAGTGGGGCGGAGGAGAGTGGGGGCGATGAGAGTGGGGCGACGGAGAGTGGGGGCGAGAGAAGTGGGGCGAAAGAAATAATGTGGCGGGCCGATCCGAGCATGATGGGGGGCGAGCGAGAGTTAGGGGGCAATGGAAGCTGGCCGAGGAAGGAGGCGACGACTAGGGGCGCGATAAGATGGGGGGCCAAGGAAGAGCGGGGGCAGAGAGCGGTGTGGAGACGAGAGGCGGGCGAAGTAGGGGGTGAGAGAGGGTGCGTTGAGAGAGAGGGGATAGAGTGGGGTGAGAGTGGGGACGAGAGAGGGGGGCGAGAGAGAGCTGCACATACTGGCACGCACCTACGGGCACGCACCTACGGGCCCACCCCTACGGGCCCGTACTAGTATTTACAAGGATTGGAGAAAGAAAATGTGGAGAAATTATTGTATTTTATTTCATTTGAAAGTTACTTCAGGTATTAAAACAAGGGTTTGCATGTCGTGTGAAGGACAGCAACTCTGATCAACATTCACAATCAAATTTCAAGGAGAATTTGTGACACGAGCATGTAGAGATGTACCGAACACATGCAGGTTGCATCCTTCTGACAGCAAACTTGCCTTGTGTAACTAAACAATTCCAAATGATTGCATTTGCATCGGGCCAAATCCATCGGCAAAGTGCTAAGAAACTACAGGTTCGTTTTTTTTCGATTCGTGTTCAAAATATAACATTCAAGTAGAATCAACTTGTTCATCCGACGTTTGTAGAAGGATGGACATACAAAGCGAGCAGAATGCTTTACCCCACTTTTTCGTTCATGCACGTGGGGTAATAAAAGACAGGTTCAGATGGTCCAACGTTTCAGCGAGAGCGGACTTCGTCGTGGGGAATAGCATACCTTTGCACTCAGATATTAAATGGTCCTCCTGTAAAGTGAGTGGAGTGACACACATCAACCATTCTCAGTTAAGAGCATCTCCATCCCCATTTTAAGAGGCCAATCATGAGAAAGTAGGTATTGGGTATGTTTGACAAGAGGGCTGAATGCAATGAGGAATAAAGGCACGAGTGTCACTGCGGCACATTTCAGGTGGAACTCCAGCACCGTCCAAGTGACACTCGCGATTAGTCTGTCTGACATACCTTCATTACTCTTATTTGAGCACGAAGGTTAAACAACTTTGTAACTATTCCATTTCAAATTGACCTGTGATGTTAAACCACTTCCTTGCTGGAATCCTCCATTGTGCAATAATTTTATTTTATTTTATTCGTATTGTCTTCCAATACTCATCCAACCTGACCTTGAAAGCATTTACAGCCATTGAAAGGCTTTGGTATTTTGGCATTTCATTCCAATCATTCATTGTACAGGGATAGACCACGTCCTCCGGTTCACTGCTGACTCTGCGGGATCAGAAAGTCGTTCGAGATTTGAAAAAACCTGCATCACATCACCCCCGTCTTCTTCTGCATTACAAACGGGGAAGATTGAAAGTCCGCCGTTGTGAAAGGCGGGACTCAAAATTTGTCTTAAAGGTCTTCGCTGGTGGTCAAGTATAATATGTTGCCTTATAAGGAACGTTGACATAAACGGAGGCCATGAGGTCCATCAAAGCCTGCGCTCGTATTGTTCGTCCATGCTCTATTATTTATGCCGAGCATCAAGCAAGGAGGCAGCACGTATGTGGACTCAGACAGTCTTGACAGTCTGATTTTTGTTTAATTGTTTGGTATGACTCGTCCAGAGTTCGAACCACCGACCTCCCCGACTCGAGGTGGACGCTCGAACCAGTACGACGCTCAATCCGAAATGGAAGCACAGGGTCCACGGTCGTCTGGTCGACCCTGTAGATTCTTCCATCGTTTGCAAAATTGATACATTTTGAAAGGGCCTGATGACAGCTTATCTGACCGCATGTCCAGTGATGATATAAAAGCGTATTGAAAAGGTCTTCACCGGTGGGGCCCCGACGAGGTGTTGCGGACCACCGTTCCAATCAGTGATACTTTTGACTCAAGAATCCTTTTTTTGATCCGTGTAGTCTCCTTCTCAGATTTAAATCCTCCGTTCATGACTTCTTGCGGCTCGGTTGACCTTGAGAAATCCTGTTGTATCCGTTCCAAACGTTGAAGACCTGGGTCATGCGTGTCCTCTCTTGCGTGGACGGTTCAGCGAGTGCACGTCCAATCTCTGAAGCCAGTCTTGATTTGGTAGATAGTTTATAGATGGCACAAGCTTAGTCACTCTTCTCTGAACCTTCTCCACTTTATCTGCGTCACACACAAATGCAGGACCCCCCGGGGTCACCATATTATTGAAGCACAGGTCTCACAAGATAACCAGCTTAAAAATACTGAACAGAAGGAACACGGACACGGCTGTACCAGGTCATGACGGTGAAGAAGTTGCTAGTGACGTCGGGTGGCTGCAGAGCAACACATCGCGGGCAGAAGGCATCTTGTCCTGTCGCAGGACAACCACAGCGCCAACAAGAGGACCCCGTCCGGGACTGGGAGTACGAGCCGTCCGTCGTGTTCCCCTGGCGCGGAACGAACCACACGGGAGAAGGAAACACAAGGAGCCTCTTGTGAACATAACTCGTTACACTTTGACTCCCGGAAAAGCGCTTCCCAGATGGACACAAAGTACCAAGCAACGCTTTCGCTGCCGTCCTGCAAGAATCAAAAGGCCGGCCATTGACGTCAACAAACTCACGCATTTCCACCTTCATCCGTTTCGATCATTTTTCGACGTCAGACGAGCATAATAATGTACTTCATGCGATTGACGATTAAAAAGCGCCAAAAAAAAATTTGCCTAATAATTGCCATGAGAAGGATCTGCTACGCACTATACCACCATGTTGACAAACACCGATTTGAAGACCTGGGTGCAAGAAGTACTTCAGTCACATTTTGGAAAACATGAGCTGCACCAGTACTATCTATCTATAATTCTAGAAATCTGTGTGTGTGTGTGTGTGTGTGTGTGTGTCTGTGGTGTGTGTGTGTTGTTGTGTGTGTCTGTGTGTGTGTGTGTGTGTGTGTGTGTGTGTGTGTGTGTGCTGTGTGTCTGTGACCGCTGTTTCTCGACAACCGCTGGTCCATCTAATTGAAACTTGCCAGCTATATTGCTGGACCTGTGTATGTGCCTTTTCAAGGTTTGATATTAATCGGACAAGTGCTCCCAAGTTATGGCCATTTATTTACCAACCAATGAGAGGACACGTTGCTGCGTAGGCGGTGCGCGGCCGGCCGACGATGACGTCACGGCCGTGCCGGTTACGATGGGAAAGGCGCCTTAGTTACCGTGCGTCGGAGTGCAATGGTCAATGCAGCGAATGTCATGCCAAGCAAAGAGTGAGGTAAACTTGATTTTAATTTGGATTTTAATTAACTCTGTGTGTGTAATATCACAGCAGTTGTTACTTCAATGCAGCGATAATTCGTGGAATGCATGTGAACATTCCGTACGGGCATGCACCACTTCCGGATAGTGATGACTTACTGTATTCTAATAATTTCTCGATTTCTTATGCGCATTTATAGATAAACACAATGCCCCAGTCCAGTCGTCGTTTACGAGAGCGAAGGAACGGCCTGTGTGGTTGTTTGAAAGTTTTTTTTGGGGGGGGGGGGGTTGCACGCACGGGCACACAAGAGTGAAGGAACAGCCCTGTGTGGTTGTTTGAAAGGTTTTTTTTGCAACATACGGCCACGCACGTACGGGCACACGAGAGCGAAGGAACAGCCTGTGTGGTTGTTGTTTCTGGCTCGCGGTTTGAAAGTTTTTTTTGCACATACGGCCACGCACGTACGGCACGCGAGAGCGAAGGAACGGCCTGTGTGGTTGTTTGAAAGTTTTTTTTTGCACATACGCCACGCACGTACGGGCACACGAGAGCGAAGGAACGGCCTGTGTGGTTGTTGTTTCTGGCTCGCGTTTGTTTTTTTTTTTTTTTTTTTTTTTTGCACGTACAGCCACGCACTAGTAATCTATAATGCCAGGGCATCATTTGATACCAAAAAATTCCGAAATAAGTCCTCAAGTCCTGTATATGGTATATGGTCATTGTTGAATTCATTAAAATGTAGTGCAAGAAATACCCAAGTCCATAATGTTTGAGCAAGAAGTTCCTAAGTCATGACTGTCCAATAAAAATGCTAGTATGTGTCACGTGACAAGCTGTGAAAATGGCGACCATGGGAGGCTGGACAGCATGGTGTGAATGAGGATAACCCTGATAACAGGCATGACGGGAAAAAAACGTAAAGAAACCTGGAGACTGGGCTACAAAGAGAATGAAGGATGCAAAGCATCAGGTATGTAGTTTCTATGCATTATACTTGCTGGTACTGAAAAGGCACTACTTCGTCATCAGCTTTTGAGCCCTCATAAAAGGTGGTCGATGGTATTTTTATACTCTTAAGAGTTGACTTTGTTGTAATATTTCCGATCTGGTATGATTTTGATACAAACTTTCTGAGCAGAAGGACTTTGCTGAATGAGGAACTTGTGATGTGAAAGACGACTGGCACAAAAGTTAGGTTTTCTTTTATTTAGGACTTTAATTTCTGATTTAACTGAGTAAT
>CM068955.1:170632529-170643803 GCA_035128595.1 Eptatretus atami
TTGAACATTTTCCTGAAATTTAAGGACATTTAAGTACTTAAATTGTACAACTCAGAAATGTTGGACTTTAATGGGTTTTAAGGACCCGTACGAACCGTTATTTAATTGTTCCCAATTTGCTGCAATAGTGCTGAACAAACTGTTCATAAGTTTTATTTAAATTCCATGTAAAGGCTCAACAGATTTTAATAATTGTGAATTTGAAGAAAAAACAAAATCGACATTTCATATAATCCAGCTGAGACGCATTCATCAAAAGCACTCTTATGACATTTATTCAAACAAATGTTCCTCATAATAAAACTGCATAATATAAAAGTGAGCATATATGATGCAGCCAAACAAAGTAAAGGAAAAATATAACTTTACCAAAAATATTCACATGTTGTTTATATGAAAAATAATAACGTATTCCAGAATCCAACCTATTAGTGGCCAGTCATATCACCAACTTTACTCACTTAGGCCACCTCCTGCCTTTGGATTTCCCTTTCTTTTTGCATTTTTCCCCATTTAAAACAGTCAGTTGGTTGCCTTCTTGATGTTCCAGACGAGTGATATCGCTTTCAACACTTCTTTTCAACACAAACATCTCTGTGTCCTGCAGGGAAGAGGAACGATAATGAATATTCAAAAGTTAGTATCAAGTCGCTGTGTGAACAGAGGTTGAGATGGTCGACAGGGTGTCCAGTAGGATAAATCACGCCATCTTGAAAGGCACAGCAAAAACAGGCTTCTGAGGTGGATACCATACCCCCAGATCATAGAGCCAATCGGATGGCATCGATAGCTAAATTATCTCCTCTCTCTCCAAATTATCTCCAATTGGATGGACTCTCCCTCTTTCCTTTTCCCCACCCTGTTCCTTCTCGCTTTCTGAGTTTCATTGTGGATTTATTTTTTAACTCATAATATCTGCTTACTGGCAATTGTATTGCTTTAATGACTGCACTTATCCTTTTAACCTTTGATAATACCGTGCTCGAAGAGCTGTAGGCAATTTATTTTTCTTTCCTGGTTCAAGCGGTTATTGCGTCGACCCACCCCACACACTCGCACTTTTACCCTGCCCCCCCACCCCCCCCAAAAAAAAAATTGCCAATGTCACTTCCTGATTTCAGACCTTTCTGATGAGGTGTGGATCATCCATATATGTACATCAAACAGATATTGCACAATTGGCTGACAGGCATGACAAATAATTGTGTGTATATTGTGCCTGATAAAGCCGGCTGCGAAGCCGACGAAACGTTGCCTGAGACCGGGTCTGCGCTCGCTTTTTTGCTCACATTAGTGGAGTTGATCAAGTTTTTACTTTCGGTTGGAAGCACCTTCTTCTCTTTAAAAATATGTCATCCACCACCCAATCTTATACTTATATATATAATATATATATATATAATATATATATATATATATATAACAAACTGCATGCAAAAGTGTATTTGTCTGTCCCCCTTCACTGTGACGATTTGAGTCGGGTTTAAAATGTCAATCTTTTTTCTTTCAAGTTATCAAATTGAACATGCTGCTTACATTCGTTTACATATGTCTCGTATGTGTGCAACATTTGGTCAAAATTGGTTAAAGGTCAAGGCCAACTGAAACGTGCAAAACCACCTATTCGACCGCAGTTGGAAAATTTATTCAGCCAAATTTATATGCAACATTCAATCATGTCTTAAAGCACTTGATAGGTCAAATTTTGAAATTGCCAAATTGCTGATTGAAACTATTCTTTACTTGGATTTCACAAGTATCGTACCATGCATGCCATCTTTCTTGTTTAATTTGTCATTTTTTGGTGTATGCATAGCTACCAAGGACAGCCTGTCATGCTATGTCGGGGGAGGTGGGGTGGGGGGGGGTGGGGTTATTGAATATAGCAAACGTTTTCTGAATCTAATTGAAATGAGAAACAGGATTGAATGAGACTCATCAATATTATAAGTGAAGAAGTTGAAGGAGGAAGAGTTTTTTGTTAATGTAAATTGAAACCGGCCCATCTGTGCTCACCTGACTCAACTATATCATACTGTTCGCAGATTGGGCTTGATTAACAGTATCCCCTATAGGACAATTGTTGCCGGCCAGACGCATGCAGGCAGGCCGGGACAGACAGTTGCAGGGACAGATGGACAGACGCAGGCACGCCGATACCAAGCTCCTTATATATTAGAGATTTATATACTTTCTCTCCGTATTACAACCACTGGCAGACAAATCAGTGTCACCAGTAAGTCATTGCACAATGCCAAAAATTGTAACTGAAACTGAGACTCACCACGACTTTGATTTCGTCAAGTTCAATGTCCACATCAGTTTGTCCATCATGCCCAGCAACTGCTTCCCTGCAGCATAAACAACCACTTTAATGTATCACACCAACAAAAACACAAGAGGTTCTTCATCGAAGCCAAAGTCTAGTCAACTCCCAAAATCAGCAAAGCAATAAGATATTCATCCCCATTCTACATACTTACTCATCAGATGAAAATAGGGATTCCTGATCGAAAAAATGTCCTTTTTCTTCATCATCCGAGCTGTTGTCCTTGGCAGATCCCAAGAGCTCGTATATTTGAGAGAGACACCGTTTCTCTTTCAGTGTCTGGATATACCTAAAAAGTCCATTCATGGCAGCTTTCTGTAGGGTGAGAAGAGACCCCAGAAAATGCGAAGAAATGCGAGTACAGCCTCCAAATCATGTACAATTCTGCCAACAGGTTGAATGGTTTAAAAACAATCCTATCCATTTGAAAATATAAAGCCAAACTAAAATCGTTTTACAACCTCTCCATCCATTTTATCTTTTTTCCAAGTTGAACCTACCTTTGCTCCCACCATCCCTCAACCTCTCAACCTTTTTCTGTCCTCTGATGACCAAGAAATTTCATTTAATGCAGGTGCATAAATTTTCTTCATGAAAGAATGGAGCAACAGGAGACAAAAGGTCATCCAACAAAGGGGAAAAAGGAGGACAAGGAGGTGAGGATGCAACACAGCAAGATGGGGGTAGCTTCTGATGAAATGGGAACAGGGTCTAAGCAGTTATAGTGATTGAAGAGACCATGAGGTGGTGTTAGCGACTGGGCTGAAAAACCTGGTGGTAACAGCATGACACAGACTAAAGGAAGACAGTTCCGCTGTTTAGGGGAAGGAAGCAGAGGCTACAAAAGACTAATAAAGCATTATGCAGAGACTTAGAAAGGGTAGCAAGGTAAGGTGTTGTGAAAAAAAAGTATCTGTTTCTGGTAAACTTCTTAGTGAAATGGGTTTTTTATTTTATTTTACTTTCTGATTTGGGGAATTTCTGAACGTTTTCTGCCACGTCTGGATTACTCTGACTGCTTCCCCCTCGACATTGGAGGAAAAAAGCCTGGTGTTGGTTTAGTGGTTAGGGTGGCTGGCTTGGGATCTTAGGGTCCTGAGTTCAAGCTCCGTTCGCCACTGAATTAACATTAGGTGGGGTTGACTCAGCCTGTCATCCTTCCGAGGTCGGTGAAATGAGAACCAGTGTACTGCTATAGGGGCACAGCATCAGCGGCAGAGTCGTGCCCCAACAAAATGATAGCTACCCGGCAGCCAAGCTGCCATACGCAATAAGAAGAAGAAGAAGAAGAATTGGAGGGAAAATGTTGCCAAGATTAAAATTTCAAACTTTCAAAATTTCACCCTCCTCTCAAACCAAGTGACACCGTATTAAGTCTGTTTCTGGTGTACGCTCCCCTCCATCCCTTCCCTCACTTCAAATGGCACCACAGCCGACTCCACCCGTGAGAAGGCCGAATGCCTCAATTCTGTGTTTGCTTCAAAATCTTGTGTCCACATCCCCTCTCTCTCTCTGTACCCACCCGACCTTGTCACACCCAACTGCTCCTGGACTCCATGTCTTTTGCACCTGAAAAGGTGGAGAAGTTTGTTCTGTCAACCCTCGACTCTGATGTGGCTACTGGACCAGACAGCATCAGCTAACGTGTCCTAAAAACCTGCTCTCTCCCCAATCATTTCCCCCCAAAGTCATCTTCGTTCTGCTTCGAAATCCACCAACATCACTGCATTACATAAAAAAGTTGCAAAAACCGATGCCCTTAACTACAGACCTATTACCTTACTTCCAATCAGCAGCAAGGTCATGGAATCCATCATCGCAGTTGATATGAAATCATCATTCGTTTTCTCCAACAGGCTCATCTTAGATCACTGATTTAAATTCAGACCAGGTACCTCCACCTTGGACATGCTGTTTCTACTCACCCAACAATGGATGGAGGCCCTCCATACAGTGGAATCGCTTCGCGGAATTATCGTTACGCAAGTGACAAAAGCACCATCATTTTTTGGGAGTAGCTATGGGTGTATAGATGAAGAAAAAAAAAATCTCCAGTGCCAAAAATAAAATAGATTAAAATAAAATAAAATGAAAAATGCATGAGGAATCCATTGAAATCATTATTTTTTTTAGTAAAATGAAAAGAAAATGGGTTATGGCCAGATACTGTTTAAAAATTGCCACTGCGGGTTCGACAAAGATGGCTAAATCAAATATTAGTCTGATAAAGCATGTTATATACAATAAAACATGCTGTACAACTATTACTATTCAGAAAATAAACAAGACTGAAATGTAACCAGCCCGTTATACCTTTTATTTCTCATATATGCAGCTGCAAAGTTAGGTCCAAGGGAGATAAAGTTCAGCACATTTACAGTTCCGACCGCCACGCTCAGACTTGCATCCATATTTGATCAGCTCTGTGCGGGCTTTAACAACTTTGGTTATCGTCATCAATCCCTGGCCTCTCATGTGTTGGCTGTTTAATTATGCTAAACGCCTGTTTCGTGAAAAGACCTTGTGATGTGGTTGATGATGGATTGTAGTCCAGATTATGTAACGCTCCCGCAGTGAAAAGGCCTTTCTTCAGTTGTGATGGACAAATAACACCATCTTCTTCAAACTACTCACACATTGATAAAGCCAGTGCATTTTGTACCTGCATGACATGTTCATATGAACTGCTGAGTCAAACTTTTGACATCTGGTTAATAAGCTTTCTGCTCCTCGTTTGTTTGTGGTCAGATGCTTATGCATCTGCTTTCCTCGTTTCAGATGCTTATGCTTATGCTTATGTACAATGTACAATGGTAGGGGAGGCTCTGTCCCCAATGTGTGTGTGTGTGTGTGTTGGTTGTATTCTGCCTCAGTATCTACTTTCTTCTTGCAGTTGTGGAGCAGTAACTGAGGCAGTGTTAAGCATGGCTGCGAGTCTTTCACAGGCTCTGACAAACTCGTCAATAAAGGATCATCGAGACCAGAAGCCTTCCACTGGATATCACGTCTTCCTGACATCCTGCATCAAAGCTACCAGAAAACTTAATAGACTGTAGTGTTTGTCTGTCTGTCTTTCTGTATGTCACATACTTTTTGGTCATAGTTTTCAAGCAATCGTTATGAAATTTATTTTGTATGTAGTTGACCGGGCAAGGACAGCAACGTTTAATTTTGGTGAAGATCTGAATCCGGATCCGGAAATGATTATTTTTCAAGCGATTCTTCACCACTGAGAGATAGATCGGGTCAAAAACGATATGTAGCACGATATCTCAAAAGATTATGGATGGATTCCGCAGAAACTTTGTGGACTGGTTGGGTGTGTGAAAATGACTAACTGATTCAATTTTGCTGGAGATTTGAATCCAGATACGAGAATTTTTTTCAGCGATTCTTCATCATTGAGAGATGGGGCCAGAAACTATGTACTGTATATATATATTGTTACGGCTGTGGAAATTCGCAAACACCATTCAGGTCCCGTAGGTGAGGTATTTCTGAAGTACATGTATAGTTAGCCCAAACCCATTGTTTAGAGGGAATTAATGTGATTCATTCGGGCTGCGACACTTTGAGTTAGTCGTTTTTCTGTTCTTTCATTATTTCGAACCAACCACACTCCAACCTCAACCACGCCACCACTCCAACAACGCCAGCACCGCATCTCATAACAACCACCACCATCTTCGCCACTACCCACACCAACGAACGCCATCCTCCGCGCGCTCACGTACGACGGTTTCCGCGTTGGAAACCGTCGAACGCGAGAAGGGAAAGAAGAAATCACCACAGCGAGGGCGCGCGGTTTTCCCGCTTGTTTTCTTCCCTGGCCCGGCGCCAGGACGGATTCCTCCTCGCCCCCGAATGGCGCGGGGAGGGGGGAACGAGAGGGAACGCCCCCCTTCTCGAAGCGCCTCGAAGGAGGGTGGAGCCAAGAACGGGGCGGGGCGCCGGGGTATAAGAGTCGGAGGCGCAGGAGGTTCTTTCTCTCTTGGGTCGGTGTCTCTCTCTGTTCGGTGAGCTTCGGCTCGTGCTCTCTTGGTGGGTCTCTCTTGGTTCGGCATTCGCTCTCTCTTGGGTCTCTCTCTGTTCGGTGAGCTTCGGCTCGTGCTCGTTCTTGTTTTGGGTTCTCTCTTGGTTCGGCTCTTACGCAGTCGGTGCTCGGTCCGTGGCGTCGAGGGGCCAGCACGGGCAGGCACGAGGCACGCCGGAGAGACCTCGCGACCACGCTCGAGCACGGAGTCACGGCCAGACGGGACCACGGCAGAGGACGGTCGCCAAGGACTCGAGAGCAGGGAAGTCGCGACTTCCTCATTTCTTTTGGGTTCTGTGTGAACGTGTGTGTTGGCGCCAGGTCTTGGAAAGTAGTATTGTATAAGTGTTGCCGAGTGTTCGCGTTTAGTCGGTCGTAGCTCTGCGTTGCTTTCATTGTGTTGCTTTTGTTCTATGTGATATATGTGCATTTTGCAATTGTGGCTGTAAATACGTGCTATATGTGTGCTCTATGTGAGGTGTGAATAAATGTGCGTGCTTGTTGAATTGTTGCCCCGTTTCGCTGCGTCCTTTCCTTTGTGGGTCTCCATCTTGCTTTACGTAAAGGGTTTGAGTGGGCGCGGGACGCCCGATAATTAATCAGGAACCGTCGAGGCCGACGATAACACTGCTCGGTTATCCCGATAGCACGGAATGGATCGCTTAAGCGGCCCGTGTCCGAAATCGACCTGCGGCGAGGTGCGGTCGCCCGGTTTACATCCGCGTGGGTACTTAGGTAGATCGAGTTTGGCGAACAACCCTATCCCACGCGGGTGGCCGATTGGCACGATCGTGGTGAGGCCGAAAGGCCCACCCGTGACTAGATCCCGGCGTTAGTCCGGGAGGGTCACGACGGAATTGTCCGTCCGGTGGGCGAGGCGGTCGTGATTCGAGTCACGTGGCCGTTCGCACGCCGGCGGGCGCAAATTCGCAACACTGGTGTCAGAGAGCGGGAAAACGGACCCTCCTGTCTCCAAGCTAAATTCATAGGGAATCGGTCCAGGGGTGAGAGAAGCGACCCCCGATTCCCTCCAAATTACGAGCGAGCTTAAATTAACCCTTACGTGGAATAAGATGGCGTCTCAAGGCGAGCGGGTGCCGGGGTAGGAATGTATATGTGTAGTAATGTAGGATCCATGGCCCGGGATGGTACTACTTCTTGTAATTTTAATCAAAGGGGAAGCTCAACCCCATTTACTGAGACGGATTTTGCCGGCAAACTGGGTCGCATAATGGCGGCGCGATCGCACCTCAGCGCAGCACGGAGCGAGCGCTATTTATGGCTCGGCGAATGGCGCAACACGAGGCGAGTGTCCCAACGCCACCGCTTCAAACACAGGGGCATGGCAGGTGAGGCAGGCGGACATTGGCCGGCTTCGGAAACAATTGGAGGAAGAATGGAGGACCGAGCTCGAAAAAGTAGAACAGAAATACGAGCTGGAAGTAAAACAATTAAAGGAGGAATTAAAGGGAAAAATAGGGAAAATAGACTTCAAGATCCATGAGTGGAAACAAGCGGAGAGTGAGCTGAGGGAAAAGTTAGAAGAGCAAAAACGGAAAAACGATTTGGAGCTAAAGCAACTGAAGGAGGAGGTAACAAGAGAAAAGGAATATCAGGAAAAAATTGGGGAGAAGAGCATGGTTGGCGTATGAGGAGGTGAGCAAGGAAAGGGATGAGATGAGCAGGGAAAGGGATGAGAGTGGCAAGAAAGGGATGAGATGTGCAAGAAAAGGGATGAGAGAGCAGGGAAAGGGATGAGATGTGCAAGAAAAGGGATGAACAGAGTGAGGAAAAATGGAAAAAAGTTGATGAGATACTGGAGCACGAAGCCAAAGAAACGGAGTTACAAAACGAACTGAGAGAGTTAAAAGAGGAAAGGAAGAGAACGGAAAATAAAACGTTAAGAAACCACACTGAGCAGATTGAACAATTAGAAGCCAAAGCAAAGTTGGAGTGTGCGGAGATGAGAAAGGAATTGGAAAAGAAAGTTTCTGAGTTACAAAACGAGCTGAGGATGTTGAGAGAGGAAAGAACGAGAACGGATAATGAAACGTTAAGGAACCACGCTGTACAGATCAAACAGTTGGAAGCAAAGGCCAGATTAAAGAATGAGATGCAAGAAAGAGTAATGATGGAAGAAGAGAATGAGACAGAAGAAGGAAATCGATCAATGGAAGGAAACCACGAGATTGCAGAATGAGGACAAAGAAAGAGTCCTGAAAGAACAAAGATTACGACAGGAGAAAGAAGTCAGTCAGTTGAAAGAAATAACGAGATTGCAGAATAGGGAACAAGGAAGACAGTGGAATAGGAAATACAAAGAACAAGGAATGAGACAGGAGAAAGAAATCCGTCAATTAAAGGAAATAATGAGATGCGAACGAGGAACAAGAAAGACAGTGGATAAAAAAACTGAAAGAGTATGAATTTGAAACTGAACGACAAAAGGAAAAAAATAGGTTGGAATACGAGGAGAAGTTGAAGGAGCAACGAATGAAGCAGGAAGGAGAAATCAGGAGATTGAAGGACACAACGAGATTGGAGAGGGAAGAACGAGAGAGACAATGGGATAGAAAAAAAAAGGAACATGAAGCCGAGGTTGACCAATTGAAAGAAAAGGCGAGGCTGGAGTGCGAGGAGAATAGACAAAGAACAGCGAATGAAACACAAAAGGGAAATTAACCACATGAAGAAAACCATGAAACTGCAGAAGGAAGGGCAGGAGAAGAAACAAGGAAGAGTAATGAGACAGCAGCAACTGAAACACAAGAAAGAGATTAACCAAATGAAGCAAACCATGAAACTGGAGAAGGAAGGACAGGAGAGGAAACGAGGAAGGGTAATGAGAGAACAACGAATGAAACAGGAAGGAAATGAGCCAATTGGAAGAAACGATGAGATTGGAAAATGAAGAGCAGGAGAAACTGTGGGGCAGAAAACAAGAACAATGTAAGTTGGAAATTGAACAACTAAAACGGGAAGCAGAATTGGCGTCCACGGAGATTGAAAAACTCCGGAGAGAGAACGAACAACTCAAAAAGCTCCGAGAGGATGAACGACTCAAAAGGAGCGAGGAAATGGAACAGCGCAATAATGTGGGATGTGGGACATCACCACAGGGAGGAACGTTAGTGGTGTGGGACTTGATAGACATCACTCGTCGGATGAAGCAACAATTAGGGCAAACCCTGAAAATGGAGACGAGGGAAGTAACAGAGACAACGAAGGAGGTAGAAGTATTGCCAGAGACACAGGAGATAAGACACGAGGTGAAAGGAATTGGGAGGGAGAAGAAAGAACAATTAAGACGGAAAGCAAGGATGAGGTACGCGGAGATCCTGAAAGAGCAAGGAGTGAAACAGAGGGAAGGACGGGAGCGACTTAAGGAGAAGCAAGGTTGACCTACGTAAAGATAGGGAGACGCCAGAAAGAAGCAGAGACTAATAGACACGAGGAGATAACAGAAACTAATAAATGTACAGAGACACGGGAGATAGAGGGTGAATTTGACGGGTTAGACACACACCACACACACACGGAGTTAGCGAGGCTTAATGGGGGTGAGCTGGTGGACTGTGTTGTGACCCGGTGCGAGCAGCGGGATGGGCGCCTCCAGAAACGAGGGGAGGGAGTATGCCCCCTTGAAGCGAATCACGACCAGGTGGGTTCGGTCGTGCCACGCGGAGTTGAAGGGACGAGTGCTGTAGATAGGTGCACGTGCAGCTTGGGGGGTATAGAGGCCCGGAACCCTTGTGCGGACACGAATCCCCAGTGTGGTTGTCCCGGTGTGTGTGGTGCAAGGTGTGAGTGCGCCCCCGTGTGTGGAAGCGACCCCGTGTGTGAGTGGTATGGTCGCGAGTGTGCCAGGATGCGTGCTTCCCAGCATGCCGTGTGTACAAGGGGCACCGCGAGTGAAAGAGGCCGTGTGTGTGAGTGAAACGGCCAGTATGAATGAGACACCGCGGGTGAGTGTCCCCACGTGTGCAAGTGGAAGGCCGTGTGTGAGAGGAACCATTTGTGTGTGAGGGAATGGCACGAGTGAGTGAGCGGCCGAGTGTGAGAGAGACCGTGTGTGTGAGGTCTCTGTATGTGAGGGAGATGTCGGTCGGCATGCGGGAGCATGCAGCCGCGTCTCCCGGTGTGAGTGTGATGGAGTGGAGTATGTGCGTCGTGACACGCAGGTGTGCGTGGAGGGAATGGCGACGACGACGGCGACAGAGAGACGGAGGCCGGGTAGCGGCCGTAGTTGTAATGGGGACCGCGCCGGGTTCACCCAGCAAGCGAGCGCGAGTCCGTGCTGTGCAGCGCACGAGGCCCCCACGTGCTCGCTTGCGGGAGTGAAGCCCGGTCCGGAAACGCCAGCGGTGGATTTGCCGATCCCGCGGACGACAAAGTTAGGCAGGATACGGATTTGGACCGGATGGGTTCTCCACGCGAGCTTGTGTTAAGCTCCAACGGGCAGAGCACATGTGCTCGCGTGGGGAGCCCTCGAGTGCGAGGTTTGCTTTTTGGCGTGCGCAGCGTGACGTCATGGCTCACGTGGGGTTGCGGAATCCGGCAGGAGGGGTATCCCTGCCGGATGGTACCGTCCAAGAGGGACGAGGTACACGTGCAGCTGCATGATGTCACGGGCAAGGTGCAAAGTGCGCGAGCTGTGAGTTGCCGCGCGTGCTCTGCGCGCATAATTGGAAAAACAAAATTAAAAAAAGCAGGCCTCGCTTTCGGGTGAACATGACTCCTGGGCAAGGGGTGGATGATCCCCTGGCCAGGGCACAGATGGAACTAGCCTAGGGGGAAGGGTTAGCTTAGCTAGACCGGCTCCATGGGGCAGGGTGTAAGTCTCATGGGTCCCGTGGAATGGATTAGTTAGAGGATGTGTTAGTGAGCTTTATAGGATGGGAAATAATTTTTA
>CM068955.1:170660081-170674389 GCA_035128595.1 Eptatretus atami
GTTTCTGCTCTGACATGCACTGTCAACTGTGGGACATTATAGAGAAAGGTGTGTTTCTTTCTAAATCATGTTGTAGGTCAGGTCAGGTTAGATCTGTGACCTGCTACAGGACCAGGTTAACTTACGTACCTGTTCCATGGTCGGGTGTCGGCGACTAAACCGTTCCCCCACCAGGTTTTCTGGTGAGGAGGGTGTTTGGATATGGACACCCAGCAGGATTAAAAACAAAACCTGTCAAAGGGCGGAGGAGCTCCTTGTGAGCCAACGCCATCCATATCTAGTGCCCAACTGTGTCTGCGGACGTCCTCCTGCAGTTGGGTTACTTTTTTTATTAGGAGGTTGGTGCAGGATTTGCACTCCGGCCACCGTAAAACCCTTCATTCCGCAAAACACAAAAACGCAAAAAAAATCTGAAAACCCACTCCGTGGGAGTACCTCCTGTGCAGCTTCCCTTCGCAGGGCAGCTCACGCATGACGGGATTGGGGCAAAGCCTTCGGACCCCAATCTTTGATGATAGGAGGGAAACCACGGGGTAACATCCCTGGGTCAGATTGCGGGAGAGTGTGTCGGAGTGGTGCTGAGGTGTCGTCCACCAGAAGGCGGTCTCCTTGGGTTAACCTGAGGCGGTCCTTTCGGGTGGGTGCCTGGAATGTCCTATCCCTAAGAGGGATGATCACCTGTCTCTGTTATCATCTGAGCTCAAGCGTTTGGACATCGGGATTGCAGCTCTCTCTGAGGTTCGGAGACCGGATTGCGGCGAGATAATGGTGGGTGGTTACACCTACTATTGGTCTGGTCGCTCTGATGGTTACCATACCCAAGGAGTTGCTGTAGCTGTGTCCAATAAGCTGACCCCAATGATAATTGAGGTAACACCGGTCAACGAGGCGTATTATGAGATTAAGGATTCGTCACTCCTTAGGTGTCATTTCCCTGGTCTCTGTTTATGCTCCGACTGAGGCGAGTGATCTCACCGTGAAGGATGCATTCTACGCCACGCCGAGTCTGTGGTTGATCAGTGCCCCAGACGAGATACACTTCTTCTTGGGGATTTCAATGCATCGACTGGAACTGATAGGGATGGTTATGAGGTGTTGGTTGGTCCCCATGGGTCAGGAACTATGAACCAGAATAGCACTAAGTCCTTGACTTTGCAAGAAGTCATGGACTTAGGTGGCTGGTTCATGGTTTCAGCGCCCACAAGCTCATCGCTGGACTTGGTATTCAAACGCTGGCGTGTGCAAAGGAGATTGACCATGTCCTCATTGACGGTCGTTGGAGGATGATCCAGAACTGCAGGGTCTACCGGAGTGCTCAGTTCCTCAATACTGACCACAGGCTTGTTGTAGCAACTCTAAAGCTGCACCTTAAATCCTGGAGAATGGTACCATCCCAGCCTAGGCTGGAGTTGGCAAGCTCAGGGATAGAGAGTAGCTGAGGAGTTTGCGAACAGGCTGCGTGGACACTTGGGGTCTGGGTGCTTTGGGGGGTCCTGAAGAGTTGTGGAGTGCCTTCAAGACCACCGTCCTTGATGTTGCCAGTGGATGTCTTGGAACTCACCGCAGGGCAAAGAAGAATTTTGTCTCTCAAGGGACACTGGATACCATTGACCAGAGTCGCAGGCCAGGCTGAATGGCAGAGCTGAGCTGTTCAGGGAGCTGAGGCGTAAAACTGTACGTGCACTGAGGGTGGACAAGGAGGCGTATGTGCGAGGAATCTGTGAGGGGGTAGAGCATCACCTGTGGACTGGTGATTCTCGTCCCGCTTACAGGGGAATTCGCGCATTGCGTTCATCCAAGCCCATCCCTCGGAGCACTGCAGTTAGAGCAGAGAGTGGTAGGCTCTTGACAGAGGAGTCTGAAGTGAAGGCCCGCTGGGCCGGTTACTTTGAGTGTTGTACCAGCGGGATCCCCAGCTGTCGAGTTGACGTCAAGGTGTTACAATCCCTGTTGCTGACCCTCGAATCAACTGCGGTCCACCTTCGCTTGTGGAAACACGGGCTGCGGTGAACCAGTTGAAACGGCAAAGCTCCAGGGATCTGTGGCATCCATGCTGAACTTCTCAAGGCTGGTGGAAATGCTGCACTCATGTCGTTGCATGCAGTTTTGTGCTCTGCCTGGAACACAGGCATCATCCCAACTGATTGAAGAGGGCCTTGTTGTTCCTCTCTGGAAAGGGAAGGTGATCGCCAAGACTGCAACAACTACCGAGGGGTGACGCTGCTCTCAGTGCCGGGCAAGGTCTTTGCTCGGATAATTCTTGATAGGGTTCGCCACCATCTGCTTGAGCACCAGCGTCCAGAGCAGTCAGGCTTTACACCAAAGAGGTCAACGATTGACCGTATCCTTGCTCTTCGTGTCCTCACCGAACGCAGACGAGAGTTTCGGCAGGGGCTGCTTGCAGCCTATGTTGATCTCTGTAAAGCGTTCGATTCAGTGAATCGGGATGTCCTCTGGAGGATCTTGGTCTTCGTGGGTGCCACCAAAACTGATCGATCTGATGTCTGAACTCTACTCTGGTACTGAGAGTGCTGTGAAGTGTGTGTACCATCTCTGACTATTTCCAGTTGTTACTGGAGTTCGTCAGGGGTGTGTACTGGCCCCACACTTTTCAGCACTTGTATGGACTGGATTTTAGGGAGGATGTCGGAGAGATCAAGCTGCGGTGCATCGTTTGGGAATGTCAAGATCTCGGACCTTGATTGCAGATGATGCAGTCATCTTTGCGGAGACTTTAGATATCCTTTTGGGGCCCTCGAGTGCTGAATGAGGAGTCGGAGCCGCTGGGATTACGGGTTTCTTGGGTCAAAACTAAGATCCAGGCTTTCGGTGACATCTGATGCTGCTGTCCTGTCTGTGTCTGTGTGTGTGAGGATGTTGAGTCGTGGAGAGATTCACTTACCTTGGCAGTGATATTCATGTCTCTGCTGGCTGTGAATCAGAGGTCAATAGACGTCTGGGTCGGGCCTGGGGAGTCATGGATCACTGGATCATGGGTGTGGCGCTGCCGGTACCTGTGCGGAGGACGAAAGTCCGAGTCTTCAGGTCCTTGGTACTTCCAGTCTTGCTCTATGGATGCGAGACTTGGACTCTGACCAAGGATCTGAGACGGAGACTTAATTCCTTTGGTACCAGTCTCTTCGGAGAATCCTTGGCTATCGCTGGTCGGATTTTGTGTCCAACAGCGGTTGCTGAGAGAGACTCGGATGAGATTTGTTACCTGCATAGTCTGTGAGCGTCAGTTGCGGCTGTATGGACATGTGGCTCGTTTTCCTGACGCTGATCCTGCTCACCAGATTCTCTCAGCGAGAGTCTCATGAGTGGAGGAGGCCAGTGGGCCGACCATGTGCCTCGTGGTTGCAGCAGGTTGACCATCATCTCAAGGAGATGGGGATGGGCCTGGCATCTGCCTGGGTTGCCAGACAGAGGCCCCTGGAGACCGGCGGAAAGTGGACGCAGCGACGCGCTGTTCTGGCACATGCTCCCATACCTGACCTGACATGTCCAATCAATTGAATTTGCCACAAGTGGACTCCAATCAAGTTGAGGAGACATCTCAAGGATGATCAAATGAAATTGGATGCACTTGAGCTCAATTTGGGGTGTCATAGCAAAGGGGTTGAATACTTATTGTCACAAGATTTTAATTTTTAATTAATTTGTAAACATTTCTAAAAAAAAATGTTTTCACTTCGTCATTATAGGGTATTTTGTGTAGATTGGTGACAATTTTTTTATTTTATTTAATCCATTTTAAATTCAGGCTGTAACACAACAAAATGTGACAAAAGTCGAGGGGTGGGAATACTTTCCGAAGGCACTGTACATCGACTGATGAAAATACATCTGCATCTGGAAAGTAGAAAACTCCAGAACATTTTGATGATGTAACTCATAATTTTAGTGACATCAATCAAATGACATCACTCGGGAATAAGTTAAAGAGAACTGATGTAAATTGGGAAGTGTCTGTGCTTCTGCACAAATCATATCGATATAGGGAAAGACGGAAGAGATGGAAATGATGTCAAGAATTCCACAACAGTGTATGAAATAGGTCCTTCATTGCCAGCGTAGGTCTATCAACCAGGAAAAACAAAGTTATTCCAATGAATATTACTACCAACGTATCTTGTGGAGTTTGCAGATTTCCAAAACTTCCCATTTCCACTGGAAAAGTCCACATTTTAAGATCAGTTTTGTTTAGTCCTGGATTTACCTGTTATTATCTAAAAGGTCAAAATGATAACAATGTAATTGTATGCCAAAATTATTTTTCAGTGTAAGTAAAGCGAAGTGTATTACCTGCTTTGGCTAAATGTTGGACTGCTGTCTCTCAGGGTTGAAGCTTTACGAGAATCACTCGAACTGTCCAATGACTCATGTCCTTCCACTCCCATCTGATAAGGATATACAAGGAAATTGGGCACAGATCTATTGGCCTATCGTAGTTTCACCACATTAATTCAATCTATCAGTTAGTTTACTCAGTTTCCTGAAGGGAGGAGAACAGTGGAGTAAGCATAGTGGCATCACTGGGACGGTTATTTTTGGGGGAGGGGTGAAGAGGTACCAAACACTGACAGCACATTCACCTGTTGAGGACACTCACACACATCATTACCATTTCTACATGAACACAATCACCCATCCATGCCCAAGCAGCAATCCTGCCAATGTCTATGAACCCTTCTATCCCCAATGCTTCTCAGTACCTAGATCCAATTCAAGTTTAAATTCAAATTCATCCACTGCTTCTGTTGCAACTATCTTTCCCGGGACATCATTCCACACATGAACGACTCTCTGAGTGAAAGACCCCTGCAATACTGATGCTTCAAGTCTCCTCTTGTTTACTCTAGAGCTGTGTTTACTCGAACCCCTGGTCTTGTCACTGTTCATTCTGTTAAAAAAAACTCTTCCAAACTCATTATGTCCATATCCTTCATGTTCTTAAACATTTATCAGATCCCCTCTTTTTCTACTCCTTTATAATTGAAAGTCTTGTCTCCTTCAGCCACTCCTCACAGCTGAGTCTGGCTGGCCCTGGAATCAATGTAGTCGTTCTGTGCTGAACCCAGTGCTGTACATATAGTCCATGGGCCCAGGCATATATCGGTACCATCTGGGAAACCAAACTTTAGGGCTACTAAGTTATTGGTACGTCCTAGGGACTATATGATTATTTCAATATGTGATAACCGTTCCAGAAGAGCAGCTTAGTGTATGTTTTGCATTTTACCATTTACCATTCTGAGATATTGACGTTTTGGGGAAAATCACACAATGGACTATTGACACATCCCATGAAGGTAATATCATTCAATAACAGCTCAGGATATCCAGATTTCTTTGCCTTTTCGCTTTCATTATGCGGAGGGTGGGTACATTCCAGAGATGATAACTACCAATAAGCTGCCATTCTGCAATGGTTATCACATCAAAATATGATCTATATATATACACCAATTCAAAAATCATAACTAGGATTGGTTTCCTTAGATGGTACCGACAAGTGGAATTTCTGGCCTGGGCTCATGGACTAATAAAGAGAGTCTGGTCACCTTTTGATATCTCCATGGAGAGCTGTGATTGGCTGATCGCAGTCACACGGTATCAAGGCGGCATGTTACCCTAACTGCCGACTGTACATCCCGATCGGGATACGAATTTTCCCGCCGTCCACTGTAGGATGCTCAACAAGAGGCTTAAGCACTTAAGCAAGCATTCCAATTAAATGGTTGGCAAGCGATAGCTGTGTCCGAATGTCCAAACTATGTCCTAATTAGACAAATGCACACTTTTTTTTAGCAGTCGGAACTGCTGCCAAGTTCATTTCTGGAGCTAAAATTTTGTAATTCGGCTGAGCTTCAGAGATTCTTGAGGTTATGGTATGTGCGGAAATGAAATAAAACCACGAACGCCAGCGTCTCCGGCCGTTTATAAGCATTGCAATGCATCCAGCGATTGGTAACTATGATGAACATGCATTCGATAATATGTGATGAAAGTGAAAAAAAAAAAAACTTTATCTTTAAGAAATCATTGTGGCCTGCTCCGAGTCAGGGCATGGTTGAGCAGGCCAAGAAACATTGCGGCTTCAGACCCCAGCGAGGTAATCTAGGATACGCCTCAAGACCCCAGAGTGCGAGGTGGCCGAGGATAATATGCCTGATAAAGGATCTACCACAAATGGATGAGTGGTGTGTGTATGCGTGCGTGTGTGTGTGTGTACCATACTTTTTGTCTATTAATCATGTACGTCCATTCATTAATTACGCAGTATTGGAATGTACCTTTTGACCCTTTAGACTGCTGAGACCCCTTCAAAATTTGAAGACCCTTTAAGACCCTGAAGCTAATGCTGAAGCAGTACAGCAGGTGGGTATGCAACAAGGCTGTGAAGACCAATGACCCATCGGAACAATGAGCCCCTTATGTATAATTAAATAAGGCCGTTAATTCTCTTCAAAAGGGCTGTTTTAATGAACCCAAACATCCAATTTTCACTCTTGCACTTTCTTGGAGTTTCTTTAGTCTGCATGCAAAGTTTCAGGCTGATAGGTTTCATGGTTTTGTAGTTATGGAGGCGACACACTGACTGACTGACACACACACACACACACAGACTGACAGACACACACATATACAGACACACACACAAACAAACACACATACACACACACACACGTACATGCACGCACACACACACACGCACGTACACAAACACATATACACACAAACACATACACATACACACACATATACGCACGCACACACGTACACACACACAAACACACACACACACACACACACACACACACAACAAACACACACACACAACAACCACACACACACACGTACACACAAACACACACTCGTCAATGCACTTTTCTCATCCACCCGCTCGTTCACATTTGTTAACCATGAATTCTCTTAAAAACCAACCATTGAAAAAAAATATAATCGGAATTGTACTCGACCACATCAGCTTGTCCCTGTTGCACTCCTCGGTTCGAGCTCTCACATTCAGCATCACTCCCCAACATATCTCCTCCAGCGTGTCTGTCGCATCACTGAAAAGAACCGGAAGAGAAATCTTTTTTTTTATTATTATTATTATTTTTTTTTTAAACGAAACATTTTTCTCGATTATAGATGAACTATCGGAATACCCTTTCACATACAGTATTACAAGAGCTAATATCAAACAACCCCAACACGACTCGCTTGAATATCGTTCTTTGGAACTGTACATTAAACTGCACTTCACAAATTACAACCAGTGTTTATTCCCCGACGGTGTTGTTCGCAGCAGTATCAGGGTTCACGAGGGAATTTCCCTGTTCGCCCGAATAATTAATTAACATTATTTTGCTGGGTTGTGATGTTATTTATATTGGCGATGAAATTGATATTTTTGGGAATGAAAATCAATGCTTCTGTGGAACAAAGCCAAAGGATATTTTCAAAAGTCATCTCTTGGGGGCGTGTTTCGTGAGGAAGCAGTTTGATGTCGCTTTCCAAGCGTAGTTCCGTATCAACCGCTTTGCAAGCCGCTCGGCAAGCGAATAAGAGAGGTGCTTCGTTATGTTAGCTGTAATGTACTCAATGGAACAGGGACGAAGGCTCTGAAGTGGGAACAGGTTTTATTCGGACACGGGTACAACACAGCATCGCACAGGAACATGGGCGGGTCTCATGACTCTGCTTAACCACGCCCCGGTGCACCCATGTCATGCATACATTATCATAAATTACTGATACATCTCATCTCCCACAATCCCCTTTTGATTTTTTAGATCCTCGTGGAGGATCTCTAAGTCTTACTACGTTGTTGTTCTTCATCTTCTTCTTGTGGACTTTTTTGTTTCACCAGCCTACAGTTTTTCATCGAAACTTCCTGAAACTTGGCATACATATGTAAATACCCTGCGTAGACAGTAACCATGTCCGATTTTGAAAATTCCTCCTAGAAAAAAAGTTATGACGTCAAAATATCTCCGCTAATGGAAATCGCCTAAAATTATCTCCGAAACTAGGCAAGCTTTTTGAATTCTGTTTGTGGGAATCAACAGGGCATTAGCAGGATGAATTACCGCACATATTATGATACATCACTATGACGTCATATCAATTTTATGACGTCATTCCTATTTTTTGTTTCACAACCCAGAGTTTTCATCGGATCTTCTGAAACTTCCATGTATATGCAGAAAGCCCACGCGCAGGCAGTAACCATCTCCGATTTTGGAAATTCTTCCTAAAAAAAAGTTGACGTCATAATATCGCCGCTAATGGCAATCGCCTATACCATTATCTCCAAAACTAGGCAACTGTTTAAATTTAGTTTGCGGAATCAAGCTGGGCATTAGCACAGATAATTATTATCGCAAACCTGATACATCACAATGACATCATATTCGTTTTTATGACGTCATCATTAAGAGGACGAGGATCTTAGCTCATTTGAGCTTGTTTCATTGATCCAGCATGGACCGTATCCTAATCTAGCGGGACTTTATTCCCAACGATCCATTCCTTTTAGCCGTACGTCTTGGCAGTGTCGTTCGGCTACATCTGATCGGGTAAAGTGATCCAGTTTGGACAAGGTGTACTGAGGGCGTGTCCCCGGTAATTAGATCACGTGTTATTTTTCTAGTAACCGATAAACTAGACGGAGGACCTCGGTCATGTGGTTGCGTTATTGGCATTCATGGTCGGTTAGCGACCGCCGCGTCATGGAATTATCCGTGTGTGATGGCCTGCAATTCCGGGAAGTCTGGTGGGAACCCGAGATAGCTCACCCCCCCCCCCCCTTGGTGGTCTTCTCACCTGACCCCCGGCCCGCAACAATATTATTGAAATGTGCACATTATAATTTAGTTTTTACTCTCCTTTTCATCCTTGTTCTTCAATATCCTCAAACATATAACCTTCCCTGCAAATGCACATTGGTAGGATCCATAGATAAGCTTTGCAGTGGGTTCGTCCTTCGGGCTCCCCCATTTATTTGTCTGTATTTCCTTCTTCCTCGTACTCTGTAGCCGCTGCTAACACAATAAATCCGTTTTGAGAAATTGTCTGAAAACTAAAACTGAAAACGACCACCCGGACAGCATTTGTTCGAGTACCACGATAGCATTGTTTCCATAGATACCGCCATGTTGTTATGCTGTGCTGAGCGCTCCGTTCTGTTGGAGTGCTTGGAGTTGGAGTCTGTGGGAATCAATCCACCGGAAACAGTAACACGCGAAGCAGTGCGATCCCTGCCAGGATTGGAGGAACCAATTGGCATTCGTGGTTGACTAGCAACCCGCTGAGCTGCGAATTTATCTGCGGCTGATGGCTTCAGGACCGCGTGTTCGGGAGAAACTTGAGTGCTTCCTCTCATGGTGAACCTCCAACCCCGGGCTGAAACAATATATCGATAGTCATGCACTCTTGACAAAACTGGCCGTTCCGTTTTGTTGTCCTTCCTATATCATCTGTGATTGGCAGCCCATCTCCTGTACATGTGAAAAGTAGAACACATTTCCTCTTTGCGAAGCGATGACAACCGAGATATTTCATCAGCATTACTTTGATCAACTTTTCCTCTGCTCTTTATGTCGGAGGTATTTCCTGATAAAATCAAGACCCACCTATGCATATGGGCTGCTGCCCAGGTTGTAACAAGGGACTTGGGGCTAATGATAGCGGCAAGGGGCTTATGGTCTGTCACAATGGTAAACTTGTGATCATATAAATATTTATGTGACTTTTAATTACCCTGAAAATCAGGGACACTACCTCGTTCAATCTGAGCATAATTTTGTTCAGCTTTAGTGAGAGTGCAGAAAGCGAATGCATTTAGTCTCTCCTCACCATTGTCTTACGCATAGGAAATCATAGCTCCTACGCTGTATGCCAAAGCATCACATGCTAACTTAATCTCCCTATTCAGGTCAGGTCAGGTATGGGAGCATGCGCCGGAGTAGCGCGTTCTTTATTGACACATCATGATATACAAGCATAGAACTTCCCAACAACTTGCTTTTACACAGTTTGAGTTATCATTCGCAATCATCCGTCCAATTCCAAGGAACATCTTTCTCAAAAGCTCATTCAATGGATGTAGTATCATGGAAAAGTTTGGAATGAATTCACCCGAGTAACACAAGAGGCCCCAAAATTATCTCAGCTTTGTGTTGTTCTTGGGGTTGGCCACATTCTGGATCAGGGTATAAAATAAGTAAAATTGATCACGGCACAATTTGCGTATCCTATGTTCTGGACGTGGCTGGCTCCAACGATTATTCTAACCAACCATGCATGTATGCCAAATGTGTCTATTTACTGGTCGAAATTATATTATGATTACTACAGAAAACCATGATTATGATTAATGATTACTTTTATCACTTAAGTCTTAGATGTGTGCATCTTCCAATTGTACAAGACAGTGAGGGATTACACTTGATTATCATTTTTTTAAATATTAAAAAACGAACAAATGTTTCAGTAAAAAGGTATACACTTTAACAAATAGATTACACGTAGATTACAAGCATTTTAGCTCTAAATAGTAAATAATTGGTACGTATTTCGAAATATTAATCAGAAGTGCCATCCAATGGCATCCATAGATAAATTATCTGGTTCTTATTACAATACAATGGCTGGTCCAAGTTTAACCATAAACAGCAACTTTCTAACACAAACAGAACACCTCTGTATTGTTAATCATTACTACATTAGTATCAAATGTCATAATTCTTCAAAGGAAAAGTGCAAAAATCTTAGTTCAGAAAGTTTTCTTGGACCTCTTCTCAGCTTTTTCTGTCGTCATTTTGGTCTAATTCAAATGTGTTTGAAAACTATTTTTGTTTGTAACCCTTTTCTGGGTTGCTAAGTCTGCGTTGTTTTTTATTTATACAATATAAGGTGGCAGACCTTGGGTCAAAATTGGCTAACAGTGGCAGATTCATTTTTATGTACAAATAATTTGAGATTGTAGAATTTTGTACAAGAGATCTGCCAGGTAATTTTAACAAATTGTATGAGGATATCAGACGTTCACAGTCAGCAGACTGTGGTTTGCATACAAGAATTCTGCTCAAGATCTTTGATAAAGTGGAAAATTCATCCTGTCCACAGATGATTTGTAGAACTTGTTTGCATGACTTTTTAATACCCTGATATTTTTGCCTTATTGTTTCATATTGATCTGCCAGTTCTGCCAAATCTGTGTCAGGACCGACACCTTCATGGACATTACGAATGTCTTCATCAGTTGCCGTCAGCTTACAGAAGACAGTCATGCTGTCTGTGAGCTGTCAGATATAGCAAGTTCAAACCGGTTGGACATGAAGTTTTCAAGGGCACAAGTTACTTCATTACAAATGGCAGTAAAACTTCTGCGATCTGTGACAAATTGATTTATTTTGGCAGTCCTTTCATTCATCCACAGGGATACATTTTTCAGTGTTAGCTCTGTTTCATCGAGTTCAGAGAGCAGTGCTTCCTCCCAACCTCCCAGTAGTGGTTTCTCCACAAGGCGCTTGAGTTTTTTGATAAAGACCTGAATTTCTGGTGCAAGGTCCACAATTGTAATACTGTCAGACTGAAGCCTGTGCTGAAAATTCTTCAACAAAAACAGAACATCTGCTGTGAAGCACATCAGTCGCAAATTGTCTACATCAGTAAGAAACTTCCCGAAGCCTTTAGTTTGGTTTACATCACTCTGTTGTGAATATGTAACTAATGCTTTCCATGAAACCAGAACAACATCCACGAGATTCAAAGCAAATTCTGCCCATCTCACTTCAAACCATTGGGGAAGTCACTTTAGAGGGAATGAAACAGTTGCTGCAATTTGCTCCAGCTCTGAAGTTTGTCGTGGTGACGAGTGAAAAAAACTGGCAATTCCACCAGCCTTTTCAACCATATGTTGAATTTCTGCGACTGACTTGCAGACGTCCTGGAATGAAATCTGAGTGAAACAGGGATTTCGTGAAATCCCTGGTTTTACGTTCTCACTGTAACATATATACTAGTTTTAAGTAAAATACTCATATGTATAGTGTTTAAGTGATTGACAACAAGTTGATGTTATCTAAGGCACAAAACTATTGTTGAAAGTTAAAGGAAAATTTCACTATTGGCACAAATAATTTGGACATGTAAAAAGCAGTAATATCAGAGATGTCATTACAATTTACAGACATTTGGCTGAAACATTAATAAGTTAACTGCAACTTACAGCAAGAAATTATTATTGTTAAGATTTTTTTACAGATAATAGGTGTAAAAGCTCGAATACTTTCGCTGGTGTTATTCTATACTAAGTAATTACATGTATATCTGTTAACAAGGTTAATATATATTTCATATCCAGAATATGAGGGTTAGTTACTCGAGTGACAGCGACTGACTGGAGCTATGAAATATAGATCAAAAACCACATAAAATGACACAAATAAATACTCTTCAGGCACAAAACAGTTGTATCTAAATTCCTGATTTAGGTTGCTGAGGTTAAGAAGAAAATTTTAAGGAAATATTACTGCTGAATTCTCCAATCTTCCGACTTTTTAGCGCAGCGTTCCTTACTCCATGGTTTTCGATCGTGTCATTTCATTACTTGCGCAAAAAAATGAGGATGATCACTGCACATTTCAGGTTGATCACTGCACATTTTGGGAACGCTGCACGCTTATTTTATACACTGTTCTGGATTCCGTCAATATTTTCCTCTGGTAGGATGTCAGCTATCCTTGTCTACTTTATAACTCAAATACTGTACTCTGCAAAGTTTTGGAATATTTTGCGTGTGTGTGATTTCATTCATATTCCATGCTTTCCCAAATGTTGGAGCACCACGTTTAACATTTCATTATGGTTCTGCCTAGTGGGGGCTGACATGAGACTAGCATTCAGATTGCAGACGACCACATCAATTCCTTGCAAAATTTGGTTCATTGATCCATTAAGAATTCCAGGGGCAGAAGACACTCTAAAAGGGAATCATAAGATGATAATTCGAGAAGTCGTTGTTTGTGTGTTGTTTGTTTGACGTCTATAGACTCATAAACTGCTGGACGGAATGAGTTGAAAATTGTTGGTTGTACTCAGGGTGTGCATGGGAATGTTTTAAGCCTTAGGGTGTTAAAAAAAAGCATAGTTCCGTGGGTTGATGGTGCAGGAAGGACCCCGATTCTCTTTATGTAAATATGTATGTCATCGTGGCACTTGTGGTGGAGGGGTATTACAAGTCATACTAAAATACATCAATTCTGGGCGAAATAACCCATCCATAATTCTGTGGAAATTAACTAGTTTTTAAGGATGGGTTCTTCACTAGTCTATATTAAAGTGAAATACACTCATGTGTTTATTGATTGTTAAATATGATTTGGACTCTGCATATACCGTAACTCAATTTGTCAGATTTGTCAGATCTAACCTTAACAAGATGTGGCCTCCTGTAAAAAATGTGAATAGATCTTCCAGATTTAGCAAAGTATTGGGTAGATTACCCTCTAGGTCTCAAACCTTGTTTACAGTCACATTATGATCTCAGCATTACTTGTCCATCTGATTTTGCTACCACGACAATTGGAGTAGCTGAACTAGTTTGATCTACCTCACTGATAAGTGTCTACTGAGTAGGGTGGATATGCTGATTCTGGCTCACTTTCCCCCATGTTAATGAATGGGGATTCTCAGCGATTCATATTTTTTTCCCTAAAAAATAAACCCCCTTTTTATCACAACTGTTGAATTCTCTGCTGTTGAAATATCTAAAACATGTAAGTGAATGGAGATTTTAATTGCCCCCCTTTTAGCTAGGAGCACTTTTTTCAAATAACCAATGCATATTGTTTAGCTCACTCATTGAACCTATAAAGATTTGTTCATTCTCAAATTCCTTCAATAGTTTAATTTTCTTTCACATAATCCCCATCTAAAATATTTAAAAATAAAACATTGAATCTTTATATTTTTCAAGATACCCCTTTTGTGTCATTATGAAATGATAAACTTCTCTTAATGCTCTTGTTTGACGACCTCCTGAACCTCAGATTATTTTTTGCCATAAGGCCACGCCCACATTTCATAAGCCCGCCCACTTTTTCTTAAGCCACGCCCACTTTCATAAGCCCCGCCCATGTTCCACGAGACATTTTCCATAAGCCACGCCCACTTTTCCTAAGCCCCGCCCATTTTTACTAAGCCCCGCCTACTCTTACATCATTCCAGTTAATCTCTGACTCACAAATAATTCACTAGAAAATTCTAGAATGTTATGTTTTTAGAAAATTTC
>CM068955.1:170685779-170698100 GCA_035128595.1 Eptatretus atami
TCGACCCCATGGACCGAGAGTCAGAGGGGGGAGAGAAAATCATGTCTCCTCTTTTGACCTGATGGCCATTGAGCAAGAAAGCTTCCCCTATTAATTTGTATGAGGTGTTTTTGGGCCCTGAGACGAGTCTCAATTTACACATGAGCTTGTATGCAGAAAATCATTCTCCTCTTTTTGTCCTGATGGGTCGCGAGTCATAGTTCTTCCCTAACATTTGTATGGGAGGGGGAGGAATTAGACTCCTGTTTAGGGGTTTTCGGGGATCAATTCAAAGAGTTTTTCCCCTTCACCCCATTCGTTTGCATGGTTGCCTTAGAAACCCCATATATCTAGTACTCGCCTGTTTCCAGTTCTTTCTCCACCCTTTTCTTCATGGTATCAGGCATGCGACATGGCTTACAGTATAGAGTTTTGGCATCCTCGCCGACCTCCACCATTGCCTTGAAACCCTTTATCGGTTTCCGTCTCGCTAAACTATCGGGGATATTGCTGAATAACATCCTCTTGTGAACAATACCTCGGCTCTACACTGAAAATCTCATTCCAATCTAGCTTGACAGAGCCGACCAATTTCTTCTGACTCGTGATGGCTTGTTTTCTGCTACTACAATCACTCATAAACTGTAGGACTGATCCTTGTACTTGACTGGGACAGTAAGACTACCAACAATGTGAATCTTCTCTTGATTGTAGCTTCACAACTTCACTTTCATCTCCAGCAATGGGTGATCACTCAAACACTTGAGATATAACGTTTCAGGAATCACACTTACAGAATATAGATGCACCCATAACAACTTCTGTTGTTCTTGCGATGTCAACGTTAACTAGAACGGGCACTCAGTAGAGCGCATACCTTCGCCAACGCTACATTTTGCCCCCCCCAGCAAACCGTTGATTGTTGAGGGTATTTTAATCCATACACATCTGCCATCTCTATGTGTTTGATGACTTAAAAACATTAAATTTCCTGTGTCATATCATATATCACAAGATTGGCAATTGAATTCACAACATTTTGGCATTGGTTGCATGCAAATTGGATAAAAATCGACCGCACTATGGCAAAATGACGATTTTTGACCTTTTCATGACCTCGACCTTGACCTTGTACTCTTAATTTTGTAATTGGTATTAGAGTGTGGGAACAGAACAGTCAACATTTTGGTGTGGTTTCATGGAATCGGATAAGAATGACCGTGCTATGACAAAAAACCGCACATTTTGCAATGTCGTGACCCCCCTGACCTTTGACTCCCAACCGCTAATAAGGGTTATTGTGTCATTCACATATCACAAGATGGGGCATTGAATTCTGAACATTTTGGCATTAGTTGCATGCAAATTGGATACAAATTGACCGCGCATGGCAAAAGACGATTTTGACCTTTCATGACTTGACCTTGACCTTGTACACCGATCGCTCCCAAAACTAATCAAATGGTCTCGGATAAATAACAATCATCCCACCAAATTGCTGCGATTCAGTTCAATACTTTTGGAGTTATGCGAATAACGAACAACCAAACAACAAACACACATATTCCAATAAATAAATAACTAGAACGGGCACTCAGTAGAGCAATACCTTCGCCAACGCTACATTTTGCCCCCCCTCCCCAGAAACCGTTGATTGTGAGGGTATTTAATCCATACCACCAATCTGCATCTTATATGTGTTATGATGGCTTAAAAAACATTAAATTTCCTGTGTCATATCATATATCACAAGATTGGGCATTGAATTCACACAACATTTTGGCATTGGTTGCATGCAATTGGATAAAAATCGACCGCACTATGGGAAAATGACGATTTTGACCTTTTCATGACCTCGACCTTGACCTTTGTACTCTTAATTTTGTAATTGGTATTAGAGTGTGGGGAACAGAACAGTCAACATTTTGGTGTTGGTTCATGCAAATCGGATAAGAATTGATCGTGTTATGACTAAAACCGCACATTTTGCAATGTCGTGACCCCCTGACCTTTGATCCAACCGCTAATAAGGGTTATTACGTCATTGTGTCATGTCCATATCACAAGATGGGGCATTGAATTCTGAACATTTTGGCATTAGTTGCATGCAAATTGGATACAAATTGACCGCGCTATGGTAAAAAGACGATTTTGACCTTTTCATGACCTTGACCTTGACCTTTGACCCGATCGCTCCCAAAATCTAATCAAATGGTCTGGATAATAACCAATATCCACCAAATTTGCTGCGATTCAGTTCAATACTTTTGGAGTTATGCGAATAACAAACAAACAAACAAACACACATATTCAAAATAAATAAATAAATTAAATACACAGCGATCAAAACATAACCTTCGCAACAAAGTTTGCGAAGGTAATCACATTCCCATATGGCTCATTGTCAGGGGTGTTGGTAGTTGTGATGATGTACTCACTTACAACTACTTCTCTGTCTCACGCTGATAGCCAGATGGCGCTTGTATGGTGTGAATGGTCTGTCGGTTTCTTCCTCGACCACTGCTTCAGCTAACCAGTGACTGTCTATTTCTGATAGCACACCTTCAACAGGTATCCAACCTTCTGGCAATTTTACTTCTTGTTCTGAGATTTTTGCATGCGTGGTTGAATCTGTAGCTGCTGCTTCCACCTCATTAAAGCTAGGTTTTTTCTGTTATATCTTTGTCCCTGTGTTGCTGTTTGTGTGCCCATCCAATTTTCCACGTGAAATCGTTTCTTGTGCTGTATTTGTCAAATTCATTTTTGTGTGCTTCACGGCCACCTCCTGGAGAGCCACTGTGAAAATTATGTGTCCCTTTTGTTTCCGTGTTCCTCGTTTTGCTTCTTCCTTCCAAAATATTGTACTTTCTACCTCTCAACATTATCCCATTTCCCCTCCTCACTTAAAAAAATAAAAACAAACAAAATGTCCACACAACCCCCCCCAATCCTTCAACCTCCTAATGCCTAATGTCCACCAATGCCCATTCCCCTGTTCCTAACTGTGTGAACCTCAAATATCTGAGGTTTCTGCTCAAACCTAAAAGATCTCTCAATCCAGGCTGCTGCTGATAAACTGGACATCATCTGTTTAACTGATAAACTGGACATTACCTGTTTAACTGATAAACTGGACATTACCTGTTTCTCTGGCTCTGGCTATTTTCAGAGAACCTCCTCAACACCGGCGAGTCAGGCAGTTCACAAAGGCAGATTGGCAGGTACTGCACCTCAGGACGTTTTGAGGACTTCAGGATTCTTTGTTAGAAGCTAGCAACATGGTTTCTATAAAACCTTGCACCTTCTTCAAGCTAAAAAAAAAACAACTGTAGTGTACTTTTTCATCATGAATTTTGTTCCATTTACTTGTCCAACCAATGGCAGAAGAATTGGCATGGAGTAGCTCCTCCTTTTTGGAGTTTGTGGAGTGGCTCCTCCTTTTTGGAGTTTGTGGAGTGGCTCCTCCTTTTTGGAGATCGTGGAGTGGCTCCTCCTTTTTGGAGATCGTGGAGTGGCTCCTCCTTTTTGGAGATTGTGGAGTGGGGTCCTCCTTTTTGGAAATTGTGGAGTGGCTCCTCCTTTTTGGAGATGTGTGGAGTGGGCTCCTCCTTTTTGGAGATTGTGGAGTGGCTCTTCCTTTTTGGAGATTTGTTGGAGTGGCTCCTCCTTTTTTGAGATTGGGAGTGGCTCCCTTTTTGGAGATTGTGAGTTGGCTTCCTCCTTTTTGAGATTGTGGAGTGGCTCCTCCTTTTGGAGATTGTGGAGTGGCTCTTCCTTTTTGGGAGATTGTGGAATGGCTCCTCCTTTTTGGAGATTGTGGAGTGGCTCCTCCTTTTTGGAGATTGTGGAGTGGTTCCACCTTTTTGGAGATTGTGGAGTGGCAACATGGTTTTCTTGCTTGAGAAGGCTCTCCCGAAAGGGCTGTACATGTTGCCTGCTTGTAACAAATCGTTACCCCTACCCCTTTTTCAAGCCCCCTTGTCAAGATTTGCCTCCAGACAACTCTGAAAACAAGACCTAGCAGGTGGCTTTTAGCACCCAGCCCCCCTGGAAGTGATCCCCCCAAAAAGGTTCTAGATCCAAGACTAACGCAGTCCAGATTGAAGCATTGGGGGCCCTTGAACAGCAGGGAATTGTCCATAACAGACATTTTAGGGGGTGGCTTCCCCCAGGCAGATACCCCAAAATAGCACCCAACATTAAAGGTCTCAAAAAATGAAGAAACAATTCCATCTGCCATCAAAAATATTTATCCTATCCTCCAACAAAAATAAATCGACGGAGGGAATCCGCCATGTGCCTGGTGTTGGCTTAACGGTTCGGGTGGTGGGCTTGGGATCCCCTTCGGCTGTTGAATTAATACCAGGTGGGCTTGACTCTGCCAGTCATCCTTCTGAGGTCGGCAAAATGAGTGCGAGCTTGCTGGTATCCTGTGTCAGAGTGGTGACCCATCCAGGATTGTACCCAATAGCTCAGGAGACTGCTTAGGCAGCACCAACGCTTTGTACAGAGTTTGATCCCAATGGATGGATGGATGGTATGGGATCCGCCATCCCATCCTCGCCACAATATCAGTGTTATATCCAGGACACTCAGGTTGGCTCCCAGGATGTGCAACTGGGTTATTATACTCAGCATGAACACGAGATGGCGCTACCATAGCTTGCCTTTGTCTGCCAGGCAGCCAGGGTGGAAGGAATTTGGAATGTGTTCAGGATGTCGGCGATGACTCGCCTGTTCTTTGTGCAAGACACCTTGGGATGTCGAATGTCCACCAAGGAATTCTCGCGGGATGGAACACCGATCGTGACGTACAGCCGAGGGACGGGCAACGACGTGCAACGCCTCCAGCCGGGCACCGTGAGCAACCTCGACAGCTCGAAGATGCACATCATCCCGTGGGATCCTTGCACGTCGTATCGTAACATGATCGCTCCAAATCGGACAGAAGGCTCGTTGCGTCTCCGTGGTGGACCGTGGAGGACCCTGGAGGGAGTAGCTCGACAATCCCGCCTCGAGGCACACACACAAAGCACCACGTGCTCGTGTACAGTAACATCGGCGTGTGCACGCGCCACGTTCACGTGCTCGCGCAGCACGTGTTGCCTCCTCGTTCGATCCTCCTCGTCGGTTTTCCCTGATCTTTTGTAACGTCCCCCCTGCTCGACCCGAGTACACCGGGAGCAATGACGATTCGCTTTGTCTCATTTAAACAAAGTCAAGGATGAATTAATTAATTAATAAATAAATAATAAACAAGCATTCATGAAGCCGATTTACAAGAACCGTGCGGCGAGTGGCGCACGCCGGTCGACAAAACAATGGGGAAGGTGAACATGGACGTGTTGAAAACAATGAAAAACACCTGAACCGCGCACGAAAGGTACGTTTAATATCACTACGTTTATCGATGTAACATTCGGATCGAACGGTCCGACTAGAAGGATCGTCAAGAAGGTCGCAGGTCGTAAGAACCTAATTTAAAAGGGAACATACCCCCCCTCCCCAACCCGAGAGCACGTTATCAACACGTCCTTTTTAAGAGGCGCCAACAGCCAATGGCAGAAGCGCACGGACGCACGTCGCCGTGGATACGCCGACCGTCAACGCAGTGGACGGGAGAGACCTGGAAACGGGAGGTTTTAGTGAAATTAATTAAATAAATCGATTTGCGACGCGCGTTTTTTTCGCGTTTGGGTGTAAGTTTAATTGGGTGCATCGGCGGCGGCGTCGGCGTCGTTGCTGCAAATTAATTTGAATGAAACGAGGAGGAGGAAGAAGATTCCCCGGATGACGTCAGCGGTGGGCGGTGGCGCCGCCGCCATTTCGATCCGATTTCGCTTTTGTGTCTCGGGCGAGAAAGATCGGTGGGAATCGCTGCTCGTCTCCCCTGCTTCGCCACGTCACTGTATACATAAAGTTGAATTGGACGTCGAGGAACACGGATGTGAGGAGATTTTTCGCCGATGGTACGTCCTTCATTGTGAAATTTGTAAAGGAAAGTTCGGTAAGTGGCGATAAAATTGCAGGCCCGACAAGATGGCGCCGCGCAAGGGCCAGCGGTACTTTAGGCGCCATTTAATATGACTTGTTAAGGAAATGTGGTGAAAAATGCTGGAATAATTTTTTTTTTCCTCGGTTCGATTTAAACGGACCTTTTATTCGGCTGTTTGTGATTTCGATTTGTGTTTGAGTGAAAATCGGGCGCTAGGGGCAGGCTGTTCATGAAACACCGTGTGAGGGTCGAGGGTGCTCGGCACGACCAGATCCGCTGTCCGGATCGACGTTCCTCCGGGAGGGAAAGGGGCCTCATGACTTGTGTTCTATTCGTACAGGGACGTGCGTCCCGTGCTTTGTTTCCCGTTCAAGATGGTCGCGTGTTTTGTCACCTGTACCTTCCTCAGGGTTACCGTGGACTTCAATCGCATCCCGAGTTCAATCGGACCGGATTGCCATTCGATGTCTCATTAACCGCGAACTTGGATTATAAACACTGCTTCGCGTGTGTGTTGTGGTGTGTTGTGTGTGTGTGTGTGTGTGTGTGTGTGTGTGTTTGTGTATAATATATATGTATGATGTAACGTGTGAATGGCAGCTGGATGTTGGACAGGAAGGTGTGTGTGTGTGTGTGTGTGTGTGTGTGTGTTTGATAAATAAATAAGTAATATGTAATGGCAGCTGATGTTGGACAGGAAGGTGTGTGTGTGTGTGTCTGTGTGTTGTGTGTCTCGTGTCGTCGTGTGTGTTGTCTGTGTGTGTCTGTGTGTGTGTGGGTTGTGGTGTGTCCTGTTCTGTGCTGTGTGTGTGTGTGTGTCTGTGTTTGTGTGTGCTGGTTTGTGTGTGTGGTGTCTCTGTGTGCTGTGTGTCTGTTTGGTGTGTCTGTGTGTCTCGAACCCCTTGAGTTTTTTTTATAAATATATATGTCTTGAATCTCCTTAGTTTTATACAAAAACAATATTGAACCCCTTTACTGGGTTTTAATATATAATATATATATATATATATAATTATATATATAATATAATATATATATATTTGGATGTATCTTGAACCCCTTTGCTTGAGTTATAATATATAGATGTATCTTGAACCCCTTTGCTTGGGTTTTATATGGATGGATGTATCTTGAACCCCTTTGCTTGAGATGTGTGTGTGTGTGTGTGTGTGTGTGTCGTGCTGTGTGTCTGTGTGTGTGTGTGTGTCTGTGCGTCTCGAACCCCTTGATTTTTATAAAATATATATCCTTGAATCTCCTAGATTTTATATCCAAAAACAATATTGAAACCCCTTTACTTGGGTTTTATATATATATAATAAAGTATCTTGAACCCTTTACTTGGGTTTAATAATATATAATAATATAATATGAGATATCTTGAACCCTTTCTTGGGTTTTTATATGGATGGATGTATCTTGAACCCCTTTGCTTGAGTTGTCTGTGTTTTCCTGTGGTTTTCTGTGTGTGTTTCTCTGTGTCTGGCTGGTTTCGGTGTGTGTGTGTCTGTGTGTCTCGAACCCCCTTGAGTTTTTTTTATAAATATGTATCTCTTGAATCTCCTTGAGTTTTATACAAAAACAATATTGAACCCCTTTACTTGGGTTTTTATATGGATGGATGTATCTTGAACCCCTTTGCTTGAGTTATATATGTGTGTGTGTGTGTGTGTGTTTTGTTATTGTGTGCCAAGTCTGAAGCTCGATATCGAATCGCCATTCGGCGACAAATCCGTGTGTTGTTGGTGATTTCTATAATTCTTGGGAACTTGGTTTGTGTGTAAATCCATGAAGTGAATTCCCCTGTTCGTAATAAAACCTTCATTCTGCAAGCTTGTTAATTTCCAGTGCACAGCTTGTATGCATTACACTCCCTGGATAACAACGTGCTCAGCGTCGTCGTCAATCCAAACTTTAAATCTTGAAATAAAAAATATTTTTTATTCCCCCCCCCCCTCAAACTATATACTTTTTCACTGTCAGCATTCATGAGTCAAAAATTGTTTTTCAACAATTGTGATGGTCTACCTGTGCCACCAGGACGTGTCAAGCGAAGCACACCCTGAAGGTTTAAGCTTCATAGTTAAAAAAAAATTTTTTTTATTTGTTTTTACATTAACTAGTGCACCCACTCCCACGAGAGCGCCATGAAGGGTCATGTTGTTATCCTCTGGGATTATATAGATTACAGTAGATCTTGGCTTGGGTCTGTTGGTCTGTGGTGAACGAGATAAGCCCATCATCCCTCAAGAACATCGGGTTTCCTCCAAATCTCTCTCAGTTTAGTGTTAAACAGCAGGAGTGACTTTAAAAAAAGTAATCATACATGTTTGTGGTTTATATTTTCTTTACTTACAGTAGGGGTGCCGCACGAAACACCACGATAAGCTATTTATACGTTTTTAGCTCGCCTGTGAGAAGAACAGAGAGCTATAGCGATACCCCCGGTGTGAGCGGCAGCGTGAGCGGCAGCGTGAGCGTGAAAATGTTAAAGTTTTTGGTGCAAGTTATTTTTTCCTTTCTAATGTTTTTATCTACCACACTATTTTTATACACTATATATGTCGGGGCGTATTATGTGATACCAGTCGTCCGTCCGTCCGTCCGTTCCTGTCCGCACTCTAACTCCCAAAGTTTTCAACTTTCACGTTTCATATTTGGTACATAGGTACAGACTGTGGAGACGGTGTGTCGTGACATATGTTCGTCATCTAAAGTGGTTGCCATGGCAACCAGGATGCTGTTTTCCATCCGTTCCTGTCCGCACTCTAACTCCCAAAGTTTTCAACTTTCATGTTTCATGTTTGGTACATATTTACAGACTGTGGAGACGGTGTGTAGCGGCATATGGTCATCATCTAAAGTGGTTGCCATGGCAACCAGGATGCTGTTTTCCATGTAGTAGCACAATTCTGTATATACCTTCTTGTTCGGGCGTATATTGTGCTCACTTGCGCTCTTGTTACTGATTACAATATACAAATACATATATTGCTTTAAAATTATACTTCACTGCAATGCTTTATAAAAAATATTAATTATTAGACTAGTCTTTTAAAAACGATAAATGTATAAACAGGCGAGCATTGGGTGGCTTTGACACCAACTCTGGTTAACAATGCGTTTATCCAAGGAGGAAAAACTCCTTGGGGAGAGGGGATATTATTGTTATTATTATTATTTGATATTATGCATTTATAATTGGTTTTGTCATTAGTGTTGTTATTAGAGGCATCCTTGTGAAAAAGCCGTGATAGGCTATCGATACACCGAAACACGGATTTCACCCAAGGTGGAAAATTTCCTTAAGCTGCTGTTACACCTTGACGATTTAGCCAGCGTATGCCGACATATGAAAAATATTGTCTAAAACGCTGGCACACATTGAATACGTTATGGGTAAGTTTTGTATACGTTAAGAGCACGCTGAAGCACGCTGCTGGCATACGTCGTAGTATGCCGAGCTCGTCGACAAATTTTAACATGCTCAAAATTTTTTTCCTGAAGATACTTGTACATGCAGTGCCAGTTGCCATGGCTGTGTGTGTGCGTGTGTTTTTTCAGCTCGCCTGTTCGAAGAACAGAGAGCTATAGCGATACCCCCGGCTGAGCTGGCGTGAAAATGTTAAAGTTTTTGGTCAAGTTATTAGAAGCTTGCCATTCATTTAATATGTGTACTAGGATGCTGATATTTGGCATGGAATTCCTTTGGGCATTACTATGGTGTAGTGAAGTTGAATTAACAAATGATTTTAATATTTTTTAATTTCAACTAAGATGGTTCAAAGCCACCCAATGCTCCCTGTTTAACTAGACGCTTGCCATTTATTTAATACTAGCCGAAGCCCCGTCACAGCGGATTCCGTCATTCCACCACCCTCACCAGCTCACCCACATCGATGGACATGGACTGGACAGGGCGTGCTTGCCCCCGCCTACTCATCCCCCGCCCCTGCCCCATTTCCGCCCCACCTTCAATTTGCTTACCCCCCAAAAAATTCCATTACCCCGGCCCCGCCTCTTCACTCCCCGACCCCCGTCTCTTGATTTCCCGCCCCACTTGCCCCGACCCCCGCCCCCCTGTCCACCCCTCACACTCAACCCCGCCTAATTCACCCCAGCCCCCCGCCCCATTTCAATTTGCTCTACCCCCACCAAAAATTTGCTTACCTGCCCCCCGCTCCTTCACTCCCTCCGCCGTCTCTTCATCCCCCGCCCCCGCCTCTTCACTATCGCCCCCGCCTCATCACTCCTCGCCCCCATCTCAACAAAAAGTGTTTATTCTGCTTCAGAGTTGAAGGTTGACTATGCCACTATGTGCAATGCACTCTTACAGGTACGAAGTTTCTTTCAGTCCAGTCACAGTACACCGAGAAAAAGCGTGACGCGAACGCGAGGAGGAGCACAAAATTGGGCCTTCAGTATTAATATATAGATAAGAAGTACAATGTTTTCTTGTTTAACATTTTTTGTGTCAAATTCACATTCTGAGGAGTCAGCATGTGCAGGAGAGGGTTTTACATTGCAGACGCTATTCCGAGAGTGGAATTACACCTCTCGACGGGTAACAGGTATGTCGACGACAGACGTAATGACGTCACCGAATGACGATGTCTATGAGCGTCCTGACGCCTCTCACGTGTTCGGTGACGTCACACGTCGCCATGTAAACGATGTAAAACGAAAAGTGTTTATTCTGCTTCAGATTTGAAAGTTGACTATTAGCCACATGTGCGATGCACTCTCACAGGTACGGTCTCTTTCAGTCCAGGCACAGTACGAGAAAATAACGTGACGCGACCGCTAGAGGAGCACAAAAATTGCCCTTCAGTTATAAATATTAGATGGTTACTAGTTACTAGTTACAATATACAAATACATATATCGCTTTAAAATTATTTGATCAGACTTCACTGCAATGCTTTATAAAAAATATTATTGAGGCTTGTCTTTTAAAAAACATAAATGTATAAACAGAGCGAGCATTGGGGTGGCTTTGACACCAACTCTGGTTTTTTTTGAGCGCAAATGCATTTGTATGTTACTCAAGCAACCTCAACCAAAACTGACAGGAGATGATAAGGTCACACAGATGGAGGTTGTATTTACTCAATTTGGTCCCCTCTTATAAGCCGGTCACACGTTTACGTTTTAGCCAGCTAGGTATGGTAACGTATCAAAATGTATGTAAAACGCTGGCGTTACGCTGAATATTGATGTTTTTTTTCAGTTTTTGGCGTTATTCATAACGAGTTGTACGTAGGCATAACGTATTAGTAACTACACAGAACGTTTCAATAACATATAGATTACTTATACCAACGAATGCTTAGCATGTTGTTGGCGTTCACAACCTATGCCCAACGATTAGTCTAACGTATGCATAGCGCCGGCAGCGTATCGCGCACGATCACGTGGCGTAGCCTATTAAAAGGCTGGCGCTCGACGATTCAAATCATAACCGCACTAGACAAGGCCCTTCAAACCTTGACATTTTAGCCAGCGTATGCCGACGTATGAAAAATTTGCCGAATACGCTGGCACACGTCGAATACGTTTATGGTAAGTTTTGTATACGTAACAGCACGCTGGCATATGTCGTAGTACGCCGAGCACCGTCGACAAATTTAAGCATGCTCAAAATTTTTAGACGTATGCCAGCGTATGACCACACGTTTCGCATACGCTGGCCATAAGTTTAGGCACGTTATGCATCGTTGACAACGTACTTGTGACTTACTCATAAGTCAAAACGTCGAGGTAATGGTTTAGCGTCCCGAAACTTATTTCTAACCTACGAGTAACGTCTTTAACCATGAGTAACGTATCTCCAACGCATATTGACGTATGTAGACGTATTTGACGTCTTCCGGACGACCACAGAACTACTAACGTGGTACTATCTTACAGCTACCGTAAATGCGTATTGCAGCTTTAGTGGAATTGGTATATAAAAATGGGGTCACACAGGAGAACACCGTCAGTGTTCCACTCCATGTGGTTGTTTTTGTTTTTTTCTTCGCATGACGGGTGATGTTGACACTTCGATTTCTAGTGCGTTATTGATTTAAATCGTTGACGGCACCTATTAATTATATTATAACCGCACTAGAAATCGAGTGTCAACATCACCGTCATGCCGAAGAAGAAAGGAAAAAAAATAAAAAAAAACTAAACATGAGTCTGAACACTGACGCTAAAACTTACCTCGACGTGTTTCGACTTATAAGTAACTTACAAGTAACATGTGTCGACGTGTGTCAACGATCGCTGTAACGTTCCTACAACATCATGGCCAGCGTATGCGGAACGTGCGAGTCATAACCTGGCATACGTCAAAAATGTTG
>CM068955.1:170760253-170772966 GCA_035128595.1 Eptatretus atami
TCCCAATAGAAGCACACATCCCCCCTTTGCTGGTATACCCGGCCCCATGCACTAAACGAGCGAGCCAGGATAGCAGAGCTTTTGGTGTCACCACTCGACCATCAGGTGATCTCCATAGTTTGCCTCCATTATCGAATTCACATCCAGCCATTATCCACAAATCCCTTTCTGAAGTACTAACAGCTGCTTGTAAAGTGTTCATGTCGTCAAGGGTTGGCGTTGCCGCTGGTGTTGATACACATTGTGATACCAATAGGGCATCGGCAGTGGTGGCAGCAGCCTTGGCAGCTACATCTGCCCTTGCATTTCCCCGTGAGACATCATCAGATCTGCCCGTGTGGGCATCACATTTAACCACTGCAATTTGGTGAGGCAGAAGTATTGTTATGAATCTGGAAGCCTTTTGCACACAAGCAGACAGCAGTCCCCGTAGCTTAGTTATTTCGATAAGTATGTGTAAAAAAATAATAATAATAATAATAACTAACAACTGCCACTTTATAAACTGCTGGCAGTGATGGGCCAGGTACCAAGACATCCTGGCTTTATATAACACGAGACAACACTTTGTGTAACCTCAGTCCGTCAACTCAGTCAATCTATGTATTACATTATGCAGTGAGCCCCTTTCCTGGGGACATTGTTGGTTATCAAATGAATTGCCGTTTAAATTTACCTGAACACGAAGTAATAAATGTGCGGGAAATGTCAACCATGTGGTCCACAGGTAAACCAGAACTCCACCGACAGCAATATGAACCTCCCTCCTTCCATAAGTCTCTGCTATTGGGATTGATGAGTTATGGGGACCCGTCACATGCTGCATTTAATCTATTTATTATATCAGCAGTTGGCCCTTTTTCCTGAATACATAGGTCAGTTATGGAATCCTATTGGTGTTAAATAACCTCAACACAAAGTTAAATAAATGTGAACACCACGGTGCAAGAGGGGTTAAATGGCGGATTCACCCCCCCCCCCCCCACCCGAGTCTAATGAGTCCCGACACATTTCTCTACGATGCCGGAATTCACAAGTTACGCACCGAGGAACAGGCTATGTTTCCATTCATTTATGTGCACATTGCGGAGTTTCCCGGGGCTATATCGGTATCAATTGAATTGCTACGCCTGTACCCTCAAATGCATTATAGGTGCAGCCAGTGAGCATTATGCAAAAAAACCAAAAAAATTCTAAAAGTCTCAGATTCAAATAATTAAAATAAGTCTGGCTTCCAACACCTTGTGGCAGTTTTGGTTGAAATTTAAAAACGTGAAGTCCCCATGTCTCCTGATTTATAAACTTTATTAAGTTTCACATGATTGATGCAGCTAGTTCCAGAGTAAAACATTGTTTAATATTTACTTTCAATGCAATTATGGCTACCAAAACCATGTGACCCCATCAAAAGGATGAGGGAACTTTTTGGTTCGCCATGGAATGGCGGGTGATACCTGTAAAGTTTCACCTTGATCTGTTCAGCTGTTTCAGAGGAGAGTTTGAATTTTATAATTTCACCAACATGGCTGACGAACCCCACGTGACGAAAAACATTCATAAACTTACATTCCACTCTAATGGGGTTAGCGGGATCATTGCTGTCAAGTTTCTTGTTAATCGGATGAATAAGTTGCGTTTTTCTAATCCAAATGATGGCTTGCCAAACCACGTGACTTGTGATGTCATACCTTTACCCAAATTAGCAATGGTGTTAGATGATAGCACGGACTTCTTATAATAACCTGGACCAGCAACGGGCCTCTGTCGAATGAAGTCAGAGTCGACTGAAGTCGCCATGTGCGTTGCCAATTCCGACATGCACAGATTTGAATATTATTTAATTCTGTGCCGGAATTTTTCTCGCTGGAAACAACATTTCTTGTACAGCTTAATAAGAGAACAGGGATTTTCATTTCCACTTAACAACAGTCTCGCCGCCCATTATCACTACCAAGCTTAATATAAGCCTCTGCAGCACAAATCAATAAGGTGAGTGAGTACGAGGGCCAACAATTTTCTCAGAATTGATCATCATATCATTGTTCATATGATGCTGATGATAATTAATCAGTGTAATGTGTTTGATGATAATCATTGAATGTGTATAGCTAACCCCCTATGGCCTATAATATTTGTATTATTATAGGCCATAAGGCGGTAGCTTTCAGCTTCCCCCCTATTAATAATATGCCTTATGCCTTATAATTAATTAATTATATTGACCATCATCTAAAACATTGAACAGAACATCGACAACCTAATAAATATGATCGATAATCTACAGACAACCTTATGGCCTCCTATTAAATGTGTATTTGTAGAGGGTAGCTTTCTGTGTAGGTCGAGCGATATTAACCAGTACCCAGTCTCATTAACTGTTTTCATGATTGATCAATATATTATAGGCCATAGTGCGGTAGCTTAAAGCTACCCCCTATGTGAGTAGCTTAAAGGGCTTACCCTGTATTGGCCGATAATATAATGGGATCCAATTCATGAAACATTGAAACCAAGACATTGGACAACCTTAAATAAACATGATTCTTAATCTACACACTAATGAGACTGGATTAAATATGCATTGACCTATAGAAGATTGACGATTCAACTATTATAATCGCAGTAGGTTGAAACATAAGATATGTCGAAAACCTAGGAGGAAACACTTCAATGCAAATGGTTAGTAAACTATTGATTGCAAAATAGGGATCAGTTTGCTGAATTTTTTCCGATGGGTTTATCTTTTCAATCCAGTGTTCATGGTTCAAAACAACATGATGGAGACGAATCTTTTGTATTAGCACTCACAGTGTGCTGTTATGAGGAGAAAATAATGATTACAGTACTGGCCTCCGTCTCCAAAACATGTGATCACTAAGCGAGCAAATGCCCACTCGAATCCTACTTCTGCCAACACTGATGCAGAGATTTGCAGATTTCAGGTAACTATCACGAGGAATTCTTTTTTTCGCCCATTTGTCACCGCCTAGCATTCTCTTAACACATTTCTCAGTGGCTTTCACATACTTGAACAATGCTTTGATGACTGGAACGGTTAAGGCCAACCCCTTGTTTTAACAGGCAATCAGCCTTATAGGGCCAGGGTAAATTGACATTATCATTTCTGCGTTGAGAGCCAGCAAGCAATCTTGGACATTTGAGTGTTCCGCTTAACCATTCCTAACCACATGATCCTTGGCAATATAGGTTACAAACTGACTTCCAGCGAACACAGGAAAGCTTTGTTTTGGGTTAAAATGGTGAATATCGGCATAATCGTGGTGACTCGTCATGGCTGGCGGAGCTTGGCAAATCCGTAGCGTTCTTGACTTGTAAAGGCATTTATCCTGCCGTCTTATCTGGGACAGCCCTCTTAGTTGATATTTTTGGATGACGCAAGCTGTGAGGGATGCGTGTTGTCGTTCCTGGGCTGAACAGTTCCCCCTGTTGGCTTTGATATCATTGCCGCATGAGAATATGCTTTGTACGCCTGCGGATAAACTGTCTGGCTGTTGGCATTGTTATTGCCACCACATGCTAGGACGGACGGCTCAAAGAACAACTCGATGTTGCAGTCCTGGCTGAGCATATTATGTAGGCAAAATAACTTTAAAGATGAATTTTGGGGCTGACGTATATTCAGATAGAGGTTTTTACGCTTACGATACAAGTCAGCATCCCAATAAAATGCTGGTTTTAAGTCTTGTCTTGGTCATGAGTTGACCAGAAGTATTAGTCAAGGTCGTTGATGATATACTTTCTTTTCCATGGAATGGCAAAAAAGCTGCTCGCGAGCCAGGATGCATCGGTGCTTGTAGTTGAGCTCGGCAAAGGGTTCCTGGGAGTTCAACAAATCGAACAGTTGATCAGGTGTGGGATGAAGATGCAAGTTCCCCCATCCTTTGAAATTCAGGTAGTTTCAACTCTCGCGGCAGAAACTCAATTCGCATCCACACACTTGAACTCAGCCTTTGAGCAGCCTGTATTAACTTTCATTATATTTGTCTTCCAATGCGAGATATGTTCCGACTAGTTTGTTTGCCCAACCGTAGTGACTATCTCCTGTTTTCTGGCAGTTCATACAAGTTTCTATATATTCCAGAGATGACTCGAGAAACTGTCTCATCGTTCTTCAGGTGTGCGAGGCAATTCCTTGCAAGCTTTAAGACATATGAACATGTCGAGGAAGCGCTCAAACTAGCTGTGGGATCTGCGGCGTACGGGGAACGACGAATTCAATTATCCGGAGATGTCTTGCGCCAACTCTTCAACATTGTCAAACTGCGCTGAAGGCCTCGTCACAGGTAAGCCGAGATGACATTATCTCCAATTTGTGAGCTTTAGTAAACACTGAGACACAGAGATGTGGCCTGTTCTTTACGCAGTCAAACCATTTGATGAAGAAGTGGGTCGGACTGGATTTATCACCGCACCAACATAATTATAATAGCGTTTTAGCATAGTGGAGCGGTATCGTCCAGATTACCTGCTCAATGTCACATATCTCAGCACCTGTACCAGACATCCTCTACTTGATTCATCAGGACATTTCGATCCAAACATTTAGGGCCATAGTACTTCGGTATCCTCTTTAATCATCGCCTCCAATGCTGTCAAATACTACTGGTTGAGATCCCGGTGATCGTCTTATGGCACTGTTACCAGCGTTCGGATCGTGAGTGACTAGGCTAGAGAGTGAATCGAATACCCTCGCGTACATAGTTCGTAGGCCTTCGCAGAAAGAAATTTAGCGAGGCGAATGACTTTGATACGAGTATCTGTATTCTGTGCCTGGATTTTTTCCGCTCGCCTGATTCTTTTAATATTCGAACTCATAACCGCATGGTACTCCAGAAAAGTCGAATTCAGTATCTCGCACACAATTTTTCGAAACCATCCCTTTGTTTTTAGTTCTTCACGACAGAGCTTAATTCTCACTTTTTCTTTCAATCTTCGGCGTTTGCTGCTGCGTACTTCAGTTTTTTTCCTCAGGTTCTCATGGTCTCGGTTGCCGTACCAGCTCCGTTTCATTTTACTGGGACTTCGGATTGGCGCAGTAGTGTGGTCTGCTGAAGTCGACAGGCCTTGGTGTGAATCTGGCGCAGCTGTGAATTTTGGCTCTGGGGCCAGGTGTCTGTCAACCGGTGTGTTTCCGATGTACGGTTTCTGTGTAGAAAATAACATAATTAATATCCGGATCGAAAATTTTGAATAACTGGTGAACAGAAAACTGATAATTCACGGAAATTTTAGTGGTAAATTCAATACAGTGTGACGCTTGATAGAATCACAATTGGAAGCACTCTGATTCAGGATTCCATTTATTTCAATTGCATATACAGGATGTCCAGATGAAGTTTGGAAAATTTGCGCTAAATTTGATTTCAGCGGGAAATTTTATTCATTTTATTAAACATTTTGAATGTGGATGAATTTTAAAATTAATGTGTTAGAATTAATTTTTTAGGCACGAATACAAAACGACCTGCATTGTCTGACACAGTCAGAATCGTACAGAAATTCATAGAAAAATCCTGGCAGCAAAGGAGGTCGTTTTTTCCGGGTATTCGCACCCAAAATCAATTCTAAAACTTTTAAGATTCAAAACAATTTTAATGTGTCAAATAAATATTTGTATCAAATAAAAATATATAATACTTGTATCAATTAAATATGTATTTTTTAGTGGAGACAATTGTAATAAATCGTGTATACTAACCTTCTGGAAGATGGGGGAAATTTGAAGACGCTTGGTATGACGCCTTGTTTAAGCCGTTTCGTCTGGCCCGTACTGTCAAGTCAGAGTTCAGGAAGGTGTTCACTACAATATAATGTCACACGAGGCCGGGCGTTGGTATAAAGTGTTCCTTCTCTCGCGCTGGCACCATTGTCTGCACAACTTTTCATCCTTAGGGAATCTGGAGAAAAAGATCCGAATGACGTTTTCGATATTGGCATTTGAAAGGATGGAAGGATGGGTACTACAATTGCGTCAGTGGAGGTAGATTTCTGATATCAAGATAGAACGACCCCCCAACCCTAAGGCGCGTAGGAAGCAAAATGATTTTGGGGTAACATCGGTTAGGTGGAACCGCGGAGCCAGGACCTCGGAATAGGGGGCCTGTGCCCCCAAATGGACAAATATGTGAGCTATCCGCCCAACTATTTACCCAGCCACGGCGGTTGATGGGGGGAATAATCTCCGGAAAAAAAATTGAATTCTAAGACGCCTGGAAAACTCATTTCCGCTATTCCTGGATAATATCGTTTTTTTACATTTCTTTCACATATCGACTGTACTTTGCCATCATTTAGATTGTTATACTGGCCGTTAGCGTTTAAATTGTAACTTCTTAAAATAATACTCTAAAAATAGATTTGACGATTGAAGAGAAAAAAAAAAGCATCAATAATCGCATTCTTACGATGAAAGGTGCATGTGGAGCTCTTCCCAGACTTATTATTGCATCCGAACGCCACGCACTGTGGCTTTTTTACGTTTACCGGTTCAAAATACTGGGCAAAATAGTTAAAATCTTAATGCATACAGGTTTTTTGAATTGCGCGCGACTAGCGAGTGGCAACGCAACATGGCCTGAGCATTTCGGTGACTTCAGTTCTCACTGCTGCGAGTAGATGGCATTGCTGGCCAGGTTATTTATAAAAGTCCGTGGTTGATAGGTGCAAGTTTTGCTTCGATGGATAAGTGGTTCCACAGAAACATTATTTAATATTTTTATTCATCCAATATGGCTGCTGTCAGGTATGAATGTCAGGTGCGACTATTGATTGCCACATATGGTCATATTTAACATTTGATTATTTAAATATCGGTAATTGCATTAATCAGTTGTTCCGGATTCAAACCAGTGTCACCAGTGTCCTTGCTGTCTTAAAATGCATTTTACGCAAGCCTACATGGCTTTTGTCCTTTCCATAAACAAAACTTGCAGCAGGCAACTGTTATGAATTCCAGCCCTTGAAACCTCAAAGCTGTTTATGAATATGTGCCAGCAATGTCTCGCAGCCCGCTTACAACCGTGGGAGAGTTGTTGGATTCCAATACTCCCTAAGGCCCAAGGGGGGGGGGGGTGGAAGCCCACTTGCACCTTTGTTTCTTGCTTGCCTTGCTTTTCTCCGCCTAGGAATAGGTTTTTATATATGAATTTTGTAGTGTGACTTTTCAGTGTGGTACAGGGTCTGACTGCTGTGGTCGGTCCCTGTGCACCTCCGCATGCATGCGCGGTGCCGCTTCAATAAACCGCATATTCGAGATCCTCTGTGACTCACCTCAATTCTTGGCCTGGATTGAAGGGTCTTCATCACAGCTGCCAAACAATGCGACCTATCAATTATTCATTAACAAACTTATATCCCCTTGCCTTGGAGAAGATGAGTGTGAAGCTTCCCTTGATCTGACCAGCCGTTCTGGAGAAGATGTTTGAGGGTTTTAGGGTAAATTCAATATGGCTGCCAAACATGTAACCTATCAATTAGAAATTAACAAACTTGTGAAAGGATGTCATGGGAATTTTGAATAAAGTTTTGCCTCAGTCTGTCCAGCCATTCTGGAGAAGATTATTTTTTTAATTTTATTTTTCAAAGAAATATGGCTGCCGAACCACTTGACCAATGACGTCAAATATTTTTTTCTACAGTGAGTTGTTGCATAGATGACGTTCTATTATTTGCGTAACATTAGTTCATTGGTGCATTGTGCTGATTTCGTCCCATGTTGAATTCCTCAGTATTATTCCACTAAGTCAGTGCCAGGGGTATTGCCCAAATTTTGTTCACTACGACATGTATACAGTGCCCATAGAAAGTCTACACCCCCTATAAAAAATTTCACCTTTTGTTGCATACAGCATGGAATTAGATCAAACTTTTTTTTTTCTGCCTATATTTACTCATCGTAATCTTCAACTTCCAAGTGAAAAACAAATTCTACAAATTTCAGAAAATTAATTAAAAACAAAACTGGTCATTTCCCGGGTCTCTGGATATGCTCCGACAGAGGCAAGTGATCTCATCGTGAAGAACGCATTCTATGCCATGCTCGAGTGTGTGGTTGATCAGTGCCCCAGGCGAGATCCTCTTCTAGTCTTGGGGGATTTCAATGCATCAACTGGAGCTGATAGGGACGGTTATGACCTATGAGACATGTTGTTTGGTGTCCCCATGGGTCTGGAAAAATTGCAGAACAAGGTCAAGCGAGTGTGTATCGGCTGGGAATCCAAAGATGTTAAAGGATCTGATGCCCTATATAACCCATTGCAGTTCATTGATCGAACAGCGTTATACTGAGACGGAGGCTAAACTGATTCCAACCCAGGTAAATGGGCCCGGAACATGGGCAAGTGGGAGAAATGTGTTATAAATGCACACTACCATGGCCGAGCCGTAACCATGGCCGACCACAACACCAAAACCTGCGCAAAGAGGTCTGTCGTGTGTGTGGGCAAACAGGTCACTGGGCAAGGGAGTGCGCGAACGTCAGAAATGGTCCGACTTATGACACGAACAGACGGTCAGGGAGAGGCGGTCGGTGCAGCCAAACAAAGACCGAGGTGCAAATTCCCATCAGCAGGACGGATGGGGAATACAGGCCAAGTCAGCTGCTTCATTTCCACCCCTCCGCCCCAGAGCTCATTTCCACCCCCTCCACCCCATAATCCATTCGCTTTATGACAGGAAACGGAAGGGACCTCATCTGAATTACCGTTGCTGACTTCAAAAGCGCGTGACGAACCGAGACTGACTTTGATAATTATTGAAGGACGAGAGATTCCTTTCCTGTGGACACAGAGGCAACTAATCTGCGATCAGGAAAGTGACTTTCCGAATGCATCTTTATCGCGGGCACAAGTAAAGGTTGTCGGAGTATCAGGCTTGCCATGGCGATCCCACTGAACAACTACGGGTAGAGATTGGACTTTGTCGGCACAACATGCATTTTTGATGGCTACTGACATGCCAATTAATCTGTTGGGAAGAGACCTATTATGCAAGCGTGAATTGTGCAGTGAATGTACCCCCGAGGGAGTGTACTTGGATATGCCTCACGAATCGCATATAACTATGCTGAATTTATTGCAGGAAAATACAGAGATCTGTATTACCAGTGGACTGTGACGGATAGTGAAGCATCTAACCATTTGCAGGTGTGCATGTCCGATTTGAAGAGGAGCGTACCGGAGGTGTGCGACTGGGTAAATCAGCATCACATTTACACGACCAGGGTGCAGACTCGATTACATTGCATTGCCGATTGCGACGTTAAGGGAAAAGATAACGTCTATGCGAGGGAAACAATTTCGAAAATTACACCAGAGTTTTGACATAGCATTGGGAACAATGTGGATTGGGAAGCAAGGATTGGCCCTGGAGGTGCATCTGACACAGGAGCAATTGAAACTGTGGAATCAACCGTCCAGTGTTACACCACATATTACCTTAGCAATTGCGAGAGGTTACCAAACAACGGACATAGGGCACATGGTAACCCATATCAAAAAGGGCATCGGAAGCAACTTTGTTGTAGCGTCTAGCCAAGTAAAGGGACTATGGAAGATCGGGCGGATGGATATTGGTCAGGCTGCGGTGAGACTGTAAAGGCTGTGTTTGAGATGGTTGATCTCTCAGAAACAACGGGGTCAGAGAAATTACCTGGACTGCGAGAGCAGGTCCCGACTTGTCTGTGGGCAACACATGCTAATGACGTGGGTCGAATTAGAAAGCATGCACCCAGTAAAGATCAATATAGATACATCAAAAGAGCTGCCTCTCAAACCGCAATACCCATTGCGTCCAGAAGCGGAAGCAGGGATACTCCCGTAGTGGAAGCGCTATTGAAGCTAGGAACGATTATTCCCACAGTCAGTCAATGTAATACGCTGATCTTACCCGTGCGAAAACCCGGAAAGTCGACGTGGAGGTTTGTACAGGACGTGAGGGCGGTGAATGAGGCTGTTATCCCCACCTACCCCATCGTCCCAAATCCAGCTACCATTCTATCAAGTATCCCAAGTAACTCCACCCATTTTACTGTAATAGATCTTTGTTCAGCTTTTTTCAGTGTACCGATAAGCCCCTGAGTAGCAATTCCTTTTTATTCACGTATCAAGGAAGACAATATACTTGGACTGTGCTTCCACAAGGATACACCGAGAGCCCTACTTTGTTTTCCCGAGCATTGAAAGACGACCAAGATGACATAGTTTTCCCAGCGGATCCACATTGATCCAATATGTTGACGACCTGCTCATCTGTTCAACGTCGAAGGAAGCGTGTGAACAAGATACTTTGACGCTGTTGGGGACCTTAGCAGAGAAGAGACACAAAGCCTCGAAAGCCAAATTGCAGTTTTGCCAGGAAGTGGTAAAATATTTGGGACACATTTTGAAGGGAGATACCAGACGTGTCTCTCCGGAGCGTATATCTGCAATATTTAAACTGCCCAAGCCAACTACCGCTAAACAGATGAGGTCTTTTCTCAGGACGACAGGCTATTGCAGGCAGTGGATACCTAATTATGCGGCCTTAGTGCGCCCCCTGCTGGAAATTGGTTCGGCGAGCGCGCCCAATCCGCTGACATGGACAACAAGAAGCAGACGAGGCTTTTGTGACACTCAAGCAAGCTCTGTCCTCTGCTCCCGCTTTGGGTATACCGAACTATGAAAAACCTTTCCATTTGTACGCAAACGAGAGTCGGGGCTTCGCGCAATCGGTGCTGGCTCAGAAGCACGGAAATAAGTTATGGCCTGTCGCCTATTACAGTACTAAATTGGATCCGGTGGCGCAAGGATTCCCATCCTGTTTAAGAGCAGTGGCAGCCGCTTCGCTCGCAGTGCAGGCGACAGAACCACTCGTCACAGGACACACTTTGATTCTCATGGTTCCGCACGCAGTCACTGCCGTGCTGTTAAAATAAAAAACACAACACCTGTCGGCCTTGCGTGAAACGACATACAACTCTCACTCACAGCTCCTCCGAACATTACGATTAAAAGGTGCCCGCCATTGAATCCTGCTAGTTTGCTGCCGATAGAACTGGATGGAGATCCTCACGATTGTGAGGTGATCGTACACACGTGTCTACCACGTCCTGATTTGAGAGACACACCAATCCAAAAATTCTGAGTTGATTCTATATATTGACGGTTCGTCGTCCGGGGCACCAGATGGATTTCTATTAACAGGCTATGCAGTTTGCTCTTATCACGAAGTAATCGAAAAGGGAAGATTGGTGTGAACTGCTCCACCCAGCAAGCAAAGCTGTTCGCCCTACCTTGTGCATGCTGCCTAGCCGAAGGCCAAATAGTGACAATTTACACCGATTCCAGATATGCATTTGGCGGTGTACACGAATTCGGAGCCCTCTGGCGTGAAAGGGGGTTTATAACATCATCGGTGCACGGGTGAAGAAGGTACATGGATTGCAAAACTACTGGAGGTGATACTGTTGTGGCCAGGGTTCGGTGGCGATAAACGACCACTAGGTGGAGCAGTGGAGTCGTCTCCCACCGAACACCCGGAATTTAGATCGTGACTCTCAGATAAGTCCGAGATTTCACGGGTCCCTTAGCGGAACATGGACGCCAATATTTTGACCGCGTGGTGTAGGGTTAATTGTCTCGATCTCAATATACCTAAATAACCACGCAGTCTAGCTACCGGGGAACCACACCCTCGCCGACTCTGTCTGATCCGAATCGCAGGTAACGACTAGGATCCGGCGTAAGCGAGCAGAGTTACCAGAGCCGCGCCGGTCCCAATGACAACTTACAGCACCAACGGCCTTACTATTTCTAAACCCACACGGTGCTGGGTCAATGAAAGAAAACACGAACAACGAACTGGAACATTTAACACGGCGGTTTATTTTACAATAGGCAATAATTGGGAAGGGAGACACAGAGCAGAGTTATCATGAATAAAGAAATGTAATGTGCAATGAACAAGGCACTTAACGATTCTACTTACAGCCGGGGCCCATGGACGGACACACACACACACACACACACACACACACACACACACACACACACGACCCCGTGGGTCTTTATTCGGTAGAGCCGGGCCGGGGTACTTCCCGCCTCGTGCGGTCACACCGACTCCAAACCACCACGGTGGGACTCAAACCCACGATCTGAAGTCCACGGCCACGAACGAGACCAAGCCACCACGACCGCAGACGAAGCAAATCGCCACCAAGACTGCAGACGAAGCCAATCGCCACCAAGACGCAGACGAAGCACATCGCCACCAAGACCGCAGACGCAGCCAATCGCCACCAAGACTGCAGATGCTAAGCAGTCGCCACGATCACTCCTCTAGTCTCTTGAGGCAGGAGCGGTTTCTTTCCTCGCCACGATCTCACTCCTCTAATCTCTTGAGGCAGGAGCGGTTTCTTTCCTCGCCACTCGCCTCCTGATTGGACGGTTCCATCACGCGATCCGCTGGCCGTCCCTCATTGGACAGGCCCACGGTAGGTGGGGCAACTCCCATCTTTCTGGGGCGGAGTTGGATCTGAGGCGATGGAGACTCCGCCCACGCCTTCAGCCAAAAACACGTGGCAATGGCGACCGGTTGAGTCAGGACGGTGCCGTTGTTGTTGTTGTTGTAGATGTAATAAACCTGACTATAAAATAACTCACAGCGCACACACGAAAATCCCATTTGACAGAAGGAGGGATTCTAACTATAAACAC
>CM068955.1:170786276-170803152 GCA_035128595.1 Eptatretus atami
CACTCTTTTATATTGGATTATTGCTGGTAGAACATTTAACCATCTTTCAACTTTGCTTTATGTGTGAAGCAGGATTTGCAATGGTGTACCATCGACTTCGCTCTTGTTGGAACGTTGGAAAGCTGTCGATGCACAGTATTAATTTGGCCATTGAAGTTCGACTTCAATACACAGATGTTGGACAAGTGTGCTCTGTCATTGCATGACTTCACTGCACAATACTTCCCCTCACATTGACAATGTGACCACTGCTACCTGAGCAGAGATGGTTTGGGGAGTTCCACATTCTCCCCAAATAGTTCAGACATGTCGGTTTGTAATGCCGCTTTAGAAATGTATTGGTGGCACTTTGTTTATAAATTATGATGTTGAAGCCTTTCTTGAAAGTGCTGCACCCCAAATATTTTTCTGCAAATTATGTCAGGCACTACCACATTGATGGAATAAGTATAGCCGAGTGCTAGACGTAATGCAGTAATGTTCCTAGAGAAAAGTGCGTGACCGGCAGAGGCACAAACTAAGTATATCGTGATTTTACGAAAAGGATATCCTGATACGAAGCCAGAAGAGGATTGTGGTGTCATATTGTGGAATCGTAATGTGGTGTCATTCTTCATTATTTTTCATCTTCTTCATCCATCACAATCCCATTACAAAAGTGAAATGTCAAATGATGTCGTGATGGTAATCCGTAAGAGGATTGTGGTGCCGTATTGTGTCATCGTAATGTGGTCATTCCTACGTTTTTGTTTTTTTTTTTTAATTTTTTTTTTTTTTTGAGATGTCATCCCTCTTATTACATTAAAAATAAATTTTTTTTCTTGTTTCTGCAATATTTTTCAAAGTAAGAAAATGCTTAATGTTTTATTTATTTTAGCATGAATTAAACCTATGTTATTAAATTTGGCTTATGGTAGGTACATTCTACCCCTACTTCCCTCCCTCCCACGATCCTGGCTTTTGGTTCAGTCTATTATGTGGATTACCACATTTGTGAAATGATGCTATCTTTTTTTTTTATCATAAAATGCTTAATGATTTGTATATTTTATTATTTTGGTATGGATTAAATCCATATATGTTATTAAATTGTGTTAATACTTGTTTCAGTTGATTTGGAGGATGGTTTAGATAGGTATCGCTTTTGGAATGGTACTGTTCATCTTCCCCCCTCCCATGATCCTGGCCTGGTTTGGTTGAGTCCACATTTACATTAGATTTATTTTCCTAATAAAACGAATAATGTTTGATATATTTTTAAATTTTGGGTTGTGTGCACTAGCCCAGAGACGAAGTAACTTCTTCATGTTGGAATCGCCATCATGGCTTCAGCAGTTATTGAGGTAGGTTTGGCTACAGTTTTACATTGTTTTGAAAGAAGAAGAAGTACAAATTGGCGTTTTAGCGCTCCCCCGATGTACTTTAGGGATGTATTCTGACATCTTTTTAAGTCTTGGTAGCTTAGAAAACGCTTGAGAATAAAAGGCATGGCTTTTAAATGCTTATGACTTCACTCTATAGTAGTTTACAAGCCTATCATTGTGCACACATTTGAATGGGTGTCCATTGTTTTCCCATATCATCCCTCGATTTGGAGTATTACCATCCTCCATGATACCTTTTATCTTTCCATTTTTTGTGTTGTTGATTGCAGGTGTCTGATGTCTGCTGATGATGAGCAATGGAGATGAGGACTTGCATCACGTGAGGCTCGGTGATGCATCAGATGTTTGGCCTGATGGTGAAAGTGACAATGCCCTTTGGCAGGTGACAACTGCACCTGCTGGATCCTCACTTTGCACTGAAGATGCCCTCCAACATCGGAGTTTCCCTGCTCGATTGGGCCAGGCAATGGAGACTCGAAGCATGAGCAACAAGCATCTATTCAAAAATGCTTCCAGTGAAGTTTTACCAAACCCACAGAAGAAAAGTCAGGAAAACCTTTTACTTGTGGAATTTGAAAGGAGCAAGAATAGGGACCTGGAATTTGTTTGCAAAGCATGTTCGTACACTGGTGAAACGGAACCGTTGAAAGTTCCATTGTCAACGGCAACTGTTTTTGGAGGCTTGGACAGTGTCCAGGCACAGGGTTTACCTACCTCATTGAATATGGCTCCAGCAGTAATCAGTGATGAGGTTGTGGAGTATCGAGACAAAATGGACCTTGAAGGAAAGTTGGAAAACCTTACACATGTGGACACCCACACAGCAGAACTACGCTCATTTTACCCTGCCGAGACCTCTTTAAGTTGCAGCAAGTTATTTGATGTTTCTGGGGCGATAGATAAAAGTTATTTGGCTCAAGATTCTCAGAGTGAGTTTTCTCATGTCCAGAGGAAGGACATATGTGCAAGGGAAGTGCAGAAACTTGAACAAACGATTCAAATGGAAAGTGACATCATCATATTGCGCCACATGACTTACAAAATTTGTGAACAACGAGCAAAGTCAATTCTGCATAACAAAAGGTGAGATAATCATGATGTAACCTGCTATGAGTTCCAGTAATTTGATTTACAAGTGTTGAATTGCATCTGCTGTTGATTGCCATTCCTCCTGATGACTCCATCTTTGCTCTTACTTCTTCGGGTTATTTCTTGGTCTTCCATTTCATTATGTTTGTACCATATCCTGATGCTGTGTGGACTGTGCTTCTCCACTGACAGACCACTGGTAGCTTGACCATGTTGCTGCCTTTGAGCCTGGGGAGTAGCTGCTTAAATCCATCTGTCTGGGTTCTTCGCAACATCTTTGTTCTTTGTTTCTTTCACATTTCTTTCTCGTTTTTATTTATTTATTTCATAATTATCGTTTTTCATTCTTGCTTTTTTTTCCTTTCATCTCTTTTACTCTCTGTTCCTCTCTTATGTTATTTATGTCTCGAAGGGGAAGTGAATTATTGTAGAAATGCTTTGTGAAAGGCTCCCTTGGCTGTGCCTGAATGGGTTTGAGGGTTGTGGAGTAGTGGATGAAACCCGAACTCTATCCAGATTCCTCCTGATGACTCCATATTTGCTCTTTACTTCTTCGTGTTCCTTCTTGGTCTTCCATTTCATTAGCCGGTCCTCCCGCACAGCTGGAGAAGTGTTCTGGTGATGGTGCGTCTCTGCCTGCGCCTGCTCCTATTCCTGTGCTTGCGTCTGTGTCAATATTTGAGCTTTTGTCATGAAATTTTAAAACAACTTTAATGATGAGAATATTGATAAGACTAATAATTGGGTCAACATTTTAAAGGGAAAAGTAATATTCAGGAGAAATAGCCCTCATCAGCGTGTCTGCTGCTGCACAGCACGTGACAGCTGGGTTTTGTAATCTCTTCTGTTTTTTCTATTTATTTATTTACCACCGTCACTTCGCTGACTGGAACAGTGGGGGGAGGAGTAGAGATACAGATAGAGATAGACATGATGGAAGGAGAGATAGAGATAGACATGATGAAAGGAGAGCGAGAGATGGAAGGAGAGATGGAGATAGAGATATAGTCAGGCAGCTGAGCAAAATAATGTGGACGTTCCGGACAAAAGCACCAAATTTTTTTTCACGTGCTACCCATTGCCAAAGCTTTCAATTTTTAATAGGAACCACTTCCTCAGTACACAGCATGGTGGCCATCTTGGATTTCCAAGATGGCCACCATGTAAAAACCTATAAGTACCAATATCTCGGCTTCCAAGCCACTTAGGCTCTCAATCTTGGTGTCTAAACATACATTTTCTGGGACAAGGAATTCAATTATACCATTCAGAATATAAAGTATGGTGGCCATATTGGATTTCCAAGTTGGCCGCCATGTATAATCCTATAAGTACCAATATCTCGGCTTACAAGCCACTTAGGCTCTCAATCTTGGTGTCTAAACATACATTTTCTGGGACAAGGAATTCAATTATACCATTCAGAATATAAAGTATGGTGGCCATATTGGATTTCCAAGATGGCCGCCATGTATAAACCTATAAGTACCAATATCTCGGTTTCCAAGCCATTTAGGCACTCGATCTTGGTGTCTAAACATACATTGAGTTGCATACGTGAGGGCATATGTCTGTGAAGATGCTTTGCTGATATCATACACCTCTTCACATACATGGTGTGTCTCTTGCATACTTTACTTCTCTGTTGACAGCCCAGTGACCATGTTCCTCAAACTCCTTGAGAATGGGTGCTGGTAGCCTCTCCATGTCTCGGATGTGTATTGGGAGCCACCTCGCATAGTTGTGGTGGTCGAAAGCGAAGAACCATGGAACCAATGCCTTCAGGCTTTCCACATACAAATGAAACTTTTCCTCGCGGTGTGATCTGATGAAGATGAGACCCTCGAGCTCCGTGTTTAGAACTGTATCCCAACACTGAAATGTTGGACTCTTCTGGACCATTTTCTGCCTCCATGCCTCCTTGGCTTCATCATTGTTTGGTCCCTCAGTGTGTAGGAAAGCATCTTGCTGGAGCTTTGGCAGAGCCAAAGTAGTCACCTGGTGAGCGTGCCTTGTTCTGGTGACGTGGCCTTCAGAAAAGTCGGTGGTGCCTGATGTGGCAATACCTGCTTGTGTCAGAGCATTGGTCCAGCCAGATTCCTCCAAGTAATCACCACACGTTTTCCACATTGCCATTTCGATGTGTAGACCACCAAACATTGCAATGAATTTGTCCTCCCCATTTGTGTCAGGCCAGTTCCACTGAGTGAACTTGGCTAGTGCATAGAGTGGTTCATCAAAGGCTATAACTGGCATCTGTCTGGGATTGAGGAATTCTGTAGCCCAATGCACCACATCTAGTCCATGCTTGATCATAGCTGGTGTCGCTGCCTTCTCATAAAAGAGAGGCAAGAGCTGTGTAAGAGCGGAATGCAGGTCGACGGATGGACCTTGTGCGGAAGCATGGAATGCTGACCAGGAGACAGTCACCCTTTTCCACTACGTCTTTCTCCAGTATTTGACTAGCATGCTCCAGCCAGCTCTTCTCTTTCAGTTTTGTTTGAGGTTTGCCTGCGAGTCTGTTGAATCTTGATCTTGAAAGTCAGCACCACACAACAGCAAAAAACACCATGGTTTCGAGATTAGTGGGCACTGACCCATGTTGACATCCAGAAGGAAATATGCCATCAAAGTGGAATCCTCGAGAGTTGACAATCTCTTTGCGCACAATTTTGGCAACTTTAGCAAGCAGGAGTGCATCACCTTCATAGTCACATTCCATGGCCTGCTTTAGCATCTGCTGCATTCCTTGTTGGAAAATCCGAATCTTGTTTTTGCCATCACTTTGCTCATGTGCTTGTGGGAAGTGTGCAAGAACTTTCTCCTTGAAACGGGTTATGTTAGTCTCCTTCTCAACACCCAGGTCTCGTATACGGTTTTCATACAGCTGATGTAGCACTGAAAATTTGAAGTGGAAGGTTCCATCTTCCACACAGTTTTCTACATGTGTGAAGAGCTACACAAGTGCTCTTGCTTTCATCACCTTCACGTCAGCAGAACCAGAGGAATCTTCCTCATGTTGCCTGAGCAGTGATCGGAGGTGTATGATATCAGCAAAGCATCTTCACTGACATATGCCCTCAAGTATGCAACTCTATGTATGTTTAGACACCAAGATTGAGAGCTAAAGTGGCTTGGAAGCCGAGATATTGGTACTTATAGGTTTATACATGGTGGCCATCTTGGAAATCCAAGATGAAGGATTGTTATGTGCACTTGGCTTTTTGTAGCCGCCATGTATAAACATATAAGTACCAATATCTCGGCTTCCAAGCCACTTTAGCTCTCAAAAGTACCAAGCTCTCAAGCCGACAGACGGCAAAAACTTTAGCTCTCAAAAGTACCAAGCTCTCAAGCCGACAGACGGCAAATCACAGGATTTCAGGATTTAACATACTCAAACCTTTCCACTTTTGCTTTAGCAAAAGCAGCTAAAGTACAGCTTTATGCAGCTTCTTTGGCTAGAAGAGCATGGGAGGAGTCGAGATATATTTGATGATTACTCTGTTGTGAAATATTTTCATGTCTCAACAGTCTTCATTGTGACCTAGTGACAACTTTTCTTGTCATTTCCAATGCCAATGGTAATGGGGGCTTTTTGTGTGTGTACTGATCAGGAAAAAAATATTTGAACTCGTCTTCTTGCTGCATGGAGAAAATATGGTGGACTTCAACACCACCTTGTGCAGGCCACCATCTTTCACCCTGCAGCTTTGTCGAGCTAATTGCATTTTTGGCCCTCAGGTAAGGCCACACCCTCTTTCTCATACAAATAGGCTGACCTTTGTGTAATATTTGCACACACATAGTCAAGAAGTCAAGAGACTTCCAATGGTATGGATGTCATGGACATTCCACAGGTTTAATACAAGGCAAATCCTCAAATAAATCTAGCAAGATACAAACTTGTCAACCTTTAAAGTACTTCCCAGTCATCTGTGGGGGATTTGACATCCAATAACACTCGTGAAACTTTTGGACAACATTGCTGAGCGACAAAACTGACCAACCCAAAACGGCCTATTTGTGATTCATATTCCGCTTCTTTTTCTTCTTGTCAGACAGCCTAACTAAATTAATTTCAGCTCAGGACTTCATTTAAACATGAATCTTCTGCATTTTATAGTGCTAAGGTCGATAATTACTTGAAATTTTGATAACTTGAAAGGATTCCATGAAGAGTAGGCATAAAAGTATGCATTGGAATAAGAAGGGAAAAGAAGGATGGGTGGGACAAAGCCTGTCAATCAGCTTGGTAGGGGCATGCACATGGTGACACAATTACCCGAGGGCCAAACATACATAAAGGGTGTGGTTAATGGCATAATATTACATACAGTCCGATCTTAGCACCAACAGGAAGCCACTTTTAAAGACAGGTGTGGTTTACGGTGGAATATTACGTACAGCCGACAACCATTGTTGCCAGACGTACAATAATTATAATTGTATAAATAAGGTAATTGTCACAGGCATGGCATTAAATGCACAGCGTGCAGGAACTTTCTTCCGTCAGTAAAGCTCGCAGGCACACATGTATACAGCCATGCAATTTGTCATTGTCTTGTCTTCAATGGAGTGTGACAGACATTAAATAAAGTTGGTGAGTAAAAATGTAAATATATATTTTTGAAGTTCAGTGAAGAATGAGTAATAAAAACCATTTTGAAAAATGCGAAAGGATGTTGGGGATGGTATGGTAACAAGGTAGCGATGGTCACAATAAATTATGTGAAACCATTCCTACATCTTTCTTTGAATAATGGTTGTGTTTGCAAATGGCACAACAGGTCTCTGTTGATTTTAGTTTCGCAATCAGTAGCTGAAGTGTGCGTGTGTGTTTCTAATGGTTTAATATTCCACTGGTCAAATTCATACATGGAAACGATGAACATACACTATCATTGCAAATTGATGCATTAATGGACAGGCAATGACCATTGTTCAAAGAAAGATGCAGGGATTGTTTCACATAAAAGTTTTGTGACCATCCCTACCTTTACACATTATTATTTTTTTGGGGGGGGGGCAGACAACCCCTACATCATTTTACATTTTAGACTGGTTCTTGTTACTTATGAAGATTAATTGACAGAGCACAATAATTGCATATACAGTCTTGAGGTGCTAGAGTTGTTAAAATAGAATTGAAAACGACTTGTACCCGTTCCTCAGACACATTCCTCTTCACCCTTCCACAAACCCCAATCTTAATCACCCTTCCACAAACCCCAATCTTAAACAAAGGTATAAAAGGATTCACCAACATACCCTTCTCCCACCCATCCACCACCTCAAATGTCATGTACTAAATGTGCCATCCTTTCTCCCTGCACTCAGCCTCCAACTCTCTGTACTTTTTATATCTTCTCAAGCACTGACTCAATGTTCTCCTCTCATACTACTAAAAAAATATCCCATTATCATTTCTCTTGTTGAATGAGACCAATTGACAGTCTGTTTGCAACTGTTACACAGATCTTCTTTGGGAGCACCAAGTGTCAATCTTAATCTGTCGCCAACACCTCCAATTCCTGAGCTGTCACAATTGTCACTGACACTCGTCTTACTGCTGAGGGATGATGGTGAAGTTTTTAGTCTTTTCAGTTGCAGGTCTCAATTAAATATTGCCCATCTAGGATTCCACGATGACAGGCTGGACGTCGGTGGCCCTAAGGCTGGCCCCACATAACTGCAGTTCCGAGAGGGTCTCTTTTGCATTCTCAGGCATTTCTGACCGTAAAATTGACTTTTAATCATGCCAATATTTTGGTACTTTTTAAGCATAATCTAGATTTTAAAATCAAAATTTGTTTAACCAACACTTTAATTACCGGTCATAACATGTTTTGGAATACTTTATGAAAACAAAGAAAACGAGAAGGGCACTCAGTGGAGTGCATACCTTCACCACACTGCCTGATCCAGCAGCACATATCGGACCCAAGACATTTTTGAAATATCGTGCTAGATATAGTTTTAGCCCCATCTCTCAATGGTGAAGAAGCACTTAAATGATCGGTTTCAGATTCGGATCTTCACCAAAATCGAATCCATTCGTCCTTGTCAAACGCACAACCTGTCAACCAAGTTTCGTCCACAACTTTTTGAGATATCCTGCTATATATTGTTTTTGGCCCTCTAAATGGTGAAGAAGCATTTAAAAAATTATATTATCTGGATCCTCACCAATATCTAATCAATTAGTCCTTGTCACACACCAAACCTGGCCACCAAATTTCAGCTGAATCTGTCCACAACTTTTTGAGACATCCTGCACACAAACAAATAGACAAATTGACAGACAGGGGTGAAAACATCACCTCCTTCCACTTTCGGTGGCAGAGGTAATAATGAAAACATTTACTGGCATTCCAGAAACTCCAAGGTTTTTGGCTGTTTTTTTTGTGTCTGAAGTCCACACTTGTGGAAGTGCTACAACACAGAACCGATCAGGATGCACCAGAACAAAAGGAACAGGAGCTAGAGTGGCGAGAAACACCAACAGCAGGGCCAAGGGATAAAATAGATGGCGACAGACAAACGAGGGTTTCAGGGAAGGAAGGGAAGGATGAGGGCTATGGGAGCACAGGGAGCACAAGATGGGCGCAAAAGCAAACTCTCAGGAAGGAAAAAAACGAGAAATTTGGAAAGGGGTGGGGGGAATGGGGTGGTTAAACTGTGGAACAAAAATATCATTGTTTGAGATGGAAGATGATCTAATATGGTGGTGAACAAATCTGTCTTGAAGACCTGGAAGGAAGAATGAGATTGAAGAAAATGTGGAAGTTGGTTCCACTGGCAGGGAAAAAGAGGAACAAATGAGTGGAGGTGAGCAGTGATTCTGGATTTTGGGAGATTCACCAGAAGGGGGTTGATAGTGGACTACATGAAACCTGCAAATACCTGGTGGGGGATAAAGCACAGAGAGGGCAGATTGTGCAAGACCAGAGAGGAGGTGGTATAAGTCAGAGATGCCACTGATCTGTCTGCAATATCAAAGTGCTTCATCGCAGGAGATTCCAGTTATGATGGTCTTGGTTTCTATAGCAGAAATCTGAACAATGTATGAGACAGGGGAGCCAGCCCAGAGGGAAGAGCAGTGTTCTATCTTTTCAGAGTAAGAGAGAGTGAGAGTGTGTGGGGTTTTTCAGGATTAAATGACATATGCCAAGTGTTTGACGTGTTTGTGTTTTTTGTCAAGGTCTGAAGAAGGGGAAGAGGCTGCTGCCTGTGTATCTGAATGATGAGGGATGTTACGGCAGAGTTTGGAGTCATCAGCAAAGAGATAATCAGAACTTTCCAGATGGCCAGAGAGATCGTTGATGAAGATTAGGAATAGGTTGGGGGCATAGATAACTGCCTTGGGGCACTCCAGCCTTGACAGGGAGAGGAGAAGAAAAGATTCCTTTGAGAGCCACATGTTGGCTACGAGAGTGGAGGAAGTCAGTAACCCAAGAGTGGAGTTGACATTGGTTGTCATCGGCAGACAGTTTGGAGAGCAAGACAGGATGCCAGGCTGTATTAAAAGCTTGAGATATGTCTTGACAGACGGCCCTGATTTCACGTCATTGAGGGCCTCCTTCCATTTTTAGGTCTGAATCTGAATCTAAATTTATCATCTGAGAAAGGTCTTTGGAGAAAAGGAATGATTTTATATCAACTGCGATGATGGATTCCACGACCTTGCTGATGATTAGAAGTGAGCTCATAGGTCTGAAGTTAAGTAGCTTGGTTAAGCTTTAAAACATAGAAGCTTTAAAAAGGAAGCAAGATGGTTCGGGTGTTTCCTTGCATCTGAGCGTTCGCAGATAGTTGGTTAATGGTGTTATTGCTTTTAGGTAACAAGAAAGCAGGAAATAATTGTTTTTATATCTGCCATTTTAAGATCAACAACTGAACATGTACATTTTCTTCCTCAAAATTCCTTTATGGGGTGAGGCCGATTGATACTGAGCTGGTGCTCTGCTCTGTCCACAACACTCCTCCACCACTCTCAATCACCAGCCACCTCTCTTCATGAGGGTGAGGGAGAGGGATGGGTATTGCATGTAATTTCAAAACCCACCAATTCTGTGAGAATTATCCTGTCCATAATTCTGAGGAATTAACCTTTCCATAAGGGATGAGTTATTTGTTGATGAATTCAATCTATTCACCCCAACACTGCATATGCATTGTCCTAATTTATGGAGCATACAATGAGAGAGAGAGAGAAGAGAGAGAGAGAGAGAGAGAGAGAGAGAGAGAGAGAGAGAAGAGAGAGAGAGAGAGAGAGAGAGAGAGAGAGAGAGAGAAGAGAACGGAACGACACGAGCGAGAACATTTGGTGTATATTCAAGTCCAGCTGGATACATTTACAGTATTGAAGACAAGATGTACAGTTTTCTGTTTGTTTTAAAGTATAAATCTCATTTTGTATGAAATTTCAAAATATGCTGAGTATTTTTTATTTCTTCCGTTTGTATGGCAGTTTCTGCAACATACCACGCGTGCCTTGCAAATAGAAGATGTATCCTCCAGCGTTGTTCCAGCTGGGGCAATCTACACATCCACCTTGCCAACTGGGGCAGTGGCCTCATCTGCACAGCCAACAGTGACGGTGTCATCATGTGCCATCCCCACTGTGGCGGTGTCCCTGTGCACTGTCTCTCCTACGGCGGTGTCATATTCCATACCTGCTGGGTCAATCTCATGCACGCTTCCTACAGGCACATTCACCAGCAAGAAGCAAGTCATGACGATGTTGCATGGTTTAAGGGAAGGAGTTTTATCGGAATCCACTCTGGAGGTGGGGGATTTGTCCAGATTTCCCAAGGAGGTGGTTGCTGCAATGGCTTCGAATCTCACTACGGAAGCGGGGTCTGTGTCATCCTCTGCACCAGTCAGGGAGGAGACTGCTGCATCAGCTTTGGTACAAGCTGTAGAGAACAGTGTTGTGTCAGTGTCAGTGCCCCCCATTGAGTCCATGGCTTTGTTGGAGTCAGCTATGGAGGCAGAGGCTTTATCGGCATCTGTGTCAGCCTTGGATGTGGGCACTATGCCACCCTCTGTACCTACAGTGGATGTTGAGGCAATGTTGGACTCTGCACTGGTGGAGAACGCCGAGGCTGCACTGGTGTCTGCAAATGTGGTGAAGGATGTGGCTGTTGCTGTACCAGGGACTGCAACTATGTTGGGTGCGAGACTTATCTCAGTGCCAACACCACTGTTTGGGGAGGTGGCTATGTCAATGTCTTTTCCCACATTCAGGGGTGCACCTGTGTCAATGTCTACCCCTTTTTTGGGGGCTGCAGCTGTGTTGGCATCTGTCCCAGTGTTGGAGGCTGCCGCTGTATCGGTGTCTGCTCCTGCTATGGAGACCGGACCTCTGTCGCAGTCTGTGCACGTCATGAGGGCTGGAGCTATGTCATCGTCTGTAGTTAGCGTGGAGGCTGATGCTGTTTTGGAGTCTGTTCCTGCTGTGGAGGCTGGGGTTTTCTCGGCGTCTGCACCTGCCCTGGTGGATAGGGCTGTATCAGCGTCTGCAACCGCCACAGAAGTTGGGGCTGTGTCAGCACCTTCACCCATCATTGAGCATGGGGATGTGTCGACACCTGCACCTGCCAATGATGCTCAGGATGTGTCTGCTCCTACGCCTGCCGTGGAGGCTGGGGTTGTGTTTGTGCCTGCTCCCGCACTGGAGGCTCAGTATGTGTCTGTGCCTGCAACTGATGCGAAGGCACAGGATGTCTCGACGACTGAGCCTACCAAGAAGATGGCAGTGGTTGGACCAGTGGAGGGTGATCCGACGTGTGCTTCTGCAGAGGATTTGTGGTGTAGACCATTTTTGGTGCTGGCAGAGAATATGTGGGGTGTGTCAGCATCTGCTCCTGCCTTTGATGTGGGGCAAATGCCAGCAAACGAGTGTGCGGGGGATGTGCTAGCGCTCTGCACTGGTGCAAGGGATGTGCTGGGCCTCAGTGTTGGTGTGGGGAAGGTGCTAATGCCTGACGAGGGGGAGGTGCAAGCACCTGACAAGGGTGTGGGGGAGGTACCGACACCAGAGGAGCTGTGGTGGAGTGCCGGTGCCAGAGGAAGCTGCGGTGGAGGTGCCAGTGCCAGAGGAGGCTGCGGTGGAGGTGCCGGTTCCACGGGAGGCTACGGTTGGGGTGCCACTGCCAGGAGAGGCTGTGATGCAGGTGCTGGAGCCACGAAAGGCTGCAATGGATGTGCTGGCACCAGGGGAGGCGGCGATGGTGGAGCTTCCGGCACCAGAGGAGGCTACGGTGGGGCTTCCGGCGCCAGAGGAGGCTGCGGTGGAACTTCGCCGCCAGAGGAGGCTGCAGTGGAGGTTCCGGCACAGATGAGGCTGCGGTGGAGGTTCCGGCACCAGATGAGGCTGCGGTGGAGGTTCCGGCACCAGAGGCAGGCTGCAGTGGAAGTTCGGCGCCAGAGGAGGTGTGGTGGAGGTTCCGGCGCCAGAGGAGGCTGCGGTGGAGGTTCAGGCGCCAGAGGAGGATGCGGTGGAGGTTCTGGCGCAGAGGAGGCTGCGGTGGAGATTCCGGCACCAGAGGAGGCTGCGGTGGAGGTTCCGGTGCCAGAGGGGTTGCGGTGCCGGTGGAGGCTCCGGTGCTAGAGGAGGCTGCGGTGGAAGTTCCGCGCCAGAGGAGGTTGGGATGGAGCTTCCCGCTCCTGAGGAGGCTGCGATAGAGGTTCCCGAGCCAGAGGAGGCTGCGGTGGAGGCTCAGGTGCAGAGGAGGCTGTGTTGGAGGTTCAGGTGCCAGAGGAGGCTGTGTTGGAGGTTCCGTACCAGAGGAGGCTGCCATGGAGGTGCCAGCACGGTGGAGGTGCCGGCCTCAGGGGAGGCTGCCATGGAGGTTCTGCCGCCAGAGGAGGCTGCGCTGGAGGTTCCACCGCCAGAGGAGGCTGCGCTGGAGGTTCCACCGCCAGAGGGGCTGCGCTGGAGGTTCCACCGCCAGAGGAGGCTGCGCTGGAGGTTCCACCGCAGAGGAGGCTGCGCTGGAGGTTCCACCGCCAGAGGAGGCTGCGCTGGAGGTTCCCGCCAGAGGAGGCTGCGCTGGAGTTTCCACCGCCAGAGGAGGCTGCGGTGGAGGTTGCGCCACCAGAGGAGGCTGCAGTGAATGTTCTGTCACCGACGAGGCTGCCATGGAGGTTCGCGCAGAGGAGGCTGCAATGGAGGTGCCGGCGCCGGAGGAGACTGCGCTGGAGGTGCCGGCGCCGGAGGAGGCTGTGGTGGAGGTGCCGGCACCAGAGCAGGCTGTGGTGGAGGTGCCGGCGCCGGAGGAGGCTGCGGTGGAACCTGCGGTGCACGTCGACGTTGCGGAGGAGGCATCGGCGCCCGTCGAGGGAGCAGAGGAGGTGTCTTCACACACACCCTGCACACGGTCATGCTCTGTGGAGAAGGTCGCACTACGGTCGTGTGCCTCTGCAGACAGATCTGCATCCGTGCTGAGCTCCGTCGCAGAAGGATATGCTCCCGTACCTTGCTCCGTCGCAGTTGGATCAGTTGCAGTGCCATTTTGCATTGGAGAGAGACTTTTGCACATGCCTTGCTCCGTTGGAGATGTTGCGGCGCTTTCTACATGTGCAGCAGAAGAAGGAGCAGTTTTAGAATGTGCTGCATTGACAGGTAAGCAGTTTGTATTGGGTTCATTTATTTATTTATTTTCCATGCATTTTTGGCAGGACTTTGACATCCTATCCATCACCCTTTGACATATTTGTTGCTTACCCTCTGACTGTCTTTGCTCCCTTCTCCTCTCACATTCCCTTACTTCCTTTTTTCTTTCATACCTTCCTCTTTTCTTCCTGTTCAAATTTTTGTTTCATTTGTGCACAGCATTCATTCCTGTTAAGCCTGATGTTGGCTCAGTGGTTAGGGTGGTGGCTTGGGATCCAAGGGTCCCGAGTTCAAGCCTCGTTGCCCGCTGAATTACTTCACCAGGGGGCTGACTCAGCCTGCCATCCTTCTGAGGTCGGCAAAATGAGTACCAGCTTGCTGGGGATGATCCAGTCATTCGAGTATCCTGCATCAGAGTGGCGACCCGTCCATAATTGTGCCCAATAGCCAAGGAAACTGCTTCGGCAGCACCGACGCTCTGTACAGAGTATGGTTCCAATGGATGGATGGATGGATTCATTCCTATTGTCTATTTGCTTAAAAACTTTTCCATAAGCAAGAGACATTGGAGATGCATGAAGCATTCAGAAAATTGTGATTGATGGAGCAATGCTGACATTTCAGTTTACTTTTTTCTTTGCATACATAATTGCAAAAATTTATGATAACTTTAATCAGGTAAAATTGCACTCCAGCTCTGGGAAGTAAACAATATAGGGGAATTCCTGGCACTCTTGCGATATTCAAGATGGCGTCCAAAATGGCCGCCAAAATGGGTAAAATCATAGAATATGGTATGTAACATCTCAAAAACGTGGCAAATTGGAAAAATAATCATTGGGATTTGGTTCCTGATCATTAGTTACTAGTTTCTGATAATTGGCTGTATACCGCTTTCTGCATTTTGGGTGGTATTGGGCCTCTGCTGCAAACATATCAAATCCTCGGATTCACCTTAAGAGCCACTCATGATTGTTCTGTTCTGCTATTTGCAGCACTTTCTGCCATCCATCACGTTCATCTGCCTTTTTCTGGAAGAGGTGCCTTCCTTTGTGTCGATGCCTGCCTTTTTCACATGCATTCGGCCTTCACTATTGCAGAAAATACAATCATGTTCAAAAATGATCTTTTCTGATGCTTTCTTGCGCTTTACCCTTCCTATATATAGTATATAGGTAAAATATTGCCACGGGGACTCCGCCGATATAATATATATATATATTATATTTATATATTATATATATATATATATATATATCATATATATTGTTACGGCTGTGGAAATTCGCCTTACACCATAAAGGGCCGCGCAGGTGAGATATCTCGATAGGTACATTGTGTAGTTAGCCCAACCCGTTGTATAGAGGGAATTTATTGTGATTCATCCGGGCTGCGATGCTTTGAGTTAGCCATTTTTCTTTTCTGTCGTTATTTTGAACCACCACGTCTCAACGCCATCACACAACAACCACCTTAACCACCACGCCAGCCATCGTCACCAACTACAACCACGCTCCAACCCTCAGACAACACCACAACGCCAACCCTCACCACAGAAGACACTCCACCACCTTCGCCTTTACCTTCACGAAATTCATCCACATCATCGCTTCTACGGCCATTCCAAACACCACCTGTGAACACTGAACGTCGGGCTGTCTAGGGCCCGTTCGGCGATTGGTGCAAACGCACCGAGCCGCGAGTGCGAATGGCGGCCTTTCCGAGGGGAAAATTCGGATCCAAAATGCTACACGCCCACTTCTCCTCCGTCCAATTAGCGAGCGCGGGCGGCTTGGCCCCGCCTCCAAGCGTGTGTATGTGAAGTCCGTATATGCAAATTTTGGATCAGGAGAGGTTCACGCCCATTTTTGCCGACCAATGGCTGACCGGGGGGGGGGGGGGCAGCGTGGCCCCCTCCAATCGCGTTCTGATCCTAAAATTGCATATTGGCTTCTCCTGCACCTATAAAAAGGCGAGCGCAAGGCGAATTGCGAGGAGTTGGGTTTGGAGTTGCTTGGAGAGTGTCGTCGAGAAGTTGGTTTTGGGGACAAGGAGCGTTGCGTTGGTGGAGTTGAGTCAAGTGCGCGCGTGGAGCTGCAGGCAAGGGAGCTTGGGTCCGAGGCAAGGAGGACGGCGTCGGCGACGAGGTTGCGGTGTGGGGGATCGCTCGTCTCGTCGCGGGACCCAAGCCAGCCAGCCACTCCCTCCCCCAGGGCATCAACAATTTCCCCTTCCCCCCGCGCTGAGATAGTGCAAAAGGGGGCCCCGTCCTCCCCCACCCCAAACGTGGTGCCAACGAGCACGCCAAGGGGCACGGAGTCGGGGCACAGCGGGCGGCGCATTTTGTGGCTTGCCCGCAACGCGTCACGAGGACGCGGGTAAGACTCCCCGGTCTCCGGACCTGCCGCTCTCCGGTCACGCGCACATTTGGCCTACGGGCCTGTCTGCCTCCTTGTCTGTGAAGGTGGCTTCTTTCTTTTGCTTTTGTGTAAATGTGTGTTGGCGCCGTCTGTGAAGTAAAACTGTATAGTGTTGCTGTGTGTACGCGTAGAGTCGGTTTTAAACCCTTCCTTTGGCTTTTTATGTGCATTTTGATTCTGTATGGCTGTATATACGTGCTTTCCGTGTGCCGCGGAATAAAATGCTGGCTTGTTGAACTGTTCCCGCTCTACTTCGTCTCCTTCCCTCTATTTGACTCTCCATCCTGCTTCACGTAAGGGGTTCGTAGTGGGTGCAAAATCCCGGTAATTAATCGGAACCGTCAAGGCCGACGATAACA
>CM068955.1:170822549-170836909 GCA_035128595.1 Eptatretus atami
CCTGCATTCCTAGATAATCCTATCTACTTTTGCTCCTTCCCTCGTCATCCCTTACACGAGGGCACGTTCCTTTTAACACTACATAGCTAAGCTACGTCCCCTCTACACATCCAAAGTCTGTCCGTTGTCCAAATATTTTTCCATTCCCATCCTAAATCTCAACTACAATCCCTTCTAACTAATCCATTCACAGCTTCCATTGAGGACTTATCCCATGCCCCATGAAGCCGCGTCTAACTAACACTAACCCCTCCCCTAACTAGTGGTATCCGGTTGCCCGGACAGGGGGTCTCTATACCCCTTGCCCGGGAATCCTGTTCACCCGGAAGCGAGGCTTGGCTTTTTTTTTTTTTTTAAATGCGCGACTGGAGCGCGGAATCGCCAATCTGCGCTCTTTTCCCCGTGACGTCATGCAGCTTTCTCGCAACCTCATCCCTCCTTGGACGGTACCATCCGGCAGGGATCTTCCCTTTCTGCCGGATTTCCAACCATGCGTGCAGCCATGACGTCACCCTGCGCAAACAAAAAACAAAGCCTCGCGTAGTCGTTTCGAGGGGTTCCCGACGGAAACACATGTGCTCTGCTCGTCGGAGCTTTACACACGCGCCCGCCTGGAGAACCCATCCGGTCCAAAATCCATATCCAGCATTACCTTCTGTCCGTCCGCGGATCGGTAATCCACCCGTGCGTTTACGGACCGGGTTTCACTCCCATAGGCGTTGACCTGTGGCGGCTTGTGCCGACGCAACAGCACGGGATCGGCGCGCTGCCGTTGCAACGCGGCACGGTCCCCAAACCAGTACTGGCGCTATCGGCTTTGTCCACTGTCAGGCACCGTTCTTCGCTCGCCACTTCGCCACAAACTCCCACGTGCCACGACGCTCACACACCTCGACATGGACACTCTCACTCGGGCACGCGGTGCGTGTTTGCGCACATGCCAACCGCCATCTCCCTCACATTACAGCGACCTCACCACACTGTTCTCTCTCACACAGGCCGTTCACTCACGCATGCCCTTTCACCGCACCAGGCGGGGTTTCACTTCACACACACCTTTTCACTCAAGCCGTATTTCACTTACACACACTGTCTCTTTCCACACGGTTGTGCTGGAGGCACGCACTTCGGCTCACTCGCACCTCGCACACCGTTTACTACACAGCAGTCCCTTCACACAACGCCTTTCACCCACGCTATGCGCGCGTTGCAGCACACATTTGCCACACTGTGAAAACCACACACCCGGGACATTCACAATGGGGATTAGCGCCACAAGGGCGTTCCCGGGTTTTCATAACCCCCCAAGCTGCCGTGAACCCGTTCGAACACTCACACGCTTCCACTCGCTCCACGACCGGACTCCAACTGGTGTGAATCGCCTCAAGTGGGCATATTCCCTTCCCCTCGATCCTTGAAGGAGGCTATCCGTTTGCTTGCACCGGTCACGACACCGTCCGCCAGCTCGCCCCCCATGGTCCCTCTGCTAACTCAAACACTGTGTGTGCTCATCTTTCACCCCTTCTATCGTGTAGTTCTTCCTCTATTTTTTTCTATCTCCGCGTCTTATACATTTATTTCTGGTTGGCACTTCTGTCTTTATTCTCTGATCTTGTCTCTTGTTTCCTCCTTTTATTTAATTCATTCTCGGACTCATTCTATCTCCGTGTCTTTGGCATACTTCTATTTTGCTTCGTTGGTCTCTGTTACTCCCCTCGTTCATTTTTTATTTTGTGTCTCCTTTATCAGGGTTTTTCCCAATTGTTTCATCCGACGATGATGTCAATCAAGTCCCGCACCACTAACGTTCCTCCCTTGGTCTATCACACGTCCCAACATTTTATTTGCTGTCTACTTCCTGGCTCCTTTTGAGTCGTTCTTCCTCTCTGAGCCGTTTTGAGTTGTTGTTATCGTATCCGGAGAGTTTTTCCATCTCTGTGGACTCAATTTGCTTTCTCCTTGAGTTTGGTTAATTTCAAATTATTAGTCTTTTGTCTTCTCTCCCACTGTTCCTCGTGCTTTCAGTCTCCATCTCATCGTTTTTTCAATTGGCTTAGTTCCTTTCCTGTCGTTCGTTTTCTTTCACTATCTCCTCGTACTCCATCCTTGTTTTTCCTTTGTTGTTCACACTCAAATTCATACTCTTTGTTTTTTATTCCACTGTCTCTCTGCTTTCCTCATTTGCAATTCGTTATTTTCCTTTTCAATTGGCTGATTTCCTTCCTGTCTCATTCCTTGTTCTTTTGTGTTTGCTATTCCACTGTCTTTCTTGTTCCTCATTCTGTTAATCTGGCCTTGGCTCCAGATGTTTGATTCTGTTCAGTGTGGTTTCCTTAACCATTTCATTTCTCCTTCTCTTCTTTCCCTCTCAACATCCTCAGTCGTTTTGTAAATCCCTCTCTCTGTTTGATGTTTCCAATCTCAGAAGAAGCTTTTTTCCCCTTAATTTCTTCCTATACTCCACACCTCTTTCGTATTCCTTACTATTTTCATCCATTAGTTAGGTCAATTCCAATTCGTGTTGTTTTTGTTCCTATCGCATTCTTCCCATAAATTCCTCTCTTATTTCTCCTCCACCTCTTTTGCATTCTTCCTTCTCTTTTCGTCCTTTTCTTACTATTCCTCTAGTTCTCCAGGCGTTTCTCTTTTCTTTTTATCGTCTGCTTCTCGGTATTTCTCTTATTCTATTGCCTTCTCTTACTTCTTCCTTCAGTTGTGCTCATTCCAAAATGTGTTCTCCGTTTTCCTCTTTAGCTTTGTTGTCCCATTTCTTCCTTCCAGTTCGCCAAGCTTGCCAATGTTCGCCTTGCCTCGCCTGCCATGACCACGTGGTTTGAGCGGTTGGGCTGGGAGCACCCGCCTCAGTCGTGCCGTTCGGTTGCGCTATTAATAGCAGTCCTGTCCGTGTTGCGCTGAGGTGCGATTGCGCCGCTATTTGCGACTCGAAGTTTGTTTTGTCGCGCCAAGTCCATGCTCAGTATTATGAGGTGAGCTCCCCCACTGATTGTAATTAGCGGTTGGGTTATAAAAAGAACCGTCCCGGCCATTGGATCCTACTTCAATACACTATCTATTTCCTCAACCCCCTGCTCCCTTCACCTTGAAAAATCCATCTTGCTTCTCGGAATAATTTTTACCTACTCGCAATTTGATGGGAATCGAGGGTCGCTCACCACTCCTTGCGTCCGATTCCCGTTAATTTAGTTGGGGTGGGTGGATTCGGAATCCCACACTTCCTTGAACACCGTGCTTACGAATTGACGCCCGCCCGCGTCAGCGAAACACCGCCCCGGCGTTGCGGAACGACCGCTGTATCAACTATAGCGGGCCGGTTCGACAACCCGAACGAAGCAATTCAGTCCTACAACGAACTGGAAAACAACGCCAGAACAGTCACGGTGGGTCCATTAACCACCACCACGGTCCTAGTCCGTTTCTACCCGCTCGAAATAGGGTCAACGCGATATCGAATACCTTAAGTACTCGCGCGGGTAACCACCCGAGGAAACCGTACCTCGGTGGAGGCCTGCTGGACACGAACCGCTTAAGCGGTCCGTTCCGTTCTGGATAAACGAGCGGGTATTGTGCCAGACCTCGCCGGGAACGATTCTAATTTAAAGGTTATTTTAAAAACCCACTTACTATTCCGAGAAACACATGCAGTTCAATAAGGAGAAAATGACACGCACGAACGGTTAACATTCACACAAGCACATTTATTATTTACACAGATGCACATATACAGCAGGAATGCAAACACTAACATGCACGTATACAGAAGCAAAAGCGCAAAGCAAAAGGTGCTACGACCAGTCTTTAAGCATTTATGTACAGTCACTTAACAGTTCTTACTTGTCCGGATCGGCCCACATCATTCTTCAAAAGAAAAGGAAAAGGGACCCCATCAAAGGCAATCGGGTCAGCTGGGCCCGTAGACGCTTATGGCGTGGGAACTTGGCAGACCGAACGAGTCCCACGAGACCGTTGAGGTTTACCTGCACCCTGTGTTGCCTTGTGGTGTTGAGCCTCGACGTGCCCGTCCCCACGGGCAGCTAGCGTAGCCGCGCTCTGAGCTCTGGGGCCTTCCGCGTGGCCCGGCGAAGCTTCCCCGGCTCTCCATCACACGAGCGCGCAGTGTTTCGCGCCAGACACGCTGGCAGAGCTGCGCCTCCCGCCCACGTCTCTTTCGCGACGCCCGGATCTCCGCCGAGCTGGCTGCTCCCAGCTCCCCCACTCGGACACGAGCCCGCGATCTTCACCCAGACTCCAGCAGAAGCGCCCAGGTCTTCCACGTTCGTCCATGGCTGCGACAACTGCCAGCAACACCGAGAGAGAGAACGAACGCCCGAGAGAGAGAACGAACGCTCCGTGCGCCCTTTTTATTGACCCAGCTCCGCCCCTCGCTCTCGCCCCGCTCCTTCCAGAAACATGCGGAATCTTCCCAGAACATGCGGGAACCTTCCGAACGAAGCATTTTCCCGCCAAATCGGCCTGGGCGCTCCCCGCCGCTGTGGTTGTTCTTCTCCACACGCCGGTGCGGAATCACCGTGAGACGCCATTGGTCCGGGGGAGGCGGGGGAACGGGGCGCCTTCCGCTCGACGTAAGGCCAGGCCTTAGCAACCGTGTACCGAGGTGGAAACGCGGGTGGTGGGTTAGAGGGTGTGGCTTAAGGTGATCAGGATGGCATGCGTTTTATTGAGAGGGCGCGTGTGGTTGTGTGGTGGCAAGGACGGTGGCGTCTGAAGCGGTTGTTGAGGACGATTGTTGGTTGTGGTGGTCCCAAAATAACGAATAAGCAAAGAAATAACGGCTAACTCAAAGATCACAGCCCTGTGCACGAATAATTCCATGAAACAACGGTGCGGGAAATCTAACTGAACACGGACTTTAGCGATGTAACTGATCTTGGGGATATCCTTTATGGTGCTCTGCCGAATTTTCCCACAACCGTAACAATATATTTGTTGCGAATTCGTGCCGGCGGCAAGCGTGCGGCCGCGTCACTCCGAATCGCGACGCCGTGCCCACCGGACGGACAATTCAGTCGTGACTCTCCGGAACTATCCGCCCGGAGCCAGTCACGGGTGGGGCCTTTCGACCTCACCACAATCGTGCGCCAATCGGCCACCCGCGTAGGATAGGGTTGTTCGCCAAACTCGACCTACCTAAGTACCCACGCGGATGGTAAACGGGGCGATCTACCTCGCCGCAGGTCGACTCCGGACACGAGCCGGCTTGGGCGGCCCGTTCCGTACTATCGCGGATAACCGAGCGGTGTTATCGTCGACCTCGACGGTTCAGATTAATTACCGGGATCTTGCACACCGCTACGAACCCTTTACGTGAGCAGGATGGAGAGTCATGGAGGAAAAAGACAAAGCGAACGGGCACAGTTCAACATGCAAGCACTTTATTACACGACATCACGGAGAGCACACTATACAGCATACAGGAATGAAAATGCACATTAGCAATTAAAACCAATGATGCACAAAAAGCAAATTGTAATACGACCGACTACGCGTACACACGGCAACACTTATTAAAGTTTACTTTACAAAGACACGCGCACAAGATTCATACAAAAACCCCGAAGAAAATGGTGCAACTTCCCTTTGGCTGGTGAGTCCCTCTTCCGCGCCGTGGCGTCTGGTCGCGCCTGGCCCGACTCCGTGCCCTGGCGTGTAGGGAGTTCCTCTCTGGCGAGCCCGCGCCGGCACGTGTTGGCCGCCACGCCACGGACGGAGTTTCCGGCGCGTATCCAGCGGCGGATAGAAGGCGGGGTGGGTGGGAAACGTAGTTTGCTCGAGGTCGCGGTGGTGGGAATGCACACGCTCCGTCCTTGCCAGGCGGGGTCTCGGGACCGCCCCACAGAAGACCAGGCCAGCGGCACCACGGAGAGGAAATGGAAAGAGCGAGCCGGAAGACAGGAAGAGGATAGAGAGCAAGAGCACCACCTCAAAGCGCTCCGCCCGTGTCCTTTTTTTTATCGCGTGGGACTCCGCCCTTCCGGCCCTGCCCCGTTTTTCGCCCGCCTCCTTTCGAGCTTCTTGGAGAAGCTTCTCGAAGGGGCGTGCCTCACGCTTTCCCTCCACCCCGTTCCGTCCGGGGCCGCTGCGGGAGTCTGTTTTTGGCTTGGAGGCCAGAGCATTATATCCCCAAAAGAGGCCCCACCTTTTCTCACCTTTGACCTTTGACCTGCATCGCTCTTCCGCCACTCCAAAGCGCGGGAAGTCAACGGAATGAACAGGCGGGGAAACCTGCGCATCCTCGCAGTCCCTCTTCGGCGCCTTTGTTTGCCGTTCGTGAGGGCGAAGATGTAGTAGCGTAGATGTGGAGGCTTGGCGTTCTTAGTGGCAGTGTGGGTTTGCGCTGTGATGGGGAATGGCGTGGTTGTTGAATGTTGTGTGTATTGAAAAAAAGATAGAAAAAGAAAAAACGACTGACTCAAAGCGTCGCAGCCCCGAATGAATCACATTTTAATTCCTTCTAAACAACGGGTTTGGGGCTAACTACACATGTACTTAGAGATATCTCACCTACAGGCCCTTCATGGTGTAATGCGAATTTCACAGCCGTAACACTACCCCCTCCCTTTTTACAGGACTGTCCCGAATGGTCGTCAAATTTCTCGTGTGCCATCATGTGTAGTTCATTCCCCTAGTACTGTTTTACCTTACGGATTCCCTGAGTGCGACATTCATGGTATTCGTGTCCCCAAAAATAATATCCTGAGGCGAGTACTAACATAAACAAACCACTCACACGAACGGACTTAAATAAAATTATGCCGGCGCTTAGACAGACATGCCCCCCCGGGGGCGCCACTATATTTTACAATACAACTTAACACTTTAACCTATATTACACTACTCCATGGCCCAGGTCAATGGACTCTGCAGGGAGCAAAAGAAAACCGGTGCACGGGCCCGCCACTGCAGGCCGTCTTGTAGCTGCCAACGGACAGTTCTTGCAGCTTGCAAACTCGTTGCGTGATCCTGACGCACTGGCATTGAACAAGGGGCGGAGGGCCAAAGCAAACTTGAACGGGGCAAATTGACGAGGGCAGTAGGCATGGATGGCCAAAAGCAGGCAGGCAAGGCATGGCATGACAAGGCCGCTGTAGCAGAACAAGCCGGCAGATGATCGACCGGCACAGGCCTTGGCAGCAAAAACAGCCGGCAGTGGTGAAGCTGACCGCACAGGCCCTTGAGCAACAGCTGCAGACGATCGGCCGGACAGTCCTCGCAGCAAAACAACAGCTGCCATGAAGTTGGCGGCACATTGACCTTGCAGCAAACACAGCCAGCTGATGAAGGCTGGCCAGCCCTTTGCCTTTCGTGGAGGTTGGTGGAGGGAGTGCGGTGGTGCTGGCCACTTCAGAAGGCGGGCTCGGACCTGCCTACTGTCCTCCCTCCCACCTATCGCCTTTGCCTGTCACTGTCTATACCCACTCCCTTAATTTGTCAAAACCCAAATTTAGCCCCAAACTTATTTTTTTTGTTTGTTTTTATTTTCATTTCTTACTTTCCCACTATAATTTCGTTCTCCCCTAACCCCCTTTACTGTCTTTTGTTCGGCTAACCTATCGTCTACTAGCCTACTCCCAATCCCTACGTTCCCTTCCCGGAGGGGAATAAGGAGAGCTAGCGTCCTGTTGTTCGAGGCCCAACCAAGCCTCAGGGATGGCCTCCCCAGACTCAGCGATCTAACCCAAAGTGGGTCCAGCAGGCCCACAACGAGAGTGAAGGGATGGATGGTGCGGAGGGTACACTCCTAATCTACCTATTCCAATTTACCTTTTAACTACACCGGGGCTTTTCAACAAGCGCCTCTCGCTAAACTTATTGGTTCTATCAACCCAGATTCCCGTCGCCTGTGTATGTTGTCCTCACAATTTCGGCCTCGCCCCCAATTTTCTTCCGTGCCCTCATACGTCTCATGGCTGGGACGCGGTGGCTCCCTTGGCAGGCAGTGCGCCTCTGCGATTCCCAAACGATGGCACCCCCCGGCACTACACTGCCTCCGAGGCCTACCAGCTCCCTAAACACTGGCGAGTGCCCTCCCTGGCGACTCTCCTGAAACGCTTTCACGTGGCCAGTGCTGGCCTCCCGGGCCCCTTCCGAGGGTCACCCGTGCCCCCAAACACTGCCCACGCGTATGGCGCCCCGGGCCCCCGCATCATGTGGGCGCACCCGTGCCCACTACGCTATCCCGGCCCCCCATGGGCCCTTGGCCTACCACGCGACTAAGCCCGGTCCCGGGGACCCACCTCAGCGAATTACTCACCTTTCCAGCCACGCTCCCAAGCCCGTCACAGGGCTTCCTTGCACCCCTCCAAATGTGGTATCGAGCCTACTTCCCACCAACCAACAAAAACGACTCCATTTTTCAATTTTCGCTAACCCACTAACTCACTGTTACACTGGACCCCGGGGTCCCTTGGGGGGAGTCACTTCCTCCCCCCAATCACTCATCGCACCATGCATTCCACAATCGCTCCATACATACAGACCGCTGCCTCACCCACTCATCAAATTTACATGTTCCTTCCACCACTTCTCAACTCACACCGCTGAATCTTGCCATCCTGCTCACTACATCCCCTAACTAACTCGTGCTCCCACGTCGTCCCTTACACTATAGCACGTTCTTTTACCTACGTAGCTAAGCTACGTCCCCACACACATCCCACAGTCTGTCACTGTCCTCAAATCCATTTAAAATCATTTTCCCAACCTAAATTCATCTAAATCCCTCTACCTATCCATTCACCGGGCCCCATGAGGACTTTCCCCTGCCCCATGAAGCCGGTCTAGCTAAAGCTTTAACTTCCCCCTAACTGGTTGTATCCTGTGCCCTGGGCCAAGGGGGTCTTTCCACCCCTTGCCCAGCGAATCCTTTTCACCCGAAAGCGAAAGGCTTGCTTTTGTTAATTTTTTTTTTCCAATTACGTGAGCACCAGCGCGGCAACTCACAGCTCGCCGCACTTTGCACCTTGCCCGTGACGTCATGAGCTGTTCGTGTACTCGTCCCTCTTGGACGGAACGACTCCGGCAGGGGATTCACCCTTCCTGCCGCATTCAAACCCTACGTGCAGCCATGGACGTCACCTGCGCACCCCAAAGCAAACCTCGCACTTCCGAGGGGTCACCCACGCAACACATGTTGCTCGCCCGTTGGAGGCTTATACACACGCTCGCCCGTGAAGAACCCGTCCGCGTCCAAATCCGATCTACCTGCCTAACCTTTGTCCGTCCGCGGAATCGGCAACATCCACTGCTGGCGTTCGGAACTGGGCTCACTCCCGCAGCGAGCACGTGGCGCCGTTGCGTTGCATGGCACGGACCTCAAACGCGCTCGCCTTCGGTTGAAGGCGCGGGTCCCCATTACAGCTACGGCCGCTATTCGCCCTTGTCTCTCTGTCGCCGTTGTCGTCTCCATTCAACCCGCACACCTGCGTGTCACGACGTCTCACTCTCCATTCCATCACACTCACCCCGGGAGACGCGGGTGCATGCTCACGCATGCCGGACCGTTCATCTCCTTTCGTTACCGCTTCTTACACACATGGTCTCTCCACCACTCGGACGGCTTCATTCACTCGTGCCATTTCCCTCACATTAACACGCATACCACTCACACACGCGGGGCACTCAAACCCGCGGTGCCTCATCCACACACGGCGCGCCTGGGAAGCACGCACTCTGGCACACTCGCAACCACACCACTCACAAACGGGTCGCTACACACATGGCGGCGCGCACTCACACACCGGGGGCGCACTCACCACCTTGCACCACACACGCCGGGACCAACACGCTGTGTTATTCGTGTCCCCACAAGGGTCCCGGGGCCTCTATACCCCCCAAGTGCACGTGCACCGTTCGCAGCCACTTCACCCCCTCGAACTCGCTTGACACGACCGAACCCACTGGTCGTGACTCGCCTCAAGGGGCATACTCCCTTCCCCTCGCTTCCTGTAGGAGCCATCCAGCTGCTCGCACCTACACGCTCGCAAGCTCCCCATCATCGTCCTCCACTAACTCCGTGTGTGTGGTCGTCCTTAACCCCGTCCCAATTCACCCTCTATCTCCCGTGTCTCTGCCAACTCCGGTCACCTCTTCCACCCATTACCTTCCCTTGTCTCCACTAGTTTATTTCTTTTATTCGTCACCTCGTGTCTCGTCTCACACGGTTTTCGGTCTCCCCATTTTTAGTTTTTCCCTTGTGTCCACCGTCACTTTCTCCGTCGTTGTTACCTCCACGTGTCTCGTCCTACACGTCCCCCGAATTATTTTCTCTCACCCGCCTCCATTGGCGGCCTGACAACCGTTTGCACCCCCTCTCAGCTCGTCGCTCCCACACGTGGCGTCGCCATTACGCACCCCCTGTTATTGCCTCATGCCCGCCTGCAGGCTTCGGCCCATTTGCTGGCATCTTCCACCCCGCATTTTTTTCCATTTTGTTTTCCATTCCGGTTCTTCACCTGTTGTAAATTCGCATTCATTTGAAAATATATTCATCCTGCACACATTTGTTTTTTATTTTCATTCATTTGTTGCGTATTTCCATCCATTTTTCCGTTCATGCTTTTATTTCGTTTTTCATTGTTGCGCATTCGTTTTCATTCTTGCATGTCCCCACTGATCCTGCCAGCATGGCGCATAGCTGGGCCATGCGGGTACATCGGCTGAGTTCGATTCGGGCCAGATTGGGGGCCGTTTTGGCGGGGGGGGAGGTGTCATACACGCGGCCTCTGCCGCTGCCGCGCCCCGTTTCGGGTTCTGGGTTCGTTGCGGAAATTCATCCTGCACCTAATCACTTTCCTACACGGGGATTCATCCTGGAACCAGGATTCTAAAAAGTTCTAACATCCATATCACCCCCGCCACCCACTCGCCTTGAGGACTCCATTCTTAATTTCTCGTAAGGGTGTTATTTAATTGCTCGTAACTTGAGGGAATCGGGGCGTCGTTCCTCTCACCCCTGCAACCGATTTCCGCTGAATTTAGCTGGAACGGAGAGTTGTTCCCGCTCCTGACACCAGTGTTGCTAATTCCACCCGCCGGCAGTGCGGACGGCCGCGTCACTCGAATCGCGACCGCGTCGCCCACCGGACGGACAAATTAAAGTCGTGACCCTCCTTGGAACATCTCACGGAGCAGTTACGGGTGGGCCTTTCGACCTCACCACAATCGTGCCAATCGGCCACCCGGTAGGATAGGGCTTGTTCGCCAAACTCGACCTACCTAAGTACCCACGCGGATGGTTAAACCGGGCGCATCGTTACCTCGCCGCCAGGTCGACTCCGGACACGAGCCGCCTTGGGCGGCCTCGATTCCGTACTATCGGAACCGAGCGGCGTTATCGTCGACCTCGACGGTCAGATTAATTACCTGGATCTTGCAGCCCGCTACGAAACCAATGGAAGAAAATGGAGATTTCAATGAGAAAAGACAAAGCGAAACGGGCCACAGGTTCAACTGCAAGCAGCTTTATTTACACGACACATTTACACAGCGTGGGCACGTGGCGGATCCGCGGAGTCCGGAGCGTGTGGCGGGGCGTACGCGTGGCGGAGAAAGGCAGGAGTCCGGAGCGTGGGGGCGGGAAAGGGGAGTCCGGAGCGGTGCGGGCGGAGAAAGGAAGGGAGTGCCTGGAGCGGTGGCGGCGGAGAAAGGCGGAGTCCAGGAGCGGTGGGGGCGGAGAAAGGCGGAGTCCGGAGCGCGTGGCGGGCGGAGAAAGGCGGGAAGTCCGGAGCGAGGTGGGCGGCGGAGAAAGGCGGAGTCCGGAGCGGAGGTTGGGCGCGCGAGAGAAGGCGGAGTCCGGAAGCGGTGGGCGGCGCAGAGAGAACGCGGAGTCCGGAGCGCGCGCGAGAAACGGTCGTGGAGGCTGGGCGGAAGAAAGGCGGAGTCTGGAGCGGTGGGGACTGAGAAAGGGTCGGAGTCCGGAGAGCGGTGGGCGGAGAGGGCGGAAGCCTGGAGCCGGATGGCAGTGGAGGCGGCGGCGGCGGAGAAAGGCGGAGTCCCGGAGCAGTGTGGGCGGGCGAGAGCATCGGAGCAGGTGGCGGGCGGAGAAAAGTGCGGAGTCGGGAGCAGGTGGCGGGCGAGAAAGCGGAGTCCGAGCAGGTGGTGGGCGAGCTAGGAAACTGGCGGAGTCCTGAGCAGGTGGTGGGGCGGAGTTAACCGGAGTCGGGCAGGTGGGCTGGCGGAGAGAACGGCGAGTTCCGGAGCGGTGGGCGGGCGGAACGTCCGGAAGTCATGCGGAGCGGAGCGGGAGCTAGTGGGCGGGGAGAGACGGCGGAGTCCAAGCAGGTGGGGCGGGCGAGAACGAGCCGGAGCAGTGTGGCGGGCGGAGAAAAGCGGAGTCTCGGAGCAGGTGGGCGCGCGGAGAAAGGCGAGTCCGGAGCAGGTGGCGGGCCGGAGAAGCGGCGCAGTCCGGAGCGCGGTGGGCGGCGGGACACGGCGAAGTCCGGAGGCAGGTGGGCGGCCGCGGAAGTCCGAGCAGTGGAGACGCCAGTGCGGAGGTGGCCGGCGGCTATGGCGGAGAGTGGTGGCGAGGGCTGACGAGTCCCTAAGGGCAGGGCGGGCGTGAGCGGAGTCCGGGCAGGTGTGCCGGAGCCGGAGCAACGGTCGAGGTCTGCGGAGCAGGAGTGCGCGGCGGCGGTGAGGCGGAGCGGGCAGAGGTGGCCAGCAGGTTGGAACGGCGGAGTCGCTGAGCAGGTGGCCGGCGGAGAACCGGCGGAGGTCTGAGCGAGTTGGGGGCGGAGAAAGGCGAGTCCGGAGCGGTGCGTGAGAAAAGGCGGAGTCCGGACGGTGGCGGAGAAAGGCGGAGTCCGAGCTGTGGGCGGAGACGGAAGAAAGGCGGATCGGAGCGGTGGCGGGCGGAGTCCGGATTCAGAGTGGGCGGGCGGAGTCCGAGCAGCGTGGGCGGGCGGAGTCCGGAGCAGTTTGGGCGGGCAGAGAACGCCGGAGTCCGAGCGCCGCGGGAGAAAGGCGGGAGTCCGGAGCGGGGGCGGGAGAAGGCGGAGTCCGAGCGGCGGGGGAGAAAGGCGGAGTCCGGAGCGGTGGAGGAGAAAGGCGGAGTCCGGAGCGGTGGCGGAGAAAGGCGGAGTCCGGGCAGGTGGTGCGGTGCGGGAAAGGCGGAGTCGGAGCAGGTGGGCGGCGGGAAAGGCGGAGTCCGGAGCAGGGGGCGTGCGGAGTCCGGAGCAGGTGGCGGGCGGAGAACGGCGGAGTCCGGCATCAGAGTGGGCGGGCGGAGTTCCGGAGCAGCAGTGGGCAGGGCGGAGTCCGGAGCAGGGGCGGGCGGAGACCGGAGCAGCTAGTGGTGCGGGCGGAGAAGGCGGAGTCGGAGCAGTGTGGGCGGCGGAGAACGCGGAGTCCATAGCAGGTGGGCGGGCGCATGGAAGAACGGCGGTAGTTCCGGAGCAGGTGAGCGGGCGGAGAACGGCTGAGTCCGGAGCAGGTGGGCGGGCGGAAAACGGTGGAGTCCGGAAGCAGGTGGCGGGCGCCGAGAACTGCGGATCTGCGAGCAGTGTGGACAGCGGAGAACGCCGGAGTCCGAGAGGGTGGCGCGGGCGGAGTCTGGAGCAGTGTGGGCGGGCGGGAGAACGGCGGCAGTCCGGAGCAGTGGCCGGGCGTGGAGAAACGGCGGGTCCGGAAAGGCAGGTGGCCGGGCGGGAGAACGGCGGAGTCCGGAGCAGTGGCCGGGCGGGAGAACGGCGGAGTCCGGAGCAGGTGGCCGGGCGGAGACGGCGTGAGTCCGAGCAAGTGTTGGCCGGGCGGAGAACGGCGGAGTCCGAGCAGGTGCCGGAGCGGAGAACGGCGGAGTCCGAGCAGTCGTGGCCCTGCGGCGGAGAACGGCGGAGTCCGGAGCAGGTGGCCGGCGGAGAACGGCGGAGTCTGGATCAGTTGGGCGGGCGGAAGAACAGCGAGTCCGGAGCGCGTGCGGCAAGTCTCGTCAATCCAAGGCAAGGTCTTTCTGGTTGGGTGCTGCCATGTTTGCATGCACGATCACCACTGCTCGGTGAATGTCGTAAGCCAAATGTCCCATTTTCACATGAGGTTGCTGTTTTCACCCGATGAGCTGAGCTTTAACAAGCTCGTTCTGCTGTTCTCTGCCGAATCGATTGCTTCGGGCCTAACGGAGGCTTGCTAACGTCATTGCCCCTGGGGGCATAGTGGTCAAGACCTCAGCCGCCACACCGCGCAGTGCCGCCACGAGATGGATCCCACTCTCGTCCGCGCTCTAGCCATTACCCCTGGCCACGTGGTCAAATTGGGCCAAATACGCCCTCAGGTCGGTCTTCCTGTCGTACGGAGCTTGCGGCACGGTCCGGCCTACCGGGTTCCTTATC
>CM068955.1:170839862-170858742 GCA_035128595.1 Eptatretus atami
CGTCTCCCGCTTCGTGGCACTTCGAGCCGCTAAGTGTCGATCCAGGGAGATGGCATGCCCGACAGGCGTGAAGGAAGGACTTTGGGCAGATGGGTGGAGTCAGCAGCAGTGTGCGGTGAAGAAGGGGTGGAGTCAGTAGGCAGAATCTGGAGCAATGGGCGGATGAGTGGAGTCAGCGGCAGTGGGCGGTGATGAAGGGGCGGAGTCGGCAGGCAGAGTCAGAAAGCGGAGTCAAGCAATGGGCGGATGGGTGGAGTCAGCGGTAAGGTGGTGAAGAATCTGGAGTCAGAAGGCGAATGGGTGGGTTGTCAATCCCAGATTCCAAGATGAGCAGGATGAGCCGACAGGAATGAGCAGACAGAAGCGGTGCGCAGGAACGATGACAGGAACTGGCACTCGAACTGAAAATGAAATCCACCAGCAGATTGGTGGATCTGCAGGAATAATGGTAACGTGGTGGATAACGCAGCGCAGGAAAGACGACCACGAGCCCAGGACGAGTAGGACATGCCGACAGGAAGGAGCAGACAGAGCGGTGAGCAGCCATGACACTAGCGGCTCCGCAACCTGTCATTTTATAGACCCTGTGGTGTGGGGCGGGGGCGACGACCCGAAGCGATGTCGTCACCCGAATCGGGCCCTCTGGTTGGGCCCCGGCTATCACACGGGCCGTCCACCTTGACCGGAAATGGGTACACTTTACTTCCGGCTGGATGGTTCCAAGCTGCGGAATGGTCTCGCTCCGAGCACCGTGACACGAATCACCCTGATTTGAACTTCCGGGCCGTCCACGGCGACCGGCGGTCAGCGCCGGTCAATGCGCTGCCTGTCTGTAAGCCATGTGGCCCGAGCTGTACAGCGCGCCTCTGCCTGGATGCAGCCTTGCCAGGCTGAGAGGGGAGAGGACGTTCGCCATCCGCGGGAAACACCCGCGGCCGCGGTGGTCAGCGAAGACCGATGGTAAGATGCTATGGTAACACGTGCGCAGACCCGAACATGATGTGCGCCACTCCTGCCCTGCTCCGTGTGCGATGATAAATTTTCCCGGGACTGCAAGTGGGTCCGCCGCCATTAAGCACGTGGCCATTTATCAATGGTGGTGTCGTGTGCACGGTACCAGCCCTGATCTGTGTCAGGGAATTGAGGGAAAGGATTGGATATAATTATTAGATGGAGATTTGGATTGAAGAAGAGTGCGCCGCGTGCATACTGGAATTTGTTTGCACTTGGTGTGCCGCTCCATCTATTTCCTCGGCATGGCATTACTGCAGCGTGCCGTTAGGTTGGTTATCCTTCTAGTCTTGGCAGCGACATTCCTGCAGTGACGCGGTCATGTTGGTTAAGCCTGTCACATTTGCTCTATGGCTAGGATACGGCGCCCGTACCCCCCCCCCTGAATTGACAGAAACGTGCAGGCGGCCGCAGGTTCTGAGGTGGCCTCAGGGTGGCCCTACGCCGTATGGCTATCTTTTACAGGCCGCAGGCGTCGCCGTGGAATTAATAGCGCGGAGTTACAACTTTTTTTTCATTTTCATGTTGGCCGTAGCAATTCGACAAGCCAAGTGTGACGTAGGATGTGTTCCACGTTCGACTGTTAACGTAGGGCGTACGGTGGGCTTGCGTTATTTGTGGCGGCTGCCTCGGCTCTTATCAATGAAAAATGAATTTTGCCAACCCCAAGAAATTACGGCGGCCGAACTATTTCCACGGTCGCTGTAGGGGAGTCTAAGGCGTCCCTGTTTTTCGTACGGCGGTCTGTGTGACTACCTGCGGGCAACGCAGGTCGACCACGGTTCCCTATGCCGCCGTGCGTCTTCGTACGGCCCCCGTGGCAGTCTGCGTCGACCGTGCGTCCACCGTGCGCTACGCGCTAGAGATCGGAGTATAGGTGTTTGCCTATACTCCGAACTGGTTATATTCAGTTATATATATTATAGTTATAGTATATTCAGTTATATATACTGGTATATTCCGAACTGTCATATTTTTACTTCAGTAAAAAAAGAACTGGTATATATACCTACTCATTACCGTCCCTCTGGCCGCACGTTCGCCTTAGGGCCCCCCTGCGGTCGCCTTGCGGGCACCTTGAGGCTACCTTGCGTCTGCCTTGAAAATTATATGGCCGCCGCAGGGACGCCCTAAGGTCACCGTGCGACATCAAATCAAAGACCGTACGGCACCCCCACGTTTTCGGTCTCCACAATTTCTAAATACGCCGTGCGGCTCCCTGAAAAATAAAAACATATGTGACTGCTACATTGTGTGACCGTGAAAATACTGCGGCTGCCCTATAATTGCTAGTGGCCGTAGATTTTGTAGACCCTACGGCCGCCGTGCCAAATGTGACTTAGGCCTTACTCTTCTAGTGGCCTGAACAGTGGGTGGGGGGTCGTCGCTGTGGGGCACGCGCTCTGTGCAGTGCTGGCGTTTATTGTTTGTTTCCACTGCTGTCCTTGATCTTCTGTGGGGACGCATTCTTGCGCGAAGGGCGCGGCTGTGGTTTTTACATATGGGTGTCCGAGCGGAGTGCCTCCTGGGCGCGCGACGACCCCTTGCTTGGATTTACCTCAGCAATCGAGAAAAAAAGAATAGGAATTAGGTTCAGAGGCTTAATCAGACCTAGCTCTGCGATTTACACAACGCACTTGTCCCTTTTGTCCCATTAGACAAGAAGGAAGGGACTATCTGAACGTACATTAATGAAATAACTGACTTGGGTCCACTGTATGTTGGCTGGTGTTGGTGTTGGAGGTATGAGGTTTCCAGAACCACAACAATATTATAGAAATATATATACACATACAAATATATATATATATATATATATATATATATATATATATATATTCATAAAATAGAATCACAAATTTCAAGAAGGAAAATAACATAACCTCCACTGGTCGATCCCATATGGAGCGTGTGCTTCTCGTTCAGGTAATAAGCAAGAGCAGACCTGGTCTCAGGCAACGTTTCACCCTTTTCCCAACAACCTTCCTCAGGCCAAAAGATCCCATATCTCTGAATGTCCACTTTTTTTGTGATGCGACCATTCATTTCCGGTTCCATGCTGTTGCGTGAGTTCAATGGAGGTTTTATTTTGCCAAACCTGAACAAATAAATGTCAAATTGCATCATCAAACAAACTTGATCAATGCCAAATGGAGTTGAGGCAGTTCTCCAGGCAAAAGGGGGTCACACTGATTTCTGAATATATGTAAAAGCAGATTTGATTGTTCCTGTTCTTATTAGTGTTACTCTATCCTTCAGGGTTCCTGGAAATTCTGATAAAGTGCTTTTGTTTTCATAATATATTTTAGTTTGTGAGTAATTTTGGTATCACATCTAACTTGATAAATTTGCTCCTGGATTCGAACTTTTATACCCTTCTCTGTATCAACAATTATTGGATGATAATTTTCTGTGGCCCTGCTGTTGTATCAAATCCCATCATCCATCCTTGATTGCTCTATCCACCAGTTTTTAATATGTTCACTTGTTTTCAATTTGTGCATTTTTATTAGAAGCAATTATTGTGTGGTTTTTAAGTTACAGCTTTCAAATGAAAGCAGAAATGTTCATTGAAAATTTTAGGGGGAAGTTGGAATGTCCATTTGCATGAATACAGGCAATTAGTTCAGACCAGCCGAAACCCCGTCACAGACGGATGAGCCCAATGTGACAACCAGTGGCGGCTCCTGTAAGAGCCGGATCCCAGTCGATGTACTTCATGGCCTTACCTAATGAGGCCTACAAAACGTCCTTGTACACGACATTTTTGGTGTACACTACTCCTTATGAAGAAGTCCCCTGATTTGTGCACGTGTCTACTTTGATGTACAAACACCGTGTCAAAACTTCTCAGGTCACAGTTCCGAGAAAAATGTGACATGACCGCGAGGAGGAGCACAAAATTGGTCCTTCAGTATTAATATATAGATACAATGTTTCTTGTTACATTTTTTTGTGTCAAATTCACATTCTGAGGTAGTCAGCATGTGCAGAAGAGGTTTTCATTGCAGACGCTATTTTCGAGAGTGGAATTAACACCTCTCAGTGGTAACGGTCTGTCGACACAGACGTAATGACGTCAGCGAATGACCGATGATGTCATGACGTCCAGACGCCTCTCAGCGGTGACGTCCCACGTCGCCATTGTAAACGAATGTAAAACGAAAAGTGTTTATTCTGCTTCAGAGTTGAAGGTTGACTATTGCCACTATGTGCGATGCACTCTTACAGGTACGAAGTTTCTCTTCAGTCCAGGTCACAGTACCGAGAAAAACGTGGCGCGACCGTGGAGGAGCACAAAATTGGTCCTTCAGTAATTGATATATAGATACTAAAAGCATAATAGTTCCTCTTCCTGTTTTATGTTTATTGTATAGAAATATCATGTTGGCATGAATTTTCATTACTTACATGTACTGTAAACCAAAAAGTTATATTGGACAACTGAGATTGTTTATGCTGTCCAGGTGGTTTGCTTGTGCAGGAGTTGCATAAACCTGAACACCTGAGCGCACTGAGCCATGCTACCAAGGAGCAGGTAAGAATATTTATTCGGTATTTTCCTTCGGTCACACTCATATCGCAGGTGTTAACAACATATAGCAGTTAATTACTCTATTATTGTATAGAATTTGCTGTTTCATACAGCCATGGCTTTAATGGATTTGAGGGACCCTGTAGTTTCCAGTTACAAAACCACTTTATAATTGAGCTCCTAGTTATATTGGCCAGAAATGAGTCATCTTTCATTCTGGAGGAAAGGTTGTTTCATAGGTCAAGGTACCAGCAATAAGGTGTTTTTGTGTGTTGTAATATTTTTTGCATGAACAAGCATGCTTAGCATAAACACTCATGAAATACTACCTAATGCTCTTTCTTTCGAACAGCATTTTCCTTGATGTGAATTAACGCAACGACTTTGTTGTTAAATGTTATTCTGCCAGCAAAATTTGATAGGTCAGACACAAGTATGCCACCATTGCAATGTCCTGCTTGAACTTCAATGGGATGATAAGATGAGCATTTAAGTCAATGCCAACTTGCCAAACTGCAAAATGCCTTCATGTGACACTGAGATATGGCTTTAAAAAATTTTTTCAAGACAAAATGACCTGAAAACGTATTTTAACCCCCAGCTCTAATAATTTGGGGGACATTGTACCATATAATTTTTTTTTAATGCCCATGTGTCCTTGTGATCTGCCAATGAGACACTTATGAATGACTTATTTTTACCTTCTTAGAACCTTTCTCACTGAACAATTATTTCCTCATTTTTCACCATTCACATGAATGTCCTCGTGTTTAGTCCGAATTTCTTCCATGTCTGATACAGGTTCTTACAAGAGTTGAAAAACGCGATAATCTCAATCTTCTTTTAACGGGTGTCTGATCGACGCTTCACAGGCGTGTCCATTTTGATCATGATGAAAGACGTTTTACGACCCTTTATTACAAAGGGTCGTAAAACACCCTTTACGACCGTTGATGAACAACGTTATTTTGAATGTCCAACTCTTGAAAGTACCAGTGCATGGCCTGTTCAAAGCAAGAGCAAGTCCACCGATCTTCAAATATGATCCGTTCTCCCCACAAAGATATCAAGGCATTCATTCACCACAGCCTTCAAACTTTCAGTCTGCCGGTCTGCAGAAGAGTTTGGGAACTGGGAAGCTGGAAGGCGATTTGTCATAGACGAGTCAGTGATTTGGCACTGGCGAATAAGCAAGGCAACGATAGAGAATATATATATATACATTTTTCTTTAAGGGTGAAAAATGGGTGCGGTTAATATATGTCGCTGTTAATACACTAGAAAATAGGGTGCTCCCATTTTTTATGTGATTTTTTTTCTTTTCACAATTCAGAGATGGGGCCAAAATACTTATTGAATACTTATTGATGCAATAAATTTCAACTTTCTTTTCAATCAATTTGTAAACATTTCTAAACACATGTTTGCACTTTGTCATTCTGGGGTATTGTGTCGATCAGACAATGTTTTAAAATTTAATCAATTTTAAATTCAGGCTGTAACACAAAAAATGTGACAAAAATCAAGGGGTGCGGATACTTTCTGAAGGCACTGTATGCTGTCAGATTATCACAGTAAGAGCTTGTTAGTAATTCTCAAGACTTCAGCGAGTCATTAGCTTCCGGTAATTCTCAAGCAGTCCAATTGTGCTGCAATGCACATGTTAAACCCCAAGCTTATTAGGCTACAATGGAGGTGTATATTTTTTTAAGTTTAGATAAAAGGTTCTAGAAGAAAAATGATGTATTATAATTCACAATGCAATGCATTTTTAAGATGGTGGCACCATGTAACGAAGGTTGGTCTTGTGTCGGTGTGGGAAATCTGGAGCAATAGTGCTTTCACTTTAGTTTTCGTGGGTAACACGCAACCAAAATTTTGATGAGGTGTGTGTGTGTGTGTGTGTGTGTGTGAGATATATTTATTTTTCTGTTTCTTTTCAACCCAAGGGTGCTTCTGGAATGCAGCACGCCCCTTTTGGCACCAATTCCTCTGATTCTTTGGTTGCTCTGCAAGCTCTGGGTGCAGTACCGATCAACGTCCCAAATGATGTGATTCAGATTCCAGCAATAACTCATTTGACTGATTCTCAACTCAGCACTGATTCAGAGACACTATCCCTCTCTTCTGTGCCAAATATGGAGGAGGAAGATGAGATCGTCAAGAGAGCCAAGCAGGTGTGAACAAACTTTGAATGTTGGACAAATGTCGGCTTGACTCTGGTATATAAGTATTTAACTGGCACCACTTAGATCATTCCAGCTTCACTTACTGAATGTTTTTGTACAAAATGGACAAATTTGACTTTTTTTTAAAGTGTTTTCACTTTTCTGCTTTGAAATTGGTCAGCATTTTGTTGATTAAATGTGAGTTATTGTTTTTATCCTCTGTTGATGCTATGCTATCCAAGTAGCAACAATGGTGGTTTATTTTGATTCATGAATTTCAATTTCAAATTTATTTAGTTGTATTTTGTGTGTTTACATGGCTGCACTTTAACTTTTTTTTAAAGGAAATGAGTGAAAATGATCTCCACTGACACAGTTCTAGAGGTAATCTGGAAAAAACTTGTTGTACCATCTAGATTTGCCTTTCATAGACATTGTAAATTATTAGGTCATCTCTACCGAGATGACCTAATAAAGCCCGACCAAATGTCTGTCCGTCCGTCCGTCAACAATTTTTCTTTCCGATCTTGATGAAACTTAGTATGTGCGGTAGAGGTCGTTGAGTGTTGCACAACGATATAACTTTGTCTGGGTTCAAGGTCAGGGTCAAGGTCACGAGGTCACGTAAGTTATATAAAAATCGCTATTTTCAAAACCTATCTAGTCTGCCATTCTACAAGATATTCGGCAACTGTTTATTGATTATGATAGTAAAAAATATTATCTTGTATCTAACCGGACAGATTTTTTGAATTTCCGTCCCGTTTGGCCGCCACGTAACCTGGAGATGGACAAAAACACCTCCCGGTACAAAGAAACTTTTTACTTCCGATCTTGATGAAATTTGGTATGTGGGTAGAGGTCGATGAGTGATACCCAACGACATATTTTTTTCCCGGATTCGAGGTCAGGGTCAAGGTCACGAGGTCACGAAAGTTGTGAAAGTCGCCATTTTCAAAACCTATCTAGTCTGTCATTTTAGGAGATATCTGGCAACGGTTCATCGATTATGATAGTAAAAAACATTATAGAGATGACCGTCACCCCCACACGGGGGTAATTTTATAATGTTTTGAGATTTCATTTTTGTATCCTCCACCTCCTTGAAACTTCACGAGACCTCGAACGGAAAAATGACTTTCACTTACTTGATGGATTACTAGCATTTTCATGCCTTATATTACATGGCAATCGTTATTTTTTACTTTTGTTGTATGCCACAGCATCAACCTGTAAATTATTAATATGAAAATTATTCAGAAAATTGTGGGAATGAGGTGCAGTTGTCCAAGATGCACTGGCAACATTCTTATTTTTCAATGTAGTTGCCCTTGACTTTGATGCACTTGCTGCACTTAGCCTTCAAACTGTCTATAGCAGTAAAATGGAAGTTTAGAGATTGCCTCGCTCTCGATTACTTCTTCCTTTTCGTCATTGTGGAATTACAGGTGATAATCGGTGGTGGTGGGTTGAATGGCGGGGGATGGTGGGTGGCATTGGGGAAGTGGGTAGGCACAGGCTGTCTGGGTTGATCCATCTGTTCAAAGCCAGTGACAAATGGTGGTTTGCACAGAGCAGGCCTTGTGTGCATCTATGTTGTGAAGGAGAGCACTCGTTTGATCAACATCATTTTGCACTGCCAGGTGAGGGTTCGGTGCAAAATGTATTGGGTGCTTGTGATCCCTTGCGCTTCCATTGCATGGATCTTAATTTGGTTCCAGAATATGATTAGTGAAAGCAATGTTTTACATTTTATCAAACGAATGATCATCTGCTGGATCTGTGTTAACAGTTCGAGAAACTCGTGACATTATTTCGACCTTTGATATAAATTGTGTGTGTTGAGGATTTGTGGGAGCTATGTTGCAGAGATACGTGCAATTGTTTGTGGACGATGGTAAAAGCGGAAGCATTCATCGTGATTCTTAGCTCATTCTTTTCACGTACATTTTATCCTGTTGCAATGCAGGAGGCTGAGGTACAAATGCGAGTTGCCCAGCTTAAACAGAAAGGCTTATGGTCACTCAAAAAGCTGACACGCTACCCAGAGCCATCTCGTCCAAAGAGCCACCAGGATTACCTTCTCGAGGAGATGCAGTGGCTTGCTGGGGACTTTGCTCAGGAGCGCCGGTGGAAAAGAGCTCTCGCCAAAAAGGTGTTGTTGCTATCATTCCTGTCATCACTTCATTTTATTTTGCTTATTATTATTATTGTTACTATTTTTATTTATTTATTTTGTAAAAGTGAATATCGAACTGAATTTCCAAATCTCATTTCTATCACTAACTAGCAGTACCTGGCATTGCTTTTGTGCTGTTCTAATCCTTTTGGCATTTTGAAGAAATAATTTTGGGTTTTGTTCTTTTTTTCTTGTGGTTGCCAAAAACACTTCCCTTCACCCACTAAGGAATGGGTTTGGGTTTCATTTAATATTACCTTTCACATAGCTAATAAAGGCTTAGGCACGATACAGCAATTAAAAATCCCCAAAAACTTTTTTTTCAATTTTTTTTTGTTGTTGTTGCCTAAAACGCTCCCTGACACTCACTGATGAACCTCTGAAAGTTTGAAGAATATCCATTCAGCCATCTGAAGAAAAATGGTCTACGCGCACACACACACACACACACACACACACACACACACACACACACACACACACCACACACACACACACACACACACACACACACACAACCACACACACTTATAGTATATAATAGATAAATGGATGAGGGATGTGTCTGTCAGGATTTTTTTTTTTGTGGAGTTTCTGATGTGGAGTGTGATGCACCGAAATGATCGTCGTGATCATCCTGCGTTGATTAGGCTAATTAACTACAGAGAACCCAGAAGAATTATCATGGTTTAAACGCATGCCATGTTGAGGTGTACATAGCAGCTTAATGGGTCCTTCCACTACAAAATTAATAACAAAAACAATGATAACATTGTAAGAAAGCATATATTGATTGATATTAATAATTTTAATAACGACAATAATAGTGTTGCGAATTCGCGCCCGCCGGCGTGCGAACGGCCACGTGACTCGAATCGCGGCACGTCGCCCACCGGACGGACAATTCTGTTCGTGACCCTCTCGGACTAACGCCGGGAGCTAGTCACGGGTGGGCCTTTCGGCCTCACCACGATCGTGCCAATTGGCCACCCGCTGGGATAGGGTTGTTCGCCAAACTCGACCTACCTAAGTACCCACGCGGATGGTAAACCGGGCGATCGCACCTCGCCGCAGGTCGACTCCGGACGCGAGCCCGCTTGGGCGGCCCGTTCCGTACTATCGGGATAACCGAGCGGTGTTATCGTCGCCTCGACGGTTCCGATTAATTATCGGGCGTATTAAGCCCACTACGAACCCTTTACGTGAAGCAGGATGGAGATTCAATTAAAGAAAAGACGAAGCGAAACGGGAAAACAGTTCAACACAAAGGCACATTTATTACCCGGCCCACGGAAAGCACACATATACAGTCAAACAGTCAGAATGCACATATATCAGCAAAAACAAAGCAACAACGACGCAGATCTACTACCGACTACGGCACACACGGCAACACTTATACAGTTTTACTTCACAGACGGCGCCAACACACATTTACTCAAAAGCAAAGGAAAGAAGCCACCCTCATAGACAAGGGGGCAGACGGGCCTGTAGGCCAATATGTGCGCGGGACCTGAAGGAGCGGCCAGGTCCGCGAGACCGGGTGGGTCCTACCCGCGTCCTCGTGACGAGCCGCAAATGTGGCTGCGGGCGGTGCCCCGACTTCGTGTTCCTTCGCGGGTTTCGTTGGCACCGCTTGGAGTGGGGTGGGAACGGGGCCCCTTTTTGCACTATCTCAGCGCGGGGGAAAGGGGGAATTGTTGATGCCCTGGGGAGGAGAATGGCTGGCTGGCTTGGTCCCGCGACGAGCGATCCCACCGCGACCTCGTCGCCGACCGCGTCTTCCCTGCCTCGACCCGAGCTCCTTGGCCTCTTCCCACAATTCTCCACAGCCGACTGCAGAACCCAACTCGATGCCTTCGCCACCCGACTCGACTCCGTTCTTCCAACCAAAAACTCCACTCACTCTTCCCACCAACTCGACTCACTGCCACACTTCTGCCGATGACTCTCCAACCAAAAACTCACTCACTCTGCCTTGCGCTCGCCTTCTTATAGGCCGGCAGAGAGAAAACAATATGCAAATATCCGGATCAGGATGACCTCGGGGCGGGCCACGCTCGCCCATTGGTCGGAAGAAAGGGGGCGTGAACCTCCCTGATCCTAGAATTTGCATATATGGATTTCACACAGACGCGCCTGGAGGCGGGGCCAAGCCGCTCCGCGCTTGCTAATTGGACGGATCAGAAGTGGGCGTTGTAGCGTTTCCTGATCCAATTCTCCCTCGGAAAGGCCGCTATTTGGACTCCGGCTCGGTGCGTATCGCTGAACGAGCCCAAGACAGCCCGACGCTCAGTGTTCACAGGTGGTGCAGGAATGGCCGTAGAAGGAGAGAGTGAGGGTGGTGGAGGGTTTTGGTTGTGCTTTGATGGTCATGGTGCCGTTTGGGAATGGCATGGTGCGATGATGTGGGAGCGAGTTGTGAAGGTAAAGGTCGTGGCTGTTGGCTGTTGTTGTTGTTGTTGTCTGAGGGTTGGAGCGTGGTTGCAGTTGGTGACGATGGCTGGCGTGGTGGTTAAGTGGTTGTTGTGTGATGGCGGTTGAGACGTGGTTGGTTCAAAATAAAGATAGAACAGAAAAAACGGCTATCTCAAAGCGTCGCAGCCCAATAATCACACAAATTCCCTCTAAAACAAACGGGTTTGGGCTAACTACACATTGTACTTAGAGTTATCTCACCTACGGGCCCTGAATGGTGGTTTGCGAATTTCCACAGCCGTAACAATAGTATTATCAATTGGCAATAAAAATTGGCAAGCTAATGTTCCAGCAGTACAGCAGGCAGGTATGCTACAATGCTGTGAAGACCATTGAAAATTTGGTCCAATGATGACTTCTTTTTTTTTCAATGATGACCAAAAAGGATGACTTTTTTTTGTAATACATTGATTGCTGTGAGTTTCTAGTCTGTGTTGTTGATAACCTATTAGATAAATCTCCCATCAACTATGCTTTGGTATGAAACCTGTCCACTCATTCCAAGCAATATCATCTCTCAGCCTATCGATTGCAAGATAATTAATTCACAGTTGGACTCGATCAAAAAATGGAAAAATGGCAAGTTTTCAGGCATCTGACAAAATGGACATGAAATGTTTTGACTTAAAAGTAATTGCGTCGTCAAAAGTATCAATTGCCCATTGGCATGCTCCAAAGTCTAAAAGCTCACATTTTTCGTGTTGTTCATTGTTTTACACAGATTCTGGAAAACCTTTTTTGGTGATTCACATCCTCGCTTTCTTTTAAAGGCTGTAATTCAAAAACAAATATACACAAAATGACTATATAGCCACCACAATGGTTATCACCAAAACCCAAACTATTGGAGATGGCTATCATTGAGTATGATGGACGACCAACAACTGAAAAATGACAGAGCACATGCTTTGCTTGTTTCCATATTGGCTACAGATATACAACAGGTGCTCAAACTTTACAGAACACTTGAGATCATTGAGCAGGAATGCCCTGATAAATTGAAATTGATGTGGGATGGATAATGTACGTATTATTAGCTCACCTGGACTTTAGTCCGGCGAGCTTATGTGATCAAGTAGTGTTTGTGAGTGAGTGAGTCAGTCTGCTAACACTTCAGTCATTATCACTTGAACCAAAAACACAATTTTGACGAAACTTGGCCTCAAGCTTCATATCTGATGCCGAACGAAGGTTTTTGACCGCACCAAAATCTGCACTCATTAAGGGGGTCTAGGGTGGGGGGGGGGGCGGGGGGGGTGGAGTTTGACCCCCTCAAAATAGGTATTTGTTCTTTTCTCCGAAACTACACACACAATTTCGATGAAACTTGACCACAACCTTCATCACCTGTGATCTACCAAAGTTTGTTGACGGCATAAAAAATAAAATCAGGGCTTCAGGGGGTTTCCAAGGGGGTTGAGTGACTTGATCCTGATCTTGGTGAGCTTCACGACGTGCGGTCTTATTTTTACTGGAGCAATGCTACCAAATAGTCAACCTCAACCTCAAAATTTTCAAATCCAATGTATGTCGTTAAGTTTGGTGTCGTTTTAAAATTTATTGTCTGTTGGTTTTTGGCAGTTGTCGTAGTTTTTTTCCTATTATCAAGAATTTAATGCAAAAACATTACCATTATAATTAGTTATATCATCATTATGAATTTTTGAATTTTTTTTTTTATTATGATCTGAGTGATTCTTCCACATAAAAAAATTTTTTGTTGAAGTTTCTTTTTCATATCAAAATAGAGGCAATGGCCTCTACTTGTGTGAAAGTACATTTCTGTCTTGCCAAACAATTTCTGAAATTGAGATTTAATTTTGGGTCACTTCAGTGATGTGTGTCCATAACAACAACAAAAAAAATCACTTTTTAAAATTACTACCAATGACTTTCTCAAGTTATTTCGTTTTTTTTGTTTTGTTTTTAACAAAGCACATGTTCATGCATTACTATTCACACCATCTTAGATTTGTTTTGTTAAAAAAAAAGTTTTGGTAATATCGGCATTATGGGCATACACATATTTTTGTTTGTCCATAACTCTGTACTTACGAAACAATGCTATGTTGTTATTTGAAGAATTACAAAACCTTATAGCAACAATAAGTGAGAAGAAACACTTCTTTAAAGAGGGAACTGCCATTTTTTGGTAAAGATCAATAAGAATTGTAAATAAGAACAGTGCTGCTCTCTTGAGCACTCTGTGTTAATCTGTATGACATCACTTCCTGTTTCTTCTTGCTTCCATGTTTGTCTGTTTTGAGTTTATTTAGTAATCCAAGTCAATTGCCAAGTCACAGTCAACCCCACTTGGACTTCTAAAACCATTGTGCAACCTGGAATTCCATTCTGAAGAGAGAGAGCATTACTTTGTTTACCACACAGATCCGCTGGACTTTTATGTAGGCCGTGTACCAAATGTTGACTGTGCATGTGGGCATACGCATACCCAGAGGGGCATGCGCAGGTGAATGAAACAAAACCTGTAACCAAAGACTTTGAGAGGCCTAGGAGGAGTCAACTTGAGTGCGTACCAAAACAGTTCGTGTTAGATGGCCCAATTACCTTGGTCGGATCTGGCCTCTTCATAAAATGTCATGGATACTCAAAAGAAGGTTGATGAACTAAAACAGCATTACAAGAAATGAGAAAGAAATAGCGAGATGTCAGGCTGCATGAGTGCTAAATCTTGGAGTAGTTCACTTACTTTCATGCTCAAAATAATATTTATTTTATATAACAACCACCTGCGCCATAATTATCTTTTTAATGTTTGTGATTATTGCATTTTTACAATTTCGAAGCTCATAATGGGTACAAGATTTGCTATTGTCCTGTGGGACAAGATCTTTTATTCATATCCATTGCAAAGTGCATTACTATATTGTTTAGTATGAAGGCATTTTGAGATTCCAATTGTTAAAATGTTCCAAAAAACAGAGTATACTCTTATGTCAGCTTTTTACAAATTACAGTTGAATAAACAAGTTTTGAGGTCTCCAGTACTTTTTTTTCCATTGTGTGCGTGTGTGCGCGCCGCGCGTGTGTGCGTGTGTGTGCGCATCAGTGTCTCCCCTCTAACTCCAAACCATAAAACTTAGCATCCTGAAACTTTGCATGTATATTAAGAAAGCTCCAAGGAAGTGTGTGACTGAAAATGGTGTTTGGATTAATTAAAACACCCCTTTTAAAGATAATTAACGGCATTATTTAATTATATTCCTTTATCAGGCATATCCTTGGTAACCCCCCGGGGTCTAAAGCCACCATGTTTTTTTGGCCTGCTCAACCATACCTAGACTTGGAACAGCCGCAACAATTTCTTTTCACTTTCCTCACTCATATTATCGAATGCCTTTCATCATAGCTACGAATCGCTGGTACATTGTAATGTTTATCAACACCCAAAGATGCCAGCGTTCATATCTTTATTTCATTTCCGCACATGCGATAACCGTGAGAATCTCTTAAACTAAGCAGAATTACAAAATTCAAGCTCCAGAATCAAACTTGGACGCAGTTCCGACTCCTAAAAAAGTGTTCTTTTGTCCAATTTGGACATATGTGACATTTTGGGTCTCCGAGAGGTATGTGTTTTAATGTGACGGTTCAGTGATTGCTAATCACGTGCCATGCGAGCCTTTTTTTATCAACCATTTTGTTCGTGTGCTTAAGCTACCTGGCAACACTCTGCAATATTCGCACTGTCACTGAATACTACAAGTATGTCCATCGACTTGTCCAAAGTTCAGGGGTCACTCGCATGCGTTGTTAGCCAAGTGTTGTTCTTGCGGTGCAACAAGCGGTGGCTGGCTTGCTGAAAATGTGAAATTTTATTTTCCATGACATTTCCCTATTTTCCTATACATATTGTCAACAGACTAGCCATAGCTATCTATACATGAAACCAATGCTGCAAACTGGCTTCATATTTCTTCAGGGACTTGCTCAGGTTGAAGTACACAAGGTATATGTTGTGGGCCGGGTTTCGGCTGCGAGCACGACCGCTAGTTGGAGCAGCAGAGTCGACTCCACCGAACACCCGGAATTCAGATCGTTACCCTCGGATACTCCGAAGGTACGGGTCCCTTACAGGACCGTGAATCATCAATAATTCAACCACGTGGAACAGGGTTATTTGCCAAACTTCAAAATACCACGTGGAACAGGGTTATTTGCCAAACTTCAAAATACCTAGAGGCTCACGTGGCGAGCTAGCGAGGAATTCACACCCTCGACGGAGCTCGAACGGGACGAGCTGTTTCCGTGCTCGACCCGTGCGTAACCCGAGCGGATGGTTACCGAGGTCCCGTCGGTCCAAATGCACAACTACAGTGGCAACGACCTTTTTAATCACCCAACACGCACCGTGCTAAACCAATGAAGGAAAGGACGAGGACGAGCTGAAACATTCAACAATAGGGGTATTTATTTACAATAGGTGGGGAAGGAACACATAAAGGGCAGAGTTAAACCGACTATAAAGGATGCAAATAATGTACAGCAAAAGCACTTAACCAGTTGCTACTTAAAGACGGGCCCACAGGACACACACACACACACACACGCACACACAAAAGAAATGGACCTCAATGGTCTTTATTCGGCCCTCCAGCCACGGAGGATAGTTTGGCTGGGAGTCAGGACGGCGGGCTACCTGGCCGCGATCACGCGGCTGGACGTCCACCCCCTCCCGGAGCTCCGGTCGCCAGAAGACAGACCAGGGCAGCCAGACGCAGACCAGCGCCAGCGACGAGATGAGGCCAGACCAGCGTCGAGCAGACCAGAGAACCAGACCAGTGTCGAGATGCGATCAGAGAACCAGACCACGCGCTCGAGCAGACGGGGCGCAATTATTTGTTCTCCTTTCTTTTGTCGTCCTCTCGGGTGCGGTCCGCTCATGCGTGGCCTGCTCTCATTGGGTGGACCGCGCGTCGAAGCTCCGCCTTCTTGCAAAGGACTGCCCCGGCTCTGATCCACTCGTCACCCATTAGCCTCAAAATGATGCACTCCCTCATTTGGCGCCAGGCCAGAACGAAACGCCTCGTGAGCGTGCGAACAGCGCGGACAATTCCTCGAGCAGTGTTGTTGTTGGCGTTGTCGTAGTTGGTTGATGAAGGTGTTGTAAAGGATGTAATAAACCTGACTGAAAAATAACTCATAGCGCACACATGTAATTCCCATTAGACGCAGGGGATGGATTCTAACTATAAACACATACTTATCGAAATAACTAAGCTTAGGGACTGCTGTCTGTTTGTGTGCACAAGGTCTCCAAATCCGCAACAATATGACCCATCACTTCGGCATACATAAATGCAATTAAATACTAAATGTTTTGTTTCAAAAGTTTCTTCAACCGTTTTGTTGGAGTGCTTGGTTTTGCACACGCTTTTCAAGCTTCGATGGCGATACCACGGTTCGATACCGGAGTTGGGAAGGCAAAATAAATTGGACAATTACAATGAGAAACTGGAAGGGCATTTGGTAGAGCACATACCTCCGCCATGCAATACCTGATCCACAAGAACATATCGGGCCTAATATGTTTTTTTTTTGTTTTTTTTGCCCGAACTCTCAATGGTGAAGAATCACTTTAAAAATTAAATAATTCTCGTATCCGGATCCAGATTCGGATCTTCACCAATATCAAAACAATTTGTCCTTGCCACACATCCAACCTGCCCACCAACTTTCGTCCGAATCCGTCCACAACTTTTTAAGATATTGTGCTCGATATTGTTTTTGGCCCTCTAAATGGTGAAGAATCTCTTAAAACATTCTCCTAGCGACCGAGCCGGATCCGGATCTTCATCAAAATATAATACGTTCATCCTTGTCACACACCCAACCTATTTACAAAATTTCATCTGAATTTTTCCACAACGTTTTGAGATATCCTGCAGATAGACAGGGGTGAAAACATAACTACCTTCACCTTTGGTGACGGCAGTAATAAATAGTAGTTTCTGGGTTCTAGCATTGGAATATTTCGTTTCTTCTCCAAGTTAAGTGAACTGTCCAGATTTGTCTCTTTGTCATCAATTTGTTTTGTACTTTAACTTGTTCTTCATGTCATATGCTCATTGCACGGTCTTTTTCGTGACTGTTTGGGTATTTTACTCTACGTGCCTGCCTCGGTTATTTGGGTCTACCCAAACCCCTGCCATGTACAACTGCCTGTCATGACTGTTATTAACCCTCCACAAGCACACCCCTTCGTTTGCAGGTTGTTTTCTCCCCCCTCGCTCACTCTACATTTTGTTTCTTTTTGTTCCATTTATGTTTCCTTCTCTCCCTGCTGTGTTTGAGCTTGCATCTAGCTTTTTTCACCATTGTCAACTTCCTCCACCCTTGATATCATTCCTCCCTCATGCCTATTCTTCTTTCCAATGGTCCCTCTGTTGTCTCTCTACCCTGCTGTTAGTGTTATCCAAAACCTCCTCCCCCCACCCTTTCCACCTCCTCTCCCTTTTCCACTAAGTTATCTTTGTTCTGTTTTGTTCTGCTCTTTTCTCCAAGCCTCCACTTTTATGTAAACAAAAACACCACCAATGAAATATCAAAATTTGCCTTTAAAAAGTTAGGTAGGTAGGTAGGTTTAAAATAATTTTTATCCCCAGTAAAAAAATAATAGCTTTGTCTCATTGTAACTTTGACGAGCGGAGCTGTGAACATTGAATAACTTATCAGAAAATGCTTCAGGCAAAAGGTTTTAAAGTTTAATTCTCAGGCAAAAGGGCATAAACTACAAATATCAAATATACAAATATCAAAAATTCAATATCAAAGTAGTAATGTTGAGACTTACCCTCACGAGCAAGATCTTCGAGTTCCTCCTGGTGATTGACCATCCCCTCCACAGCTTCTTGCTCATCTATGGTTTGCTCCATGTCCTCATCTTGCTTGCATTAAAGGCGAAGAAAATGCAAGCAGAAACAAATCACCCAAAAATAAACATCAGAGGATGTGAAGTGAGAGGTGTGCAAATAATATTTTCTTTAGATACTGTAATGCTTCATCTCAGTTTAAGATGAAAGACCATACATGTCTTTGAATGGATTGACAAGAGTCTGCATAGTTTGAACAACAACATGGCATGTATGTTCGCTGTGCAGAATCTTGTCAATCAGTTTAATGTACAGTTGAAGTAGGCATGGGTTCCACCTATCATCTGTGGGTAATGACTATACATACATCAATCCCAGTTCAATAATTTCAGTTTCCGGTTTCCAGCAATTGCGGCTAAAAATGTTTGCAGTTGTTATGAAGTAATGAATCGCCATATCATGGCAGGATAACAGAGAGGTAAGCATGCTAACTCTAAGCTGTCGTGCCGGGGTTTGAATCTCGACTCAGCTATAAACTGTCATCGCGGTGTTTCACAGGCAGGACGATTCATCAGTGTGTGCGCGTCATCTCTTGGATGGACGTTAAACTGGTCTTCACATCTGCCCGAATCCCCCCTCTCCTCTCCCCCTCTCCAAATCTGCACTCTCCCCTCTC
>CM068955.1:170865245-170877765 GCA_035128595.1 Eptatretus atami
ACCAATAATAGTAACCGCATTTTTGACCGATTTACAGACTTATACCTAGTTGCTACTTAAAGATGGCCACAGGACACAGCCGACACGAGACTTTGGGATTGTTGAGTATTATAAAAGGAATCTCCATTGCGGCCTTTGACTTGTCACGCACACACACACACACAAGAGGTCACACATTCCCCACACGCAACACACAAAAGAAATGGACCTGCAATGGTCTTGTTAGTTCTGGGTAGTTCGCGGCACCCCTCCAGCCGACGGAGGATAGTGTTGGCTGGGAGTACAGGGACGGCGGCTACCTGGCCGCGATGCACGCGGCTGGATACGTCTCACCCTCCCGGAGCTCCGGTCGCCAGAAGACGGACCAGGGCAGCCAGACGCAGACCAGCGCCAAGCGACGAGATGAGGCCAGAAGAGATAGGAGGACAGAGAACCAGACCAGTGTCGAGCAGACCAGAGACAGACCAGTTGTCGAGATGTGATAAGAGAACCAGAACCACGCGCTCGGCAGATAGGGGCGCAATTATTTGTTCTTCCTTTCTTTTTGTCGTCTCTCGGATTAGTCCGGGGTCCGCTCCATGAGAGTGCGCTGCTCATAATGGTTTGGGTGGGATTCAGCCGTCGGTGCGCGTCGGAAGCTGCCGCTCTTCTCTGCAAGGAGGCTGCCCGGCCTCTGATGCCACTCGTCACCCATTAGCCTCAAATGACGCACTCCCTCATTTGCGCCAGGCCAGAACGAAACGCTCGTGAGCGGTGGCGAACAGCGCGGACACAATTCCTCGAGCAGTGTTGTTGTTGGCGTTGTCGTGTTGGTTGATGAAGGTGTTGTAAAGGATGTAATAAACTGACTGAAAAATAACTCATAGCGCACATCGCATGTAATTCCCATTTAGCCGCCAGGTGGATGGATTCTAACTATAAACACTCAACTTATCTGAAATAGACTTCTAAGGCACTTAGGGACTGCTGTCTGTTTGTGTGGCACAAGGTCTCCAAATAACGCCGCAACAATATAGAACGGCCATCACTGGACTCGGCATACATAAATTGCTAATTAAATAACTGAATAGTTCTCTGGTTTTCGGGAGTTGTTCCTTCAACCCGTTTTTGTTGGAGTGCTTGTTGTTTTGCTCACCGCTCCTTCAAGCTTCGATGGCTGATACACCGACGGTTCGATACCGGAGTTGGGAAGCAAAATAAATTGGACAATTAACAATGAGAAAACTGGGAGGGCTTTGGTAGAGCACATAACCTCCGGCCAATGCAATACCCTGAATCGCAAAGAACATATCGGTGGCTAATATGTTTTTTTTTTGTTTTTTTGCCCGAACTCGTCATGGTGAAGAATCACTTTTAAAAAATTAAATAATTCTCGTATCCGGATCCAGATTCGGATTCTTCACCAATATCAAAACAATTTGTCCTTGCCACACATCCAACCTGCCACCAACTTTCGTCCGAATAGCCGTCCACAACTTTTTAAAGATATTGTGCTCGATATTGTTTTTGGCCCTCTAAATTGGGTGAACAAATCTCTTAAAACATTCTCCTAGCGACGAGCCGGATCCCGGTATCTTCAATCAAAATATATACGGTTTCATCGCTTGTCACACACCCAACCTATTTACAAATTTTCATCAGGGGGGGGTGAAATTTTTCCGCCACAACGTTTTTGATTATATCCTGCAGATAGACAGGGGTGAAAACATAACTACCTTACCTTTGGTGACGGCAGTGAAATAAATAAGTAGTTTTCTGGGTTCTAGCAATTGGAATATTTTCTTTTCTTCTCCAAGTTAAGTAAACTGTTGCCAGAATTTGTCTCTGTTGGTCCAATCTAATTTTGTGTTCTCGGTACTTATAATTAGTCTCTTCATGTCATGGGAATGGGCCACTCAAATCATGCACGGGTCTTATTTTCGTGATGCTTTGGGTATTTTCATCTTACGTGCCTGCCTCGGAGTTAATTTGGGTCTTACCCAAACCGCCTGCCATGTACAACTGCCTGTCAGGTGAACTGTGTAGTAACCCTCCTACAAGCAGTCACCCCGGTTCTGTGCTTGCAGGTTGTTTTCTCCCCCCTCGCTCGGGACCTCATAACAAGGGTTTTGTTTCTTTTTGTTCATTTATGTTTCTTCCTCTCCCTGCTGTGTTTTGAGCTTGCAAGTCTAGCTTGTTTCACCATGTGTCAAACTTCCTCCACCCCTTTTGATTATCATTCCTCCCTCTATGCCTATTCTTCTTCCAATGGTCGCCTCTGTTGTCTCTCTACGCCTGGGGATGCTTAGTGTTATCAGGGCACAAACACTCCTCCCACCGCCCACGCGCTTTCACCTCGCTCTCCCTTTTCCACTAGTTATCTTTGTTCTGTTTTGTTCTGCTGCTTTTCTCCAGCCTCACTTTTATTGTAAACAAAAACACGCACCGAATGAAATATCAAATTTGCCTTTAAAAAGTTAGGTAGGTTAGGTAGGATTTAAACAAGGGTAAATTTCTGGGTATCCGCAGTATTTAATTAAAATGGGAGAGCTTTGTCTATTGTACTTTGGACGGAGCGGAGCTGTGGGAAGCATTGGGAATAAACTTAATCACAAGGAAAATGCTTCAGGCAAATAGGTTTTAAAGATTTAATTCTCAGGCAAAAGGGCATAAATGACAAATCATCAAAATATACAAATATCAAAAATTCAATATCAAAGTAGTAATGTTGAGACTTACCCTCACGAGCAGATCTTCGGTTCCTCCTGGTGATTGACCATTCCCCTCTCACAGCTTTCTTTGCTCATCTATGATGTTTGCTCCATGTCTCATGCTGCTTGCGTTAAAGGGAAGAAAATGCAGCAGAAACAAATCACCCAAATAAACATCAGGAGGATGTGAAGTGAGAGGTGTGCAAATAATATTTTCTTTAGATACTGTAATGCCTTCATCTCAGTTTAAGATGAAAGACGGCATACATGTTTTGAATGGATTTGAAAAGAGTCTGCATGAAGTTTGAACAAACAACAGGCATGTATGTTCGCTGTGCAGAATCTTGTCATCCAGTTTGAATGTAGCAGTTGAAGTAGGCATGGTTCCACCTATCATCTGTGGGTAATGACTATACATACATCAATCCCCAGTTCAATAAATTCGGAGTTTTTCCGGTTCTCGGGAGCCAATTGCGGCTAAAAATGTTTGCCAGTTGTTATGAAGTAATGAATCGCCATATCATGGCAGGATAAGCAGAGAGGAAGCCATATTCTTAAACGTATTTAAGCCAAGTCGTTTGCCGGGGTTTGAATCTAGAACCTCAGCTAGGTAACAACTAGTCGATCAGCGGTGTTTCACATGGCAGGACGATTTCGGAATTCTCAGTGTGCGGCCGCGGGTGGAGCTTCGGTTGTGTATCGTGCGTTAAATCTTGGTCCTTGCCACATATGCCCGAATCCCCCTCTCCTCTCCTCCGCTGCTCCCAAATCTGCACTCTCCCCTCTCTCCCGCTCCGTCAGGCTATCCCCTCTGCTTCTTCTCACCATATCCCAACGCCCTCTCTCTCTCCTCCCAACGCCTACCCAACCCTCTCCTCTACCCTCTTCTTTCTGAACCCCGATGACCCCTCCTCTCTCTGACCCCGTCCCTTGCTTCCCCATTCTCTCTCTTCCCACCATCCCCACGGGTGCTATTCATCTTTCCCCCTCTGTTGAGGGACTAGCATATACAAATCATATATTTGGAGTGAGGGACCGATGGGGTGCAAAGGTCACTGGCATGTACAAGGCATGCATGCAGGCAGACCTTTGCCAGGAAGATAGCGTGTTTTTCAAATGCTCCCGCCCAGGTGGTGTTGCGTGCATGCGTTTCGTTGATTGGTAATAGACAAATTGCGGGTTTCAGAATGTGGAATGGAGTTCTCCCAGGGCGGACTCAAAGTATCCTTCTTTATTTGGGTAAGGGGTCAGCGTATTCATGGACCCAAGCTGTTGAAATTTTTCTGTTTTCAAAAGTTTTTTGCTGAGGGCTCTCCTTCAGGATTCGGTCGCTGTAGTCCCGGACAGCTTACAACTGTAGTTTGTTTTGCTAATAATATTACCCCGGGGATTTGGATTTTTGTATTATGCTTCGCCCTGTTTTTTGAGGAACAGGAGCGTATAGGCATTCGGATACCTTTCGCCCGCGCTATTGAGTGTCAGTGTGAGCGTCAGTGTCAGCGTCAGCGTGGAGCGTGGCGGCAGGGAAAATGTTAAAAGTTTTTGGTGCAAGTTTATTTTTTCCTTATCTAATGAAGTTTTTATGTCACCCGGACTTTTTTACTAGGGACGCGTCCCGATATTTATTCGCGGGATGTCTCTAGCTATATATATATATATATTTTATATATATATATTATAATATATATATATATATATATCGGGCGTAATTATGTGATACCGTCCGTCGCTCGTATGTTCGCCGGTCAACGGCAGGGTGTCGCTGTCACGCACTCTAACTCCCAAAGTTTTCAACTTTCGCAAAGTTTCATATTTGGTACAGTAGGTATCAGACTGTGGAGAGCGGTGTGTCGCGACACTTCCAACGTTCGGCATCTAAAAGTGGTTGACCATGGCAACCAGTGCTGATGTTTCCCATCGTTTTCCTGTCCGCATGACTCTAACTCCCAAACGTGTTCTCTAACCACTTTCACGCTTTCATATTTGGATACATAGGTGCCAGACTGTAGAGAAAGGTGTTCGTGACATACGTTCGCTCATCTAAAGTGGTCTGCCATGGCAACCAGGATGCTGTTCCATCCTTGTTCCTGTCCATACTCTAAACTCCCAAAAGTTTTCAAACTTTCACGTATTCATAATTTGGCTAGCATAGGTGCAGACTTGTAGAGAGAAGGTGTGTCGCGGACATATCGTTCGTCATCTAAAGTGTGTTGCCTAATGGCAACTCAGGATGCTGTTTTTCCATCCGTTCCTGTCCGCCACTCTACTACTTCCGCCAGATTTTCAAACTTCACGTTTTCATGTTTTGGTTACAATATGTACCAGACTGTGGAGACGGACTGTGTCGCGACATACATTTCCCGTCACTTATACAAGTGGTTGCCAGGCAACCAGGACTGACTGCTTTTCCAATCCATGCCTGTCCATACTCTTAACTCCCAAAACGTTTTCAACTTTCACGTTTCAATATTTTTGGTAGCAAGGTACAGACACATGATGGGAGACGGTGGTGTCGTGCGCATACAGTCTTCGTCATCCGTAAAGCTGGTTGCGCATGGCAACCAGGTGCGTGCTTTTTCCATCACACATTCTCTGCTCCATACTCCTCAACTCCCAAATTTTTCAAGAACTTTCACCCTTCGTTCATATTTCGTTCTACATAGCGTTTACAGGACCTGTGGACGTGTGTGTCGTGTGCATACCACTCGGTTTACACTAGGCACGGTGGTTCGACGCACATGGAACACGCGGACTACTGTTTGTCCATGTCGGTAGCAAATTTCTAGTATTATACCCTTGCTTGTTCGGGACGTTCTCGGCTATATTGTGCTCACTGTGCGCTCTGTTACTGATATACAATATACAACACAATTATAAAGATATGCTGCTCTAAAATTAGTCTTGGATCAGAAGCTTGCACACTTGCGTAATTGCTTTATAAAAATCATTATTAATTATTAGACAGATGTTCTCTTTAAAAGACGATGAAATGTTGTATAAAGCGAGTGGGAGGCATATGGTGGCGGGCTTTGACACACACTCTGGGTTATATTCTTCTGTGAGGTTCTCTACGTCAATCATTCTTGCTAGCTTCCAACTATCACTGGTGTCTCAACTTTGGTCATTACTTCAGCTTTCCATGATCCCTCTTTAACGTGTTTGCATTCTTAGAGGCGTCTTGGTATTTGGTCCATCTTTCGTTGAATTTCTGCATGTCTGTTAGTCCAAAATCATTGGTGTTAACACCTGGCCATTCGCCAATGCTTTCTCTTTTTTTTTTTGTTTTTTGACCGAAATATGATACGGTCGCGATTGCGTTGTGTGTCCGATGTTGCCACACATGATCCGAAGATCCATTAGATCGTGCATGAGCTTTCTATCCAGATGTTTATCAGTGATTGCTTTTGAATTTCATGTTCCACATCTAATTCTCTGTGAACTGCGATATCAACAGTATTGTACGATGTGCAAGCAGATTACTTTTAAGACTCTGACTGTCTCGTGTGTACAGTTGTTCTGACATGAAGTGTTTTTTTTGTTTTTTTTGTGGTCGGTTCCATTAAGCATACATATTCTGCTTTGCTAACCCAACTGCAGCCCTCACCTTTTCTATAGTTTTTTTTCTGCCTCCCCTCCTTTCCTCGCCCCCCGCTCAGCTCACTGTCTCTCGCTGCCTCCTTGCACGTCGCCTCTGCAGTGTATAGCAACGTTGGTGAGGTGTCGCTCTCCACCCCCTCGAATCTTCCCCCCTCGCTCTTTCCCTTTCCTAGCTTCCCCTCCTTCCATCACCTTTGTCCCCCCCTCTTCTCCCCTCCTCCGTCCTCTCCCTCCTCCGTCTCTCTCTCCTCCTCCGTCTTCCCTTCTCTCCTCCGCTCCGTCTCCTCTCGCCTCCCCTTCCTCGTCTCTCCTCGCCCTCCCGTCTCCTCCCCCTCCGGCCTCCTCTCTCTCTCTTACTCCCCCGTCTCCTCTCCTCCCTCCCCTCCTCTCCTTCCCTCCTCCGTCTCCTCTTCTCTCCTCCGTCTCTCGTCTCTCTCTCCCCTCTCTTCTCCTGCCCTCAACTCCTCTCTCTCTCTCCCTCCGTGCTCCCTTCCCCTCCCTGCCGTCTCCTCTCCTCTCCCTCCCTCCCTCGCATCTCCTCTTCCCTCCCTAACCCCTACCTCCGTCTCATCTCCCCTCCGTCTCCTCTCTCTCCTCCCTCCCTCCGTCTCCACTCCCTTCCTCTCCCTCCATATCCACTCCCTTCCCCTCCCTCCGTCTCTGTCTCCTCTCTATCCCCCCACCTTCATACCTCTGTCAGCGAAGCGACGGGTTGTATTTGGTAATTATCAAATAAAAGGCAGTGTGGAGTGTACATCTGTAACATAAAAATGTATGTCTGTAACAACAAATGAACAGGCCTGTAACCTACTTATCGTGAGATATTGAATTTTTTTTCTTGTTTCTCTTGAAAGCTTAAAGTTGTGTGCATGACGTGTGTTTTTGAAAAAAAAATTCGGCTTAAAACTTCAGTGTTTTCAAAATGATTAAAGCAATGTTGAAAGTCATTTTGTCCGAGTATGTCCAAAATGTGAGTTTTTAGAATAGTCCTCAATTATGAAGAAAGATAAAAGGCGATAATTTTCTATAAGAGTAGGACTATGTCGGGTACACATTATGGCTATTTCAAATTCCATTTAGTTATTTTAGCCTGTGTAGTATGCATGGTCAAATTGTGCAAGATGTACGTCTCCAATGTGGGAACTGTCGATTATTAGAAGTCGAGATCACGTCACTCACTTATTCATTTTAATTTTGACAGTTGGCGCGTATGGTGGTACGCTTCCATGATGAACAGAAGCAGAAAGAGGAGAGAGCAAAGAAAGATGAGCTCTCAAAGCTGCGGCGAATTGCCTCCGGCATTGCCAAAGAAGTCAAACATTTCTGGAATAACATTGAAAAGGTATTACAGTTGAGCTACATTGACAGAAAACTGTTTTTCCTTGAGCTTGTAGGGGACTGTTCTTTTCAGTGAACATGCATCAGACCTTTCTTGGAGATGAATGCAAGTGTGCTTGTGCCCTTTGCTTAACTTGTCCCTAGGTTTTGCAGTTCAAGCAGCAGAGTTTGGCTGATGAAAAGCGCAAGAAAGATCTGGACAAACATTTGAACTATATTGTGGGACAGACAGAAAAGTATTCAGACTGGTTGAGCCAGAGTCTCAATGAATCACGTCCAGCATCCTCCTATGGTGGATCTGTGGGATGCAGTCCAGCACCCAGCGAGAGGGGTATGTGTTTGACTTTAGACATTAGACAAATTTTATCTATCATGTAAAAACACAAAATTCATCTTCCCAGTCAGTGTGTGCATGCGTGCGTGCACGAGCGCATCTCACAACCACAGCTCCAAAACCATGAAGCCTAGTGGCCCGAAACTTTGCATGCTTACTCGGTGAATGAAAACTGGGTATTTGTGTAAATTTAAACAGCTGCATCGGTAGCAGCTGCGTCGAGGCAGAGGTGTGGGAGGAAGTCGTCGTGGTGAGCGAAGACCGATGGTAAGACGTTATTGTAACCCCATGCGCAGACCCGACCAAAGATGTGTTATTCGTGCCGCGTTCTGCATGATGATAAAGTATCATGGGCTGCGCACGAGTCCGCCATTGTACACGTGGTCAGCGCGCGGGTTCGCCTGCCATCGAGCATGCCCCGTGCAGTGCGCGCGGGTCCGCCATTGTACACGTTGTCAGCGCACCGGTCCACCCGCCATAGAGCATGGTGTTCGCGGTTATCAGAGGCGGTGGGATGCACAGTGCTAGCCCTGATCTGTGTCAGGGAATTGAGGGAAAGGATTGGATATAATTATTAGATTGAGATTTGTATCGAAGAAGAGTGCGCCACGTGCATAAGGTATGTTGTTCGCATTTGGTGTGTTGGTTATGCCCCTGATCGCCTGAACAGTGGGTGGGGGGTCATTATTGTGCTGCACGTGCTCCGTGCAGTGCTGGCGGTTATTGTTGGCTTCTACTGCTGCCCTTGGTCTTCTGTGAGGACGCATTCTTACGCGAAGGGTGTGGCAGTGGTTTTTACCGATGGGTGTCCGTGCGGAGTGCCTGCCCACCTCGCGAGGACCCCTTGCTTGAATTTACCTCAGGAATAGTGAAAAAGAAAGAATAGGTATGAGGTTCAGAGGTTTCATCAGACCTATCTATGAGATTTACACAATGCACTGTCCCGTTTGACCTATTAGACAAGAAAGAAGGGACTATCTGAACGTTCATTAATGAAATATCTGACTGGGGCCACTCACTGTATGTTGGCTGCTATTGGTGTTGGAGGGATGTGGTTTCCAGAACCGAAACCACATATATTGTTAGGAATCTGGCAGCCATGAGCACTCAACATTCAGGTCCTTAGAGAACAGTTATATCGGTAAGTGTGTGTTTCTAGTTAGGGTCCCGTCCCTTGTTTAGTTTCCATCATCCTTGGGCCATGGTTTAGTGTAAATTCTGAAGTTAAGGTTAAATGTATCGAGTTGCCCTGTCATGTTTGTTGCTTAGCGGGCAATTTTATTTAAGTGTTGAATGATGTTTGTTTAGTTAGGTTCTCAGCCCGTAGGTATTATTTGGGGACACGAATCACACTAAATGTCGACCAGGTCGAGATAAAACGTTACAGGGGAAACTCTACCATTGATGGACTCACAGAAAAATCGGACGACTTCGGCGAGGTTGCTAAAAAGGGGAAGGGGTGTGTTACGGCTTGTGAAAATTCGCAGAACACCATATAGCGTCTTAGTTGTTTGCCGGCATAAGTCGTGTCAGTTTAGATTTCCCCGTTGGTTTAATGGGAATTTACCGTCGTGGACAGCGGCTGTGCATCTTGAGTAGCCGTTATTCTTTGCATCAGTTATTTTGGACCAACCGCATTCAAATCAACCTGCAAGGGAACAAAGTAGAACTAGCGCGGGGCGCGGCATCCCTAATTTGCGGGAAAAGTTTCCTTGAGAAGTTTTCCGCATGTTTGAGAGTTTTCCCGCGTTCTGGAAGAGGGTGCGGGCGAGGAGCGGGGAGGGGGAGCGTGGGAAATTTAAAAAGGCGCACGGGAGCATTCGCCTCTCTCTCTCTTCTCTCTCTCTCTCTCTCTTCTCTCTCGGTTCTCTCTCTCTACTGCTCTCTCTCTCTCTCTCTCTCTCTTCTCTCTCTCTCTCTGTCGTGCTGTTTGTTGCTGCCGCTGGACGCCGCGGAAGGAGACTGGCCTTGGTAATCTCCCGGAGCTGCGTGGAAGTCTGGGCTCGTGTATCCGAGGTCGAGGAGCTTGGAGCGGTCGGCTCGGATGGAGGTCCGGCGTCGCAAAAGGAGACCAGGGCTGGAGGCGCAGCGCTGCTGTGTCGCGCGAACCTGCACGTGTGTGTGGGGAGAGCCGGAGAGAGCTCGCCTGCCGCTTGGCAAGGCCTGGCGCAACCGCGGCTACGCTAGCTGCCGTGGGATGGGACGTCGCGACTCGCCCAGCAAGGCACACAAGGGTGGCAGGTAACCTGCAACGGTCTCGTGTGGCCGCTTTCGCGTCATTCAAGGCCAGGCGTTATAAAGGCCCACGGGCCCAGTCTGACTCCTTGTCTGTGCTTTTCTTTTGAGTGAATGTTGTGGCGCCGAGTCTTTCAAGTAGAGAACTGTTGTTAAGTTAAAATGTACATGTAAACAAATAGTCGGTTGTAGTGTTTTCAGCCTTGCTCGTGTCTTTGTCCCGTCCCGCAGTCTTCGTAAAGCAAATGCATGCGTTTTTGAATCCTTGCCTGTATATACCTGCATCCTGTAGAAGTGTGTAGAATAAATAAAATGTGCTTGTGTGAATGTTTAACCCGTCGTCGTGTCTTCCCCCCCCCCCCCCCCCCCCATTGAAGTGCCATATTGTTTTTTCGGAATATTTGTTGGTTTTGAATATCAGATAATAGAATCGGGTCCGGCGAGGTCAGGCGATAATACCCGCTCGCGTTATCGCAGAACGAACGAACCGCTTAAGGCGTTCGTGTCCAAACAGGCCTTCGCCGAGGTACGGTCCTCGGTAGGTTTTACCCGCGCGAATACTTAGTATAATCGATATTCGGCGATTGGACCCTGTCGCGCGCGGGTAGATACGGACTGGGCCGTGGTGTGCGTTGAAGGCACACCGTGTGGTTCTCGGCGTGTGTTCCGGGAAGTCACGACTGAATATGCTCTCCGGTGGGCGGGCGGCTGCCATTGGCTAAAGCGGTCACTTCGCACTGCCGGGCGGCGTAGATTCGTAACAATATGAATATAGCTGGAAAAATGGGGGTGCTCTAAAAACTTTAGACCGGTAGTGTGTGTGTATGTTCATATATATATGTAATATATTGTTGTGGGGCTGGGTTTCAGTGGCGAGCACGACCGCATAGCGGGAGCAGTAGAGTCGGCTCCACCGAACACACCGAATTTAGGTCGTGACCTCGGCATAAGTCGAAAGGCACGGGTCTTACAGGCCATGAATCGCCAATAATCCGACCGTGTGGGGTAGGGTTAATTGCCAAACTTCAATATACCTAAGTACCCACGCGGCAAAGCTACCGGGAATTCAAACCTCGACAGACCTCGAAGCGGGACGAGCCGTTACATGCTCGAACCGTGTATAACCGAGCGGATGGTCCACCTAAGGCCTGTTTGGTCCAAAATGCACAATTTACTGTCTTGCTATTGTCACAACACGCACCGTGCTAAGCAATAAAACAAATGACAGGGAACGAGCTGGGACAATTCAACAAGAGGGGAATAAATTTCCAATAATGCAAAAACCTGGGAAGGGAGACAAAGAGCAGATTACAACCGAATATATTCCAATGTACAATAACCAAAGCACTTAACAAGACGGGCACGCACGCACGCACGCACGCACGCACACACACACACAGACACACAATGGTCGGCGCCGCCTTTATTGATGCCCCCCCAGCTCGAGGGAAGGTGACCGAAGGGGAGAGCTGTCTCGCACCTCCCGCCTCGTGCAGTTTCGATGATCCGGTTCGGCGGGACTCGAACCCGCAACACAATGCAATGATGGACGCCGCCGGCGCGAAGGTGGATCAGACAGAACGCCAGCAGGCCAGACGCAGATAACCAGGCGACGAAGCTGACAAGGCCGATCAGGCGACGCAACTTGACTGGACCTCCGCTGGACCTCACAACAACTGAACTCCACTCGACTCTAACTAAACTCCAGACGGATCGTAACTTCACTCTCGAGCACAGTCGGGTCTCAACACACTCTGGCCCAACAACTGCACTGGACTGATCGCAACCTCACTCGCGCACAGTCAGGTCTCAACACTCTCTGGCCCAACAACTGCGCTGGGACCGATCGCATCCTCACTCGCGCACAGTCGGGTCTCAACACTCTCTGCCACAGTCAGATCACGCCGAATATTATCCCCTCCTTGTCCAGAGGGCGAGGGGACACCTCCTCACGACCCGCTCTCCCTCACTGGACGGTTGTGGCGTGGGAAAATGTGCTCGTTGCCTCTGTCACTGCCAAAACGGGCACACAATTCCGTTGATTGGTCCGGGGGCGTGGTGACATCACACGGGCCGCCCCTCACACAGTGGAGGAGTCCCATTGGTCGCAAGGACGGCAAACCTCGCTCGCATCACCCCGATTGGGCAAGGGCCGCCGCGAGGTTCCGCCTTGAACTCCACCACCGCGGGCGCTATGACGTCCGTTGAGGAACGAGGTGAAGGCGTGTTGTGGTTGTTATCATTGTTGTTCAAGATGTCAGATATAAAGATTTAAAGCCTGACTATGGGATAACTTCGCAGCGCAAGGAACAAAATTAATACCACT
>CM068955.1:170887064-170900662 GCA_035128595.1 Eptatretus atami
CCCGGACCAATCAACGATGTGCCCGTTTGCAGTGACAGAGCAACGAGCACATTTTCCACGCCACAACCGTTCCAGTGAGCAGAGGGGTCTGAGGAGGTTCCCTCGCTCCTCTGGACAAGGAGAAATAATCGCGTATCGACTTGGCCAGGAGTGTGAGACCCGACTGTGCCGAGTAGGATACGATCCGTCCAGCGCAGTCTGTGGCAGAGAGTTTGAGACCTGACTGGCGGCTGAGTGATTCGATCATCCAGTGCAGTTGTTGGGCCGCGTGGTTGACCCGACTGGCTCGAGTGAAGTTACGATCCGTTGAGTTTAGCTTAGAGTCGAGAGTTCAGTTGTGTTGAGTCCAGCGGAAGAGTCCAGTCAGGTTTGCGTCGCCTGATCGCCTTGTCAGCTTCGTCGCCTGGTTATCTCGTCTGGCCTGCTGGCGTTCTTCTGACACCTTTCGCCGGCCCGTCCATATTGCATTGTGCGGGTTCGAAGTGCCCGCCGAACCGATATCGAAAACTGCACGAGCGGGGAGGGCGAGACAGGCTCTCCCTTCGGCTCACCTTCCCTCCGGCTGGGGGCATCAATAAGCCGCCACCCATTGTGGTTGTGTGTGTGGCGTGCGTGCGTGCTGCGTCCGTGCACCGTCTGTTAAGTGCTCTTATTGTCACATTGGTATAGTATTCGTTATAATCTGCCTCTCTGTCCTCCCTTCCCGGTTTTTGCCCATTTATGGAAAATTTACTCTCCCTCTTTTGAAGTCCCAGCTCGTTCCCTCATTTCTTTATTGGCTTAGACTGACGTTTGTGAAATAGCAAAACATAAATTGTTGCATTTGGACCAACACCTGTGACCATTCCGCTCGGTTATAACACTTTCGAGCATGCGAACGCTCGTCGCGCGCGCGGAGTCTGTCGAGTTGAGAGTGCGCCCGTAAGCTTGGTGCCGCGTGGGAGTACTTACGTATATTAAGTTGGGCAATTAACCCACCCCACCGTCGGATTTGGCATTCATGCCCTGTAAAGGAACCCGTGCCTTCGGACTTATCCGATGTCACGACCAAATTCCGTGTGCTTCGGGTGGAGCCGACTCTACTGCTCCCGCTACGTCGTGCTCGCCACTGAAACAGCCGCCCACAACAATATAATTAATATATGAACTACACACAACACTAGCCGGTCTAAAGTTTTAGAGCACCCCCATTTTTCCAAGCTATATTCCATATTTTACAATCTACGCCCGCCGGGTGCGAACTGACCCGTTTTAAGCGCAATGGCAGCCCCGCCACACTGGACCGAGGCAATCAGTCGTGACTTCCGCGGACAAACGCGGAGAACTCAGTACGGGTGTGCCTGTTCAACCACACCACGGCCCAGTCGTATTCTCGACCGCGCGCGACAGTCAATCGCCGAATACGATATACCTAAGTATTGCACTGGAACCTACGAGGACCTACTCGGCGAACCTTTTGGACACGAAACCGCTTAAGCGTTCGTCGTTCGCGATAACCGATGCGGGTAAATTATCGCCACAGACTCGCGCGGATGCCCGATCTATTATCGATATTCCAAAAACCAACAATATTCCGAAACAAAATATGGCACATTCAAATGGGGGGAAAAAAGACACGACGAACGGTTACATCACACACAAGCACATTAGTATTTACTACTCACTCTACAGGATGCAGTATATACAGGCAAGAAATTCAAAACACACAATACAGTTCTTACGAAGACTGCGGACGGGACAAAACACGAGCAAGGCGAAAACACACAACCGACTATTGTTTTCACCATGTACATTTACTTAACAACAGGTCTACTGAAAGACTCGCGCCAACACATTCACTCAAAAGAGAAAGCAAACCAAGACAAGGAGTCAGGACTGGGGCCCCGTGGGCCTTATAACGTGGCGCTTTTGATGACCGAAAGGCCCCAGAGACGTTGGCAGCGTTACCGCACCCTCGTGGGCTTGCTGGGGCGAGTCGCGACGTCCCAGTCCCCACGGTCAGCTAGCCGTAGACGCCGGTTGCGCCAGGCCTTGCCAAACGGCAGGCCGAGCTCTCTCCGGCCTCCCACACACACGTGGCAGCCTTCCGCGGACCAGCAGCGCTGTCCACGCCTCCAGCCCGCTCTCCTTTGCGACGTTTGCCCGGACCTCCACCGACCGACCGCTCCAAAGCTCCTGACTTGGACACGAGCCCAGATCTTTCACGAGCTCCGGCAGAAGCAAGCACAGCTCCTTCCGCGGCGTCCCGGCAGCAAACAACACCAGCAACGGACAAAGAGAAGAAGAAGGAGAGAAGAAGAGAGAGAAGAGAGAGAGGAAGAAGGAACGCCCGTGCGCGCTTTTTATTACCCACGCTCCGCCCCTTCCGCTCTCGCCCCGCCCTCCTTCCAGAACATCGGGGAAAACTTCCGAGAACATGCCGGAACTTCTCGAAAGGAAGCGTTTTCCCGCCAAATTAGGAGCGAGCGCCCGCTATCATTTGCTCCTGCAGGTAGAGCGGTTGGTTCCAAAATAACGTAGCAAAGAGATAACGGCTACTCAAAGATCACAGCCTGTCCACACGGATAATTCCCATTAAACAACGTGGGGAAATCTAACTGACACGATGCTTATCGGCATAATCAAACTGAAGGACCTATATGGGTTCTGCGAATTTCCACAGCCGTTAACACTACCCCTTCCCCTTTTACAGATCGTCCCGATGTCGTCGAATTTTGTTCTGTGCCATCATGTGTAAGTTTCCCCGTGTACGTTTTATCTTCGATCCCTGGTGCACCCATTAGTGTATTCGTGTCCCCAAAATAAATAACCTACGGGCTGAGTAACTAAACTAAACAACCCACTTCATTCAGACGACTTAAATAAATTGCCGGCCGCTAAGACAAACAGGCAGGGGGCAAACCTCGTATACAATTTAACTCTTTACTTACAAATTTACACAAACATTGGCCCAGGATCGATGGACTCCACCCCCCCGTGTGGGAAAAAGCAGGGAGCCAGGCTCTCAACGCAGTCTCTGGCTTATGAAAGAATGCAGGTGACAGGAATGTGGCGGCTGTTCAAACGCAGTGCCTTTGGCCTCCCCCGTGAAATGAGCGCAGTGAACACAAAGCGCGTGCACGGGCATCCAAAGTGCCATCTCGTGTGCGGCTTTGCACTACAGGACGTCCCTGCAGAACGCAGCGATGAGCTGACTCAAGCAAAACAAAACGGTGCACGAGATGCCAGTGCGAAGTCCCGTGATGCGGCTGCCTACAGGCAGTCACCTGAAGGACGCAGCGGTAATCCTGCATTATCCAAGCGCAAGCAAACACAAGCAATGATCGGATGGATGGCATGGCATGGATGGATGGGAAACCACTGGTCACGGCGCTGCCAATGCAAGTCCCGCTGATGAAAAGGACTGCCTACAGGGCAGTCCCTGCAGCATGCGCGATGATCCTAGCGCACATGGTAATGAATGGATGGGGCAAATGCAACAAGGGGCTAGCAGGCATGGGTCAACGCAAAGGCAGCAGACAAGGCATGGCAAAACAAGCCGCCCCCTGTACCAAAACGGCTGGTGTGAAGTCGACCGCGCACAGGCCCTTGTAGTAAAACAGGCGGCAGGTGACTGACCGCACAGGCTTGTTTAGCAAAAACAGCCGGCAGGTGAACTGACCGGCACAGGCCTTGCAGCAAAACAGCCGCAGATGAACTGACCGCACAGGCCTTGAAGCAAAACAGCCGGGCAGATTGAACTGGCCGCACAGGCCCTTGTAGCAAAACAGCCGCAGATGAATGACCGGCCACAGGCTGCAGTTAATGAGGTTCGTGGAGGCAAGTGCGGTGTTGCTGGCACTCGGAAGGCGGCTCGACCACCCTACTCTCTCCCTCCCAATCTATCGGCTTTGCCTGTCTCTGTCCATACCCACCCCCCTTGTTTGCATAACACCAAATTTAGCCCCATATATAAAAAAAAAAAATTGTTGTTTTATTCTTATTCCCCTTAAATTTCATCTCCCTACCCCCTTTATCGTCTTTTGTCCGGCCTAAACTATCCTGTTACCCTAGCCTACTTCCCAACCCCTACATTTCCCTTCCTGGGTAGGGAATAAGGGAGAGCTAGCGTCCGTGTGTCGAGGCCCAATCTAAGCCTCAGAACGGCCTCCCAGATCTAGCAATTCTACAAACCCAGGTGAGTCAGCGGCCCACACGTGCGAAGGGATGGATGGTGCGGAGGGGTACATCTCCTAATCTACCCTAACATTATTAACTTTAAACTACCCTGGGCTTTCCAAAAGCACCTTCGCTTAAACTGCTGGTTCAACAACCAAGATTCCCGTAGCCTGTGTTTGTGTCCTCAGAATTTTGGGCCATGCCCTCCAATTTTCCTCCCGATGCCCTCACACGGTCTCATGGCTGGGACGCGTGGCTTCCTTGCAGGAAACTACCTCTGCCGATTCTCTAACGATGCACCCCGGGCACTACAAACTGTCTCTGAGCCTACCACTCCCTAAACACTGGGGAGTGCCTTCCCTGGCGACTTCCCTGAAACGCTCACGTGGCCAGGCTGGCGCCCGGCCCCTTCCCTGGGTTGCCCGTGCCAATAGCACTGCCCACGTGGCCAAAATGCGCCCCCGGGCGTCCGCATTCATGCGGGCCCCACCCGTGCCCACTACGCTATCCCGGCCCCCACTGGACCTTTGGCCTACGCGGCCGACTTAGCCGGTGCCGGGTTACCCACTAAGCAATACTCACCAGTCGCAGCCATTTGCTCCCAGCCGTCAAACAGGGCTCCTGCACCCCTCCAAATGGTTTCGAGCCTACGTTCCCCACCAACAGCAAAAGGACCTCCTTTTGTCAATTTGGACTAACCCACTAATCACTTTACACTGACCCCCAGGGTCCCTTGGGTGGGAGTCACGTCCTCCCCCAATCACTCATCGCACCATGCATGCCACATTCCACTCCATTCACACAGGCCCGCTGGCCTCACTCACTCATCATGTACTTTTTCATTCATTCATTTCCTCACACATCGCTGATCACTGCCATTTCTTCTCACTAAATCCCATAACTACCGTCGTTGCTCCCTCGTCATCCCTTAACACTGAGTGAGCACATCCTTTTAATCTATGTAGCAAGCTACGTCCCCACTACACATCCAAAGTTCTGTCTTCTGTTCTCGAATTCCTTTCCATTCCTAAATGCTGAAACTAAAATCCCTCTAACTAATCCATTCCACGGGCTCCATGAGGATTATCCCTGCCCCATGAAGCCGGTGTAAACACTAAGCCTACCCCCTAACTAGTGGTATCCTGTGCCCGGGCAGGGGTCTTCCACCCTTGCCCAGGAATCCTGTTCACCGAAGCGAGGCTTGCTTCTTTTTTTTTTTTGAATGGACGCGCGGCAACTCGCAGCTGCCGCTCTACTCTCCGTGACCGTCATCGCAGACTGCTCGCGCTTCGCGCACCCACGTCCCTCCTCGGACGGTTACCAGCCGGCGGATTCCCTCCTGCCGGATTGCCGACCATGCAGCCACGACGTCACCCTGCGCATTCAAAACCAGCCTCTGTTTCGAGGGTCCCCACGCGAAACCATGTGCTCTGCTCGTCGGAGCTTCACAAAATACGCTCGCTTGGAGAAAACCCGTCCGCGTCCAATTCACATCCAGCCTACCTTCTAGTCCGTCCGTGGGATCGGCTAACCACCACGTGCGTTTCGGGACCGGGCTTCACTCCCGCAGCGCTGCGGCACGTGGCAGCCTCGTGCGTCGCACAGCACGGACCCCGCGCGCGCCGCCGTGCAAACCCGGCACAGTTCCCAATTGCAGCTACGGCCGCTACTCGGCTTTGTCCACCGTCAGCACCGTCGGTCGTCGCACACTTGCGCACAAAACTATCCAGCGTGCCACGACGCTCACACACCTCGACATGGACACTCACACCGGACATGCCGGTTGCTATGTCGCGCAATGGCCAACCCGCATCTCCCGTCACAGTACAGCTGACACCGTCACACACACCGGTCCCTCTCCACACGGCCGTTCACTCACGCATGCCCTTTCACTCGCACACGTGGTTCCACTCACACACGGCCTTTCACTTGCACAGGTGTTTTCACACACACACCTTTTCACTCAAGCTCGCTATTTCACTTACACACACTGTCTCTTCTACACATCGTGCTTCTTCCACACTCGGCGTGCTGGAAGACGCGCATTTCGGCTCACTCACAACCACGCACACCATATTACTCACACCGCCTTTCACCCACGCTATGCGCGCTTTTCAGCACACATTTCGCCACACTCGTGAACACACATACCGGGACATTTACAATGGGGATTTGCACTTCAAGGCGTTCCGGGGCCTTCATACCCCCCAAGCTCCGTGTACACCCGTCCACAGCACTCGCCCCTCCTAACTCGCAAAGCTCGACCGGACCCACCTGGTCGAGATCCGCTTCAAGGGAGCATAGCATCTCCCTCCTTTCCTGAAGGAGGCTATCCAGCTGCTTGCACCGGGTCACGAGACATTCCCCGAGCTCGCCCCCATTGTCCTCCACTACCTCCATGTGTGTGTGCTCGTCTTTCACCCCGTCCTTATCGTGTAGTTTCTCCTCTACCGTTTCTACCTCCTGTGTATCTGTTATTTCTGTCACCTCCTTCATTATCTCCCTCGTCTCTACGTGTCTTGCCGTACACGTCTCCGTCATCTGCTCGAGTCTCGCCCAACGCGTCTCCCGAATTAGTTTGTCCTCCACCGCGGGGCCGACACAGTCCAGACTCCCCTTCAGCTCGCTCGCTCCAGCACGTGGCGCCGCCATTATGCCCGCCTGCAGGCATCGCCCCACGCGCTGCATCTCACCTCGCATTTTTTTCATTTTGTTTGTCATAATCGCATTCATTCTGTTATTCATCCTGCACGCATTTGTTTTTATTTCATTTGTGTTTGTTTTCATTTCGTTTTTCATTTCTTTCATTTCGTTTGTGTTTGTTTCCATTCTGTTATTCATTTGTTTCATTTCGTTTGTGTTTGTTACCATTCTGTTATTCATTTGTTGCATTTCGTTTGTGTTTGTTTCCATTCTGTTATTCATTTGTTGCATTTCTTGCAGCATCCGTGCAAACATTTCCCCCACTTGGCTGATCTCTGCCGACCCCGACGAAGCCGGATCGCCTCGGTCGGTCGCGGTTTCGCTGGGGGCTGGGGAGGGATTTTGACGGAGGAGGGGAGGGGTGTCAAAACCCACGGCCGCCGCCGCTGCGCCCATTTCGGGTTCTGGGTTTGGTTGTGGGGGATGTTCAACCTGCATATCAATGTCCTGCACGGGGATCTCATCCTGGGCCATGGATTCTAACATTTCTAAATCCATACCTAGTTCCTTCTGCTCCCGTTCGCCTTGAAATGCCATCTTGCTTCTCAGAACAATTTAAAAAGCTCGAAATTTAATGGAACCGGAGGGTCGCCTCGCACACCCTTGATCCGGTTCCGTTGACTTGGTTGGAGGCGGGATGGATTTGAATCCCACTCCTGACACCAGTGTTACGAATCTACGCCCGCCCGGCGTGCGAACGACCGCTTTAGCAAATGGCAGCCGCCGCCCACGGACGAGCAATTCAGTCGTGACTTCCCGGAACAACGCCGAGAACCAGTCACGGGTGTGCTTTCAACGCACACCACGGCCCAGTCCGTATTCTACCCGCGCGCGACAGGGTCAATCGCCGAATATCGATATACCTAAGTATTCCGGGGTAACCTACCGAGGGACCTGACCTCGGCGAAGGCCTGTTTGGACACGAACCGCTTAAGCGGTTCGTTCCGTTCTGGATAACCGAGCGGGTATTATCGCCAACCTCGCCGGACCCGATTCTATTATCGGTATTCAAAAACCAACTAATATTCCGAAAAACAATATGGCACTTCAATGGGGGGAAAAAAGACACGACGAACGGGTTAACATTCACACAAGCACATTTATTTACTACACACGTATACAGGGATGCAGGTATATACAGGCAAGGAATTCAAAAACACGCATACAGTTGCTTTACGAAGACTGCGGGACGGGACAAAGACATGAGCAAGGCGAAAACACTACAACCGACTATTGTTTTACCATGTACATTTACTTAACAACGGTTCTACTTGAAAGACTCAGCGCCACAACATTCACTCAAAAGAAAAGCAAAGAAAAGACCCCCTCAAAGACAAGGGAGTCAGACTGGGCCCGTGGGCCTTTATAACGTGGCGCTTTGATGACCGAAAGGGCCCCATGAGACCGTTGCAGGTTACCTGCACCCTCGTGGTGCCTTGCTGGGGCGAGTCGCGACGTCCCGTCCCCACGGCAGCTAGCGTAACCGCGGTTGCGCCCAGGCCTTGCCAAACGGCAGGCGAGCTCTCTCCGGCACTCCCCACACGCACGCGCAGGTTCACGCAACACAGCAGCGCTGCGCCTCCAGCCCGCATCTCCTTTGCGACGCCCGGACCTCCACCGACCGACCGCTCCAAGCTCCTGACTTGGACACGAGCCCAGATCTTCACGTAGCTCCGGCAGAAGCAGCACAGCTCCTTCCGCGGCGTCCAGCGGCAGCAACAACACCAGCAACGACAGAGAGAGAGAGAGCGAACGCTCCGTGTGCGCTTTTTATTACCCACGCTCCGCCCCTCCGCTCTCGCCCCGCCCTCCTTCCAGAACATGCGGGAAACTTCCAGAACATGCGGGAAACTTCTCGAAGGAAGCGTTTTCCCGCCAAATTAGGGACGCGCGCCGCCGCGGTTGGTCCAAAATAACTACAGTAAAGAATAACGGCTAACTCAAAGATCACAGCCCTGTCCACACGGATAATTCCCATTAAACAACGGTGGGGAAATCTAACTGAACACGGACTTATCGGCATAACAAACGAAGGACCTATATGGTGTTCTGCGAATTTCCACAGCCGTAACAATATATATATATATATATATATATATATATATATATATATATATATATATATATATATATATATATATATATATATATATATACATACCCACGTATACATACACACACACGCACACACACCAAAATCTGAGAAATTATAAATCTTGATATGTTATAGGTATTTGTCATAACTGGTGTGGTTTAAAATTCCTGAGTATGAAGTTATTGTGTACCCTATTGCAGAGGATCAGGACTTTGAGCCAGAGGATGAGGATGATGATGAGGAAACGATAGCATTGGAGGAGGAGGTTGCCTCTGTGGATGTGGGTGAACACAAGCGTGAGATTGAACTGCTGCAGCATGAAAGCAAGCTGCCCTTGGAAGAGCTTCTTCGCTCCTTGCCACCTGAGATACTTCAGAGTGTCTGCCACACAGATAGAAACAATTCTGACAAGCTGGCTGCCAATGATGAAGGATCAAGGAGTCCTAATGATAGGTGTGAGCAGGATTGCAGCACAGCTGTCCTCATAGAAAGTGAAGATGTCAAGGAATACGAGGTCAATGATGATGAGGATGACGACGATGATGACGATGTGGATGTGGAGCAACATGAAGAGGGCCCACTTATGAAGGTATCTACAATTTTCTTTCTTGTATCAATATACATTTCATTGCATTGGTTGTAAAAACCATTATTATTCGTGTGTGTCAAAAAGTGGACAACTTGTCAGTGTTGAATTCTTCAGCTGTAACCAATAAATCTCATCTATTGGCCAGTTTGGAGCCGGCCTTATCCTGAATGATCCTGGCAATGCCCCAACATGGGCGAAACAGATAAATTAGTTCATTTTTGATACCTACTGTATTTGGTCATTGTTTATGCTGATGCCTCATGGATTTGCCTTGAGCTGGTATAACTGCCTCAGCTGAAAGGACTCTCAGACAAATCTGTCATCCAAACCTGTAGGTCAAGTCCAAATGTACAGGTGAACCAAATTCAGTAGTGCTGTGGTTACAGCATCTGCTTTGATTGGGAGGGTGAAAGTTATGTCCTGACCCAGGCCGAGTCATTCCTAAGACTAAAACTCATTTGTGCTGCTTCCTTATAATAATAGGAGTTCTCTTATATTTAACTTTAATTCGTGAGGAGGCCATTAGGCTGATCAACCATGCACAATGGTGCCAACCCAAGGCTGGTTGTCCGTGCTCTATAGTTTTTAAATGCTGATCATCAAGCGAGGCAGCAGCACGTACCATTTTTCTTTCTTTGATATGACCTTGCCGAAGTTCAAACTTCAAACCGCTGATCTCCCAGACTCAGAGTCGGTGCTCTAATCTTTATGCTACCGAGTCTGGTTCCCATCCTTGCTTGATGCTTCACATTTTGAGCATAGAACACAGACAAAGCTCATGGGTTATCACCCCTATGGAGAGAGATTTCTCGCTCAAAGTGCTTTGCTGACGACAGCGAGAAAAGCGCCTCCACCAGTTGATGCTGTGGCACCCAATGCGTACTGGGAAGTAACTTCCTCCAAGGTCAACAGCTGTATTTGTCTGATGTTAATCACTGTCTTGTCTGTTGTGTATGCCTGAGTGTGATTGCATGATTTGTGTGCAACAGCTCTTCCATGAATGTCAGAAACTGCAGGAAAAAAACAAGGTTTCTTCTAAACTGGCAGATTAACTTTAAGAATCTTTTTTTTCTTTATCACAAAGAAAGCCCTTTTCTAAGTTTTTATTGTTTTTGTAATGCAAGATTTTACACAAATATTCCAGAGTGAACCTTGTTATCATACAATGGCAACAAGATCTTGAAATAAGCAATTGTCTATAAATCCTGAGCACTTTGAAGTGTGAAGTTCATTTGGAGTCCTTTAAAGCCTGATGATGCACCCTTTATCTTTCAAGGACACCCATACAATTGACGTGACTTGCTCAGGTGCAGATGATGATGCAGAGTATGATGCTGGAGAGGAAGATGGTGAGTCAAGTTTTCAAACTTAACTTAACTGAGCTTTTGGAATGTTTTTTGGCACATTCTTGTAATTATTGAGGTAATTGAAAAGAATATTGTGAGATTTTTGCTATGAAAAATTTGACTATGAAAACTAAGGAGTGAGATGGGGGGGGGGAGAATGAGAGTAATGGGTTGGCAGAGATGGTGCAGGGCATGGGGGAGCAAATAGGTGGCATGGTGTGGAGAGGGCAAGGTGTCGGGGAGTAGATCAGGGTGGGGCATGGATGATGTTGGAGGTAGGATCTAACTAGGGTTGGGGGATGTGGGATTAGAGGACACAGGGTGGGAGTGGGGGGGGGGGCAGAGTAAAGTGGTGGGGGGACATGGGTCTGAAGGAGATCAGGTCTGTGAGGGTCCTGTCGTGAAGGGGTTTACCACCATACTTGTGCACTCGTTCCAAAATGGGTTTGACTTTAGAATTCCAAGGGCAGATAGACGAATACCAACATCAGGATTGGGATGGCAGGAAGGATGATTAAAGGCACGGACAGACAGTGCTGTAGCAAAGCAATGGCAGCCAGGACATAGGTTTGTGAACGATCCAGGAATGAAACAGAAAGGAAGGAAGAAGATGAAGAAGAAGAAGGAGCAGTGGGATAGGACATTTTAAAATAAGAGTTTAGGAAGATTATGGCTTTTTAAAATTATTGTAAGATTTCAGTTGGCAAAACAGAAATTGTTTTGTGACTGATTAATTAAAGGATTGAGCTCCAAATGAGTGGTCATACTGAATTAACTTTTTATTATGATTAGCTTCTCTGGAATTGGAATTCCAGATAAGGTATTGGCCAGAGGTGGCGTTCGTCATTTCGGGGCTCCATGCAAAATGCAGTAGTGGCTCAGTGGGGCCCTGCCCTGTCAATCTGTCGTCACACTAAAATACACAATCTGGTGTCCGGCTGTTGACATCGATGTATTCGGTCATTACTTAAGCAATCTCAACCAACCAAACTTGACAAGCAGATTATGTATGATTGATTATTTGGCAAAGGTTGTGGCGACTTCATTTCCCCCTCCCCCCTCCAACCAAGAGTTACCAATAGTTCTGAAGATGGGGTGACGCAAATTCTCTTTGTTAATGTGTACCATGTCGCGCCACACACAGTGGTGGTGGAAGAGGCTATTACGAGTGACGTTTCAGAACTCTCAAACGAATAATAGGACTCCATGTTATTTTCACACTCGCTCAGGATATGTTGCTTTCGACTCGACTGCAAAAAATCCCGAGGTATTCCCGTTTTATTGCCTTTTTCCGCATTGGAAAGGTGTGTATATATAGCAGCTTGAGCGTCGTTCCACCTTATCATGGCACTTTTCCAAGGTCACTTCAGATGTCAACATTAATAACAAGAATCATGCTAATAGAATTTTAATAAAAATATTAACATTACAGTATTGCAAAATAATATTAACAATATGACAATAATTGGCAGTAATAAAAAAATAATAACGTGATCCCCTCCCTGTGGCCATTCCCGTCGATAAATTTCAAATTATTTTATGCGATTATAACAACGGTAACCTCCTCATCTCACCCGACACCGCCAGGCGTAAACACAAACTCACGCAAAAAGCTGATCCCTTGTGTGTGTTCCAAGACCAATCAGCTTACTATTTCTTGCCGAGACAGCCGTTCCTTATCAACTGTTTTGTTGGAGTGCTTGCTTGGGTGCTTAAGCGACTTGGTGAGCCCTCTACAAGCTGATCGGTAATGGAACACGCTTCAGCACATGTGCGAGACCGAGGACCCTTGTCTGCTTCTGCCGCTTGTGTAATGAACAAAGTTAATTTCAGGTGATTTTTTTTTTCAGGCGTTTTCCCCTATTGTTGACCTATTTCCACTTTTCAGCACTGCTGGGGTCATTTCTTTTCATCCTCGGGACAGGTGCTTTGACACATTTCTGATTTAAAATAAATAAATAAAATAAATCGCAACGTTCCACCCTGTGCATGGATTAGTCCATTTATCATGGATTAGTCCATTTACTAATGGGGGGCGTTTTTTGATCTAAAAATATTTTGTCGTGTGGATTTCTTAAACGATATCGATATTTATTAACATGAGGAATGATATAAGTGTTATTGTTGCATTTGTAAACATTAAACATAGTTATTATTCCACTTGTTTTCTATGCTCACCTAACCTCACCCCATAATTTTGTAATAGTCCCGTCTCGTTAAACGTCAGGGAAAACATTTTTAATAGATTCATTACGTCACAGTGCTTTCTTTCCTCGAGATGGAGCATTCCCTTTGCACTGTTTATCACCACTCACAAGGTGATATGTTTTGTTGGCAAAAAGAGAGCCCAACCTCAGGCACCCCTTCTCAAAAGATTGTGCATCCATGTTACCTGGGGGTCTCTTGTTCTCTCGGGGCCCCGTGCAATTGCATGGGTTGCATGCCCCTAACGCTGCCTCTGGTATTGTCATCATGCTCCATCTGTCCGTCTACTAATTCGACTTCTCCGGCCAAACCGCTGGGCTGATCCAACTGAAATTTGGCAGCGATGTTCCGCTCCTCACTGGTAATGGGGATTGCAAAGCTTGTTCCGGTCACGTGACTTTAAATATGTCAAAATAACAGACTTAGTAAATTTCTTCAAAGATCTTCTCAAGACCCACCAGTCAGAATCCCACCAAATTTGGGTTACAACATTAGGCCAGGG
>CM068955.1:170921283-170933783 GCA_035128595.1 Eptatretus atami
AATGAGCATATGACATGAAGAACAAGTTAAAGTACAAAACAAATCGATGACAACAGAGACAAATCTGGAACAGTTTACTTATCTTGGAGAGGAAAAGAAAATATTCCAATGCTAGAACCCAGAAACTACTATTTATTACTGCCGTCACCAAAGGTAGACGGAAGTTATGTTTTCACCCACGTTTGTTTGTCTTTCTCAAAATTTTTTGGATGGATTCGGACAAAATTTTGTGGACAGGTTGGATGTGTGACAAGGACGAATTGATTGGATTTTGGTGAAGATACGGATCTGGAAATAAGAATTTTTATGTGATCCTTGACCATTGAGAGATAGAGCCAAAAACGATTTAAAGCACAGTATCTTAAAAGATTGTGGACGGATTCGGATGAAACTTGATGGATGAGTTGGGTAGCTGACAAAAACTTGAAGCCGATTAGATTTCGGTTAAGGTTTGGATGCAGATCTGGCCTTTCCGTGAGCGACAAAACGTAAACTGTTCAGCCTGGCGGAGGTAAATGCTCTACCGAGTGCCATTCTCATTTCATCTGAATTTATCCCAGGAAACAAGTTTCTGAACTATTTGGATAAAAAAACAAAAACAATTGAACTGATGACATGACCAAAGATGATCCTCAGTTGAAAAGGAAGTGTATTTTTCAGTCAGTGTGATTAATATTTATTGCTTCGACAAGTCAACTTTGCCTATGACTTGCAGCACTATTATAATAATGTGTTGCAACAACAAATGAGATGGGTTTGAGGAATCTTATTTTTGCATGAAGTTGAAGTAATACTGTACCTTAATAGAGTCTTCATTTTCATGTCAGAATTTTCTATTTTAGCTGCTTTTTTCAGTCTTATGCTTTGCAGGATATTAGCTTGTGTATTGTGGTAGCTGTCGAAACCACTTTATCTTTATAACTTCTTAATACATAATTTTGGAATTACAGCTGATCATCTTTGGACTAACAGAAAATTGGAATTACTTTACTGGGCATCTCCTTGCAATGTGCGCAGGAGAATTATGCTTGGAGGAGTTGTTGGAAAAATACAAAGGTGCATCCATGGACAGCCCCGTGGAGACCTCTGAGGAATGTGGAGAAGAAAATGATAGCATAATTACAGAGGAAGAGGAAGAGGAAGAGAATGATGATAATGAAGACCAAGATGAACAAAAGAAAGTTGACTTGCTGAGCATTTCAGGTTGGAATAGAAGCAAACTTGCAGTATTTGGTGTTGTGCCGCATTGATCTTTATGTTCTTATTTGGGGTGAGGAGGAGAGGGAGAGGTGTTGAGGGTGGAGGAGCTGCTGGAGGTCAAGAGTAGTGTTGATGTTGGGAGAGGAAACGAGTGTTAATATAAGATGGTTGAAGTATTTGGTTGGGTTTTTTTTAAAGGTTTTCTTTCGCTCTTGATTGTTACAATGAATGGTAAAATTGCTGCAATTGCTTATTGTATCGGTTAGAGAATGGTCCTGATAAAGGCGAAGAGGATTCCAAAGGTGCAGTTGTTCTTGGCATGGAATCATCACAAGATGCAACCAAGGAGATTGGCCAGGTTTCCAGCACCGACTTAGGTGGCCCCAAGAAGGAAATAACAGACATTGCTGCAGCTGCAGAGAGTCTACAGCCCACAGGATACACACTTGCGACGGCACAGGTTTGCACACTCACTACCTATTCCTCCTGATGACTTGATTTGTAAATTAAATTATGTCACCTGCATCTTTGGCACGCACCATTCTTCAGCTGGACTAAAATTTCAAGTTTATCTTTTGTTTGGAGCATTAAAGAGGCATTTGGTATTTTCTTCCCAGCTTCTCATTCAATCGGATGGTAGGTAGTCGGGAAATTAATACTTTGTCTCAATCATAGTCGATCTTAAAATTGAACAATGTCAATTTTATTATCGTCACTTATGAATTTATTTTTTCTTCTTTTTTTTTCTTTTTTTTTTCCTCCATGTTTTGGCTGTGGTGAGAGCAGTCAGTACATTTTAGGGATGGTTTAATTGAAGAATATTTTTTATTTTGCTTGGTGTGCACATGTACAATTATTTAATTATGTCGCCCCTCCTTTGGGAACGAGTGAGGTTAACTATTGCCACTGAATGTCATGTTCCAAATCTATGCACAATGGTGACTTAATGCAACTGTAAATTAAATATTTTGCTTTTGTAATTATTCAGTCTTCAATAATTTTCTCACCCTCATTTATTTATAACACAAATGATCTTTATCACAAACCTTCCAATACACAAAAGGTAGCCCTTGAAATAAGCTGAAACACTTTCTCACTCATTCGGTCGGCTTGTTCCAAAATTATCAAAGACCAACCAAATGTTGAAGATTTTGCACAGTCAAATGTGCCAGGTCAAAAGGATGGGGAAGAGACGGGAAACCTTCAATTTTAGACATGATTGGGCCTGGCCTTGCTTTATTTCACTCATGATACCTGTGCTGTCTTTTTTAAATGTTGCATCATTCATTACCTCTTCCAGAGAAGGTGTGCGGAGGTTATGTTTTCACTCCTGTCTCTCTATCTGTCTGACTTTGAACAGGATATCTCAAAAAGTTGTGGATGGATTCGGACGAAATTTGGTGGACTTGTTGGGTTTGTGACAAGGAAGAAGTGATTCGATTTTGGTGAAGATCCAAATCTGGATGTGATAATTTTTAAAAAATCTATCAGTGATTCTTCACCATTGAGAGGTGGTGCCAAAAACGATTTAGAGATTCACTATTGAGAGATTCAAAAAGTTGTAGACCGATTCAGAAGAAACTTGGTGGGTGAGTGGGGGGGTTGACAAGAATAACCCGATTGGATTTTGCATGGCCGGATCCAGATCTGGCCTATCAGTGGGACACAAAACGTAAAATGTTCAGCCTGGCAGAGGTATTTTTCTAATGATGTCTTGTTGTCTCTTTCCTTGTATATACACAAACGAGGTTTAGTAAACTTTCATATAGGCCATATTTCTTTGCTTTACAGAATGCTTTGTCCTCTAATAACCATTACTTCAAATAAAACAAATTTATTCTGAGAATGCTTTGTTGTTACTCTGTATGCGAAGTGAAAAGTGAGGTTAAGCAATTTGTTTACTTTTGTCTCTGTCCGTCTGTCTGTCTGTCTGTCTCCTGTCTGCAAACGTCAGTTTATGATCGAGGAATAACTTAATTTCAATTGAATGTTCTATTTTGAACACAAATCAGGAAACTAACGTGTAGTTTCGCAGCACTTTGTCTTTGAATTTGTTCCAATCACGCATGCTCAGAGAGGAGTGAGATACTTTTTTTTGTTGTTCTGTCTGCCTGTCTGGCAGTCAAACAAAATTTTAAATCATTCCAGATAGGAAACTCACTGTTTTTAAGGACACCATAAAGGACATAAACAACAGGCACGAAGAACTAATGTAATGTGTTTAATAAGGTGGTGTGAAGACGCTGCATAAACAGCGGTAAACCTCTGAATTTATTTTTTTTTTAAACATTTTTTTTCTACAACCTGTAAAATCTTTATTTTATTTTGATTTAATTATACACTTCAACATTGTGGAACACAAATCGCCTTTTTAGCACTTTCAAAACCCTTCCGTTTAGCAGTATTTGGACAAAATATTCGGGCATTTTATGTAATCATGACCAGTCAAATTTTCCATTCAGAGACCCCGCCCATATCCTTGTTTCTCAAGACTGTGCGGGGTATTGCGTTCTATGAACTCTCGAGTTTGATAAATGTTGTGGTTTCCGATTCAAAATATCTTCTTCTTCTTGTTTTCTGCAGAATTACTTTATTGTGCTGAATACTTTTCCTGCCTACATTGGTGTCTCTGCTGTGGGGTTGTGTGAAAATTTAATTTAAAAAAATTATGCGGTATCATTTAGAAAAACAATGAATGCAAAATAATGCACTTAACACTTCTTGTACCATATAAACAATGATTTAGTGCTGGTACATTGGAACAAAATATAATTATGCATTAAAAATTATTGGCTAGCTGTTACCAAATCAATGGAGGGTTGAATGTGTGTCCTAACACTTTGCTAATTATAGTGACTGTTTCTGCATAACATCAGAATTTGTTCATAATTATTCAGGAAACAACAAATGAAAAATGTTAATAACCCAACACATAGTCAGTTATCTCGTACTGTATTGAGTAATCACCGAAATGGGGGGTTGCTAAAAGGTGTGCGTGTGTGTGTGCGTGCGTGTTTTCCCCTTTAGAATTAAGGCAATGTTATTGAAAGATGGCCATGTGACCTATGCTGTCTGCATTATGAGTGGGGAAAATTGAAAGGTGCCATAATTCATTATAATTGAGCTTCGTATATTATTGTGTTTATTATGTATTCGTTTTTGCTGCCTTGGGGAGCAGGTGAAGACCCCAGTTCCTTTTTTGCTGCGGGGAGAGCTTCGTGAATACCAGCACATTGGCCTTGACTGGCTCGTCACGATGCATGACAAAATGCTCAATGGCATCTTGGCTGATGAGATGGGTCTGGGAAAGACGATACAGACAATCGCCCTACTTGCTCACCTGGCTTGCGATAGAGGTCTGTTTGGAGCTGTCTCATAATTTACCTTTGCTTTTTATTTTACAAATGCAAGATCTCATTGCAGAACATTGACAGGAATAACGAAATGAGGAAGAAAATAAGAAACGGCTGCTGTTATAAATAAAGACATTAAACAACATCTTGCTGTGCAGTTGCTGTCTCAACTAATAATTATAAAATTACAGAAAAATATACTTTCTGAATGTGTTATAAAAACGACGTACAACAAAAAACAAATCGGTTACTTTTGAGTTCATTTGGGTCATATTGATAATCGTTTTCATGATGAAGTAATGTTCAAAAGCGTCGTTTAGCAATTTACATTCAGTTCTCTAAAAACGTCCTATGCGAGGCTCTTTATCGGACTTTTTGAGTGTGAATTTTTAGACATTTGGTGAAGAGCTGATTGGAGAATATTAAGGTGAAAATATCATTAACTTGTTTGATTACTTTACTAAAACTCAGCCTTATGGATTTGAGGCAAGTTTCAAGGCCAAATCATTGCCTATTGGAGGAAAACCAAGGCAGCATGCTCAAGAGCCAGATCCAGAGGTTACAAGAACTGACAATGTTGAAATATCACTTCTTTGCTCTATTCTCAAACCAGGGGTAAAATTTCAAGTTACAACATATCCATGGATAGAGTAGATTGAGAAATATCTTAAATTCCTGAATGTACACATTTTAAGTTAGGTTCGAGATAAGTGGTCTTTGTCATGGTTCCCAGAGGGAGGCATTTAGTATTTAGGCTTGGTGTCCGTGGTGTCCCGCTTTTTGAAGAATAATTTTTCCATTATTAATTATCAATTATTTAATTGTTCGATTTTCAATTACCGTATGTATTTTTTAATTATTTAATTTGTCAATTATTAAATTATTTTCAATTGTTTAATTTTTTTTAAAATTTCATGGCTTCCAGAGGGAGGCTTTAAAAGAGATACTAGTGCAGGCCCGTAGGTGCGTGCCAGTATGTGCAGCTTCGTTCCTTCGCTCTCGTAAACGACGACTGGATTGGGGCATTGTTTCAATTAGATCGGACCAACCGTATCATAAATGGCCATAACTTGAGAAACACCTGGGAAACGTACTCAGGTCCCCAGCGTCAATTGTGATGTTATATCAAACAAAGAGAAGAAATTGTGACGCCCCCTCTCTCTCCCCCCTCTTCCGCCCTCTCTCGCCCCCTCTCTCGCCGCCTCTCTCTCTCGCCCCTCTCTCTCGCCCCTCTCTCTCGCCCCCTCTCCTTCTCGCCCCCCTCTCACACCCCTCTCCCGTCCCCTTCTCTCACCACCTCCTCTCTCCCCCTCTCTTGAATTGTGATGCCCCTCTCTCTCACCCCCCTCTCTCCTCCCCTCTCTCCCTCCCCCTCTCTCCTCCCTCTCTCGCCCCCTCTCTCGCCCCCTCTCTCGCCCTTTTCTCGCCCCCCTTTCTTGCCCCCCCTCTCTCCCGCCCCTCTCTCCCTCCCCTCTCTCCCCTTCCTCTCTCCCCCTCCTCTCTCCCCTCCTCTCTCGCCCCTCCTCTCTCGCCCCCCTCTCTCTCCCTCTCTCGCCCCCTCCTCCCTCCCCTCTCTCGCCCCTCTCTCGCCCCCTCTCTCGCCCCCTTCTCGTCCCCTTCTCTCGCCCTCTCCTCGCCCTCTCTCGCCCTCTCTCGCCCCTCTCGCCCCCTCTCCTCGCCCCTCTCTCGCCCCCTCTCTCGCCCCCTCTCTCGCCCCCTCTCTCCCCCCTTCCACTCTCCCCCCTCCTCTCTCGCCCCTCTGTAAATGTAATTCACAAATGTCTACCAAGCACAAACAAATAATTCAAACCTTGGGAAAAAACAGCTTTCAAACCCTTGGGAAACAGCTGTTTCTCTTGGGAATATTCAAACCTTGGGATTAATTAATAATTTGAACAATTAATTCAACCTTGGGAAAAAAACAGCTTTCAAACCTTGGGAAACACTTGGGAAACAGCTGAAACGGATGAAGAACGATATCAAACCTTTAAAAGGCACATACTCAGGTCCCCAGTGTCGATTGTGACGTCATACCAAACGAAGAAGAAGAATTGTGACGTCAATCGTGCAAAAAAAAAATAAATAAATACATAAACATTCATTGTGACGTCATTCGTGATGTCATAGCACCGGTCCTGTCATTGGTTGACAGACGTTATTGGTCATTATTGGTTGACAGAATATATAGGTCGTTATTGGTTGACAGACATTGGTCATTGTATCACGTTATTCTTTTTATTACTGTCAATTATTGTGCTATTATTATTATTATTAATATGCTGTTATCATTATTCTGAGATATCTTTGGGAAAAAATGGCATGATAAGGTGGAACGACACTTCAGCTGCGATATATACACCTTTCCAACACTGAAAAAAGCAATAAAATGGCCGTAACTTGGGAACCGCTCGTCCGATTAATATCAAACCTTGAAAAGGCACATCCGCGGGTCCCGGCAATATTCCTGGCAAGTTTTAATCAGATCGGACCGGCGGTCGTCGAGAAACGGCGGTCGCAGACACACACACACACACACACACACACAACACACACACACACACACACACACACCACAAGATTGCTGGAATTATAGATATACAGTAGACTAGGCGTAAGTCGTCAGCATCGGGACTGAGAAAAAAGTGACGACTTAGACATGTGACGACTTGCGCGTATGCGAGCATTCATGATGACTGTGGGTGAAGGATGAAGTTGCGCGTGGCCTGGACACGTACGTGTGAGAGGGCGCAACAATCTCTAAGCCGGCTATTGTACCAAAAGGGAAACACAATCCTCGGGGCATAGGTGGGGTTCATTGGTTAGATTGAAGTGATCAATCAAAAATGGAATTCATGAATCACTTTATCAAAAGTAAAGATAATGAACAACTGTAAGACAACTCATATACCATCGGTGATGGTATATGACCATCGACAAATGTGGAATGAATGGTTGTTAGAATTCATTCATTGGAATGAATGTAGAATGAGTTTTCATATGGAATGAAAACTCATATACCATCGACAAATTACATGACACACAGTCATCGTGATGACTACCACTCAATACCTATGTGAAAGTGAGTGTGGTGATGTACAAAACAAGCCAATATAAAACCATGATCGGACTTCAACACGAAGCTCGATCGATCCTTTACTCCTTCGCCAGAGACTGCATTGCGCAGCCTGTATACCTCTTCAGATGCATGTGGGACGGCGCGCTGACTGAGCTGAACGCAGCGCAGTTATAAATAGCCCGCGCATCACGATTCCATGAAATCGGGCTTCTCACGAGGCAGCAGTTCCGTGTGACGAGTTAGGAGTGGTAATTTACTTGAGTTTCCATTACGTGGGAACGGACAACATCTGACGACTTAGACGAAGTGACGACTTACAGACTTTATTCAAAGTCTGTAAGTCGATTTAACATTAGATAAATTCGGGACTTTTTGACGCTGCCGACTTAGGCGAAGTGACGAGTTACACGCTGCCGACTTACGCCTAGTCTACTGTATATATATATATATATATATATATATATATATATATATATATATATTATATATATATATATATATTTTTTTTTAAGTCTTGGTGTCTGTGGTGTCCCACTTTTTGGAGGAAAAAAAAATGTTTGTTTTCGCATTGCGGGTTTGTCGGCCTGCAGCCGACCGAGACTGTCCAGGCCATCTCCTTGTCCGGAATTCATTCTGGTTGGCAAAGATGCGCAGGTCAAGTAGGTCTCCAACTGTACTCGCTGCAACGTACAGCTGTCCATGTGTAAAAACACTCGGAAGCAGGACTCCACAGCACCACAGACTGACCCTGGCTTGTGTTGATAGTCATTGCAAAGACTGGTCTCACCGGAAACTGTCGTCAGCGGAGTTGGAAAGGCAGATCTGTGTCAGATAGAGAAAGAATAAGGAGAATAGACCTTGGTCTCATGCTCACCATGAGGTCCGGCATGCTCACCACCGAGCATCAGCGCTTTAAGAAGAGGATCAGTGACCTTGGTGAAGATGTAACATGTTCCATCACAGTGGCCATTGCGAGGATTGCGATTTCACAACAGCATGATGGGAGTGTTAACCTTCAGTAACATCTCATGCGGTGGCACCACCTGAAAGATTGACGGAGTTAAGAAACTCAGGTGGATAAAGGGCAGATGGGTTTTGATCGGCCAAAGATTCGACACTTTTGACGATGAAAGTGTCACCCGGCAGGCGGTCATTGGTCTTACTGTTGAGAAGATCAACCATGTTAATCGTCGTGGTTAAAATTACACATGAAGCCAACCACTCAGAATTTGAATGATTGGACGGTTCTTCAAGTTTGGCATAAACATGGTTGATGTCATCATCCGAGTTCACACAAAGAGTAGGCGGTGATGCAAAATGCAATTACGTCATCGTGAAGGTTATCCTCCACAGAAGGCAGGTGCCCTTCACCCAGTTGCAACAACCAATCAGCATAATGCTCGAGTCATTTTTGACTTACGTCATCGCTCGCCATCCAGTCAACGCACACATTTGTTCTTAAAGTTAGCGTCACGTAATGTCACTACAATGGAGATTTTTCATGCAGGCGTTGATGTTTGGTCGCCTCCCTCATCGGACCACCGGAAGAATTTGACGATCAGTACACTGCTTCTCATTGAGTTATTAATAATACACCGCTTTAATCCAGTAACGTTGCAGTCTCGACAAAGGGATTGCAGTGTTACTAATATAGTTACAATATTATTAGCTCACCAGGAACATAGTTCCAGGGAGCTTATGGGATGGCGCGTCATCCGTCCATCAGTCTGTCCATCGGCGAACACTCGCAACTTCTTCTCCTAAAGTGCTCTGAGGATTGCGACACATTATGCGAAACTTGGCGAAAATGATATTTGGTATTTTGCCATTCAAGTTTGTTCGAGCATGAAAAATAAATCGGTGTTTAAGGGGATCTACCAGGGGTCAAAATGGGTCCAGTTTGCCCCCCCCCCCCCGGTATTTGCTTTCTTCTCTGAAACTACACACATTATTTCGATGAAACTTGACCACAACCTTCATCACCCTTGATGTACCAAAAAATTTTCATGACGTTAAAAAATCGTGGTCTGAGAGGGTTTACGGGGGGGATGGTGTGGGACGTAGTTGTCCCCCAAAATAGGTATTTGCTTTCTTCTCAGAAACTACACACACAATTCCAATAAAGCTTGACCACAACTTTCATCATTCGTGATGTACCATAGATTGTTCACGGCATATTAAAAAAATCAAGGTCTGAGGGGGTGAAAGGGGGCTTTGAGTGACTTTCTCCTGATCCAGGTGAGCATCCAGACCCGTGGTCCTATTTTTAGCTCACCTGTAACATAGTTCGGGGGAGCTTATGGGATGGCACGTTGTCCGTCCGTTCGTCCATCCGTCCACAAATACTTTCAACTTCTCTGAAACTACCTATACGATTTTGATGAAACTTTACCACAACGTTTAACACTGTATATCTACCAAAGTTTGTTCATGGCATTAAAAAAACATCGGGCTTGAAGGGGATTGCTCCCCCCACAAAATAAAGGTATTTGCTTTCTTCTGAGAAACTACACATGCAATTCTGATGAACCTTGACACAACCTTCATTACCTTCAGTAAATTTTCATTACCTTCATTAAATTTAAATTAAATTACAACCTTCATTAAATTTTGTTCACGGCATTAAGAAGTTGGTGTCTGAAGGGGTCTACGGAGGTAGTTTAATGGGTGATCTCCCCCCCCTCCCAAAAGAGATATTTGCTCCTTCTCAGAAATGACACACTATTCCGATGAAACTTGACTACAACCATCATCAAAATGGTGTACCAAAGTTTCTTCTTGATATTAGCAAAAATAGTGGTTGAAGGGGATGTAAGGGGGGTTGCACCCAAAATATGTATTTGCTTTCTTCTCAGAAACTAAATGCACAATTCCCATGAAACTGCACCACAACCTTCAGCACCTGTGATGTATTAAAGAATGTTCATGACATTAAAAAACATTGTGGTCTAAGGGATTCTACGTGGGGGTTGCCCCCCAAAATATGTATTTGCTTTCTTCTCGAAAACCACGTACACAGTTTCGATGAAACTTGACCACAACCTTTATATCATCATTTTGTGAGTCATCCATGCCTACCAGTGGTTCCCTGGTTATCTTATCCAGCCGCTACCAGAATGCAAATTTATGTTGCCCCCATGTTTAGTATTGATGTTACATTATTATTATTATTCGGGTACCAAGCCTTTCAGGCTGAGTAACCTATTTTTTTCTTCTATTTATTATTTTTCTTTTTATTCCGCCGGCAATTTTTGTGTTTATTCCCTTTTAAATTCATTTTCTCTGCAACCGCTCATCAGATTGAGCTGAAAATTTCACCATAGGTGCGACTGTTCATGTATAATTTTTAAAATGATAATTATGATGTCATTGGTCACATGGTGTGGCAGTCCCATTGAAAAAAACGGAAAAACTTTGGACGTCTATCTCCGAAACCGCACCATGGAAAAATTTGAAACTTGGCACATGGCATATGGCACTTGCTGATAGTCCTCCCGATGGGGAATAAATGTGATGTTTTGTGACGTCATCGGTGAAGTGGTGTCCCGGTGAAAATTTGACACGTAGAACGCTGCATCCGATCAATGTTCCACATAGAACGCTGCATCCGATCAATGTTCCACATAGAACGCTGCAACTTAACGGAGAAAAAATAAAATATTATGACATCATAGGTCATGTGGTTTGGCAGCTATATTGTTTAAAAACAAACCAAAAACTTAAACGATCTTATTCTCCAAAACCGCTTGACAGATTGAGGCAAAACCTTACACAAATGTTCCCCAGGCCATGGGTGTACCAGGTTGTTAATGAATAATTGATAGGTCACATGGTTTGTTGGCCAAATTGAATTTACCCTAAAACCCTCAATCTTCTCCAGAATGGCTGGATAGATCGAGGGGAAACTTCTCACACACCTTCCCCAAGACTTGGGGACACGAGGTTTTCCACGAATAATTAATATGTCATGGTTTAGCAGCCGTTTGGATTGAAGGAAAATATTAAATAGCGTTTTCTCTGGAACCGCTTATCCTATCGAAGCAAAATTTCACAAGCATCATCTAACCACCATTGTTGCATATAAAGTAAAAATGATGATGTCATAAGTCTTGTGGTTTGGTGGCCATCTTGGATAGAAAAATGCACCTTATCCAATTTACATGAAACGTCACAATCGGGATCCCCTTCACAATGAGACAGAATGTAAATTCATGATGTCATCGGTCGTGTGGTTTGGCAGCCATATTGGATTGAAAATATAAAACTTTAATAATCTCCTCCTCCAGAACAGCTTACCAGATCGAGGTGAATTATTACAGGTATGACCGCCTATCCATGATGAAAAAAATATTCCTTCACTTTTTTGATGCAGGTCATATGGTTTGGCAGCCATATTGCATTTACCCTTGAACCTTTCAAAATTTCCTCCAGAACGGCTAAACGGATTGAGGTGAAACTTCACAAACATGTTCCCCAAGACCTGGGAATGCCAGGGTGTTCACGAATGATTAATATGTCACAGTTTGGCAACCATATTGGATTGAAGGAAAACATTAAATAACGTTTTCTCTGGAATCGCTTATTCTATTGAAGCGAAACTTCACAAGTATCATCTCACACTATTGTTGCATGGAGAGTAAAAATGATGAGAAAGTCATTTGGTTTGGCAGCCATCTTGGATAGAAAAATGCACCTTAGCAGATTATCACGAAACTTCACAATCGTGATTCCCTTCCCAATTAGAGGCAGAATGCAAATTTAAGATGCCATATATCGCGTGGTTCGGCAGCCATACAGGATTGAAAATATACAACTTTCAAAATCTTCTCCAGAACGGCTTACCAGATCGAGACGCAACTTTACAGGTATGA
>CM068955.1:170958720-170975310 GCA_035128595.1 Eptatretus atami
ACTTACAATTTTCGCCCGAACTCCACGAAATTTTGCATACTAATTGGTAATACTCTCCAAATGGAGTGGGTGTTTCTAGTTCCATAAACATGTATTTTTATGATAAATGAGTCCGAAATGGCCCCATCTGACCATGTACCTTTATGACACGCGAATTGGCTGTTTCCATCAATATGATGCGGACTTGAGCAATTTTTAAAGGTTCGACCTGCAGGCAAAGAATCTTGATGTGGATTTTTGCGCCTCATAAAAATGCCAAATCCATTATTTCTTTCCTGTTTTGTCACATCTCTCTTCACTTTCGACACATGCAAACAAAGTAAACCCAGGGATTTTTATTTTTATGCTTTTCCCTGCAATTTTTGCCACAGCAATATCTTGATATACACTACACTCCCACATCTACAGAAGTATCAAAATCTTTGAACTCACTCGATGGAAAGTACGTGCATGTGTACGTACAGATATGACAAAAGTATTAACTTGAATAAAGCTATGAACAACAGGACTAATTGAATGTCTGAGAGAACAAATTGATGAGCACAAAATACTGAACACACAAATGCTTTCATAGTTAGAAGAGGTGGAGAAAGAACATAAAATGTGGACTTGATCGTTTGGAATGGAAAGTTCAAATCAACTAAACTTGCAATCCATAGACGTGATTATTTGAAGCAGCTTAAAACACAATATGCCATCATTCTTGATGACAAGGCAACAATTTTTGATAGTGTTTATATGTAAAACGTTCTACATTCAAACACTTGGAAGAATTGGTATGGCAAAGTGGACCTTTAATACTTATAAAATAGATATCGATTGTAAAATATGTAATACAGCACAATATACTAGAACAGCACACGGTGGAGTGCACACCTCCGCCAGGCTGAGCAGTTTACGTTTTGTATCCCACTGATGGGCCGGATCTGGATCTGTACCTCCAAAGTTGAATCGGCTTGTTCTTGTCACTTAACCAACTCAACCACCAAGTTTTGTCACAACTTGTCCTCAACTTTTTGAGATATCATGTTACATATCGTTTTAGCCTTAATCACTCGATTGTGAAGATTCACTTTAAAAATTCTCTTATCCACATCCACATTTGGATCTTCACCAACATTGAATCGATTCGTCCTTGTCACACACCCAACCTGTCCACCAAGTTTCGTCCGAATCCATCCACGACTTTTTAAGTCATCCTGCTCACAGACAAATAAACACAGACAGGGGTGAAAACATAATATCACCTAATATTCGGTTGCGCCTCACCTAATAATAAAATACATCGTAAACGAGAAAACTGTTAGTTCCGGGTAAATGCAGTGAATTACCATTCATTTACTGGATCTATGAAATTCAAAAGGACATTGTAAGTTGCGATTTGTCATCCATTTAAGGTAGACAATGGAGTTTGAAATCGTTGAAAAGCATTATTTCAGGGGCAACAATACGAATATACAATGCTAACAAAGCTCAAGTAGAAATGCTGGTTTTTAGGTCATCTCTTCCGAGATGACCTAATAAAGCCGGACCAAATGTCCGTACGTCCGTCCGTCAACAATTTTGTTTCGATTGATGAAACTTAGGTGTGGGTAGAGGTCGATGAGTGTTGCACACAACGATATAAATTTGTCCGGGTTCAGGTCAGGGTCAAGGTCACGAGGTCACGTAAGTTATAAAAATCACCATTTTCAAAACCTATCTAGTCTGCCATTTCTACAAGATATTCGGCACTGTTTATTGATTATGATCGTAAAAAATATATCTGTATCTAACCGGACAGATTTTTGATTTCTTCCGTTTGATCGTCACGTGATCTGGAAAATGGCCAAAACGGATGCGATTCGCAAAGAGGACAGGAAGGAGAAATGAAATATAAAACACATTTTTAGCCTTTTTAGGTCATCTCTTCGAGCATGACCTAATAATATGGGTGTCGATCTCCATCCGTCCGTCCGTTCACAATGAAATTGAAGAGGGAGATCTGGTCATTAGTGATCCTGATAGAGGTCGATGAGACGTACACGATGGTATGCACTTTAAGGTCACGAAGGTCAGGTAAGTAGAGGCTTGAAGTTGCGAAAATGACGATTTTCAAATTCTATCTCCTCTGCATTTCTCAAGCGATCTTGAATTTGATTGTAGCATATGAATCTATGGGACAATATCTAAATTTGGTCGGGCCGGATTTTCGATATTCGCTTTCGTTTTCGTGTCACGTGACTTCAAAGTTGGCAAAAAATGCGAAAATGGACTTTTCAAAATCTATCTCCTCCTACATTTCTCAAGCGATCTTGAATTTGATTGTGGCATATGAATGTATGGGACAATATCTAAATTTGGTCGGACGGATTTTCGAATTTCGCTTTCTTTTTCGCGTCACGTGACTTCAAAGTTTGCAAAAACTGCCCTACCTTCAGGAGGCTATATATTCTCTACTGGGCATGGTAAAAGTTAGTGAATGGTGTCATTGTATAGCAGCTGACCTTGTATATTTATACTTTTTCCGCGAAGGTGCAAAAGTTTCAAAACCCGAAATGTAAACGTCGGCATTTATTTTCAAAATATAATTTCGTGCGCGTGCGCCAAAATGCCGAGTCATCTTTAAACAACTGCGCAGCTTGACTGCGCAGTGCGTAGTCTTCGTCATAACTGAACATTGAGAACTTGTGTATTATAGAGATGACCGTCACCCCCACACGGGGGTAATTTTATATTTATACATTTTCGCCGAAGGTGCAAAAGTTTCAAACCCGAAATGTAAACGTCGGCATTTATTTTAAAAATATAATTTCGTGCACGCGCGCCAAAATGCCGAGTCATCTTTAACCAAACTGCGCAGTTCGAGCTGTGCAGTAGAACTGCGCAGTCGTCTTCGTTCATAACTGACATTGAGAACTTGTGGTATTATAGAGATGACCGTACCCCACACGGGGTAATTTTTATCTTTGTAGCCTCACTATAATTCACAGACCGTTGTTTGTGCATTTGTGGGTTTGTTTGTCATACTACTCACCTCCAGTTCTGGGCCAATTATATCCAGACTTCCTACAGAGGATCAGCTGACCGCAATTAATGTATAGGGGTGTTTTTATCTTGGGGAGGGGGGGGCAGGGGGATACAAATTTTCTATGTAAATGTGTATTGTGTCTCGCCACCTCCAGGTGGGGGGGGTTTACATTCACCACACCTCTGTAGATTTACTGTACAGTATTCCTGTTCCCAGGTTTTCCAGTACAGTGAGGTGTTTTGAATTATGAGCAGTAGGTATGTTTTTGCTTCATGCACGTAACCCGCGTTATTTTTTTGGTTTTTTTGCATATGCAGAGCTGTCAGTTGTCTATACACCGCCCAAATATAGGTATGCGTCTGAAGAACATGTTGCATGTTTGGAACAAGATCGGTCATCGGGCGGGCACTCTGCTCGTTTAAAAAAAAAGAAGTCTGGATCAGAGAAGACTCTAAATCTGTAATCGATAGCATCCACAACATTAACAAGAAAAAGCAAGAAGTGATTGTGGATCCTCACCAGGGCTTATGTGTGGCAAATAAATGGAAGGATGTACTCAATGAAAGGTTGTTAATTGCAAATGAAAGGTCTAAATGGTCTAGTTTTAAATGCATAAAGGTCAAAGGTCTGAATAGTTGTAAAGGTCAAATGGTCTGAAGGTCTAAAAGTTTAAAGATCAAATGGTCGAAGTAAGTCTGAAGGGTCTAAACTCTAAAGTGTCAAAAGTGTCTTAAAAGGTTGAAGGGGTCTAAAGGGTCGGAATTGTCTGAAGTGGTCGAAAGGGTCTTAAAACATCTAAAAAGGGTCTAACAGTCTAAGGGTATTAAAATATCTGAACGGTCTGAAGGTCTAAAGGGTAGAAAGGAGTCTGAGAGGATCTAAAGGGTCACAGCGGTCTCAGGGTTCTAAAGGGTCTTTGGGGTCTATAGAGTTTAACAGGGTTTTTGGGTGCTAAAGTTGCTTAGTGATGTTAAAGGCTCTTCCAACGGTTGAAGGAGTCCCAGCAGTCTAAAGGGTCGAAAGTTACATTCCAATAGTACGTAATTAATCGGCGTACATGTGTGAATTTAGAGTGAAACTGACGTTCAAACAGTACGTAATTAATAGACATATAGTCTCACGGCTTCACGGATGGACCGTGCTTTTTGTTTTTATGCATGTAGATATGCATAGATATCATGTGAATAAATTGAAAAATTGAGGATTTATGTGACCTTGACCTTTGACCTATTGCCCTCAAACAATAGGCTTCCAGCTTGCCCACGACTCTACAGGTGGTAATGTTTTGTGAAGATGGGAATAAAAATGTGACCTGTAGGTGATTGACATACATACATACATACATACATATATACAAACACACACAAACAAACAAGCCGGTAGGTGACATGGGTGGTCGCTAGACTAAGGCGAATTTGAAATATGTAGATAAGAGAACACATCAGATGGCATTTTTGCCGTTCGTTGTTCCATATAGGAACATGCGAGCAACTGTCCATTCATCTTTGTGTTCGATTCCCTACCTACGTTAGGGAATCCAACGCGAACGTTGGGGTGAAAGCATATAGTAAATTAATTTGCATACTAGTCATACAGTTTTTTGATCGGATCGGGCTGAAATTTTTTGACAGAGGTTGATTATAGTGCGCATAAAAGTGCGGAAGCCAATTTTTGATTTTCGAAAAAAATTATTTGGGGATTTTTTCAAAAATTTCAAAGTTCCGTTGCTAGGCAACGGTGGCGTCCATAGCAACGGTGCTCAAAAGCATACAACTAGATCCTGGTTGCGCTGGGTTGCCATACAACTATTGCAGATTGGTAGTTGCTACCAATCAAGTTTCATCAAAATTGGTTGACTCCTCTGGCCCCCAGAGCTGTCCATTACATACAAACAAACAGACAGACGGAAAACCTGAGAATAAGGGTAGTCTAGCGACCACCCAACAAACAAACAAACAAACAAACAGACATAGATAGATATAATTACAGACCAGACCAACCAATATACTTGTGAATCTTTGGTTTTGCCAGTAACAAATGGACCTAAATGCAATACCCTCTCCTCTGGCCAGGGTAATAACAAGGGAAGAGCTAATTGTACATCAACTTGTGATTTCTTTCCATATTGGGCATGAACATGCCATATGATGAACAGTAGTCACATTAACAAAGCAGTAAATAAAGCATTTAACGGAAATCATAAAGTGTACATTACAGTCTATAAACTAAAAGGGCACTCGATAGAGCGCATACCTCCGCCCAGCAATGCCTGATCCACGAGAACATATCGGGCCCAATACATTTTTGAAATATCATGCTATATATCGTTTTTGGCCCCATCTCTCAATGGTGAAGAATCACGTAAAAAATTAAATAATTCTCGTATCCAGATCCGGATTCGGATCTTCACCAAAATCAAATCAATTTGTCCTTGTCACAAAACCAATCTGTCCATAAAGTTTCATCCAAATCCGTCCACAACGTTTTGAGAAATCGTGATATCAGTTTAGCCCTATCTCTCAATGGTGAAGAATCACCTTAAAAAAATTTCGGATCCAGATTCGGATCTTCACCAAAATTGAATCAATTCTTCCTTGTCACACACCCAATGTGTCCAAGTTTTGTCCGAATCCGTCCACAACTTTTTGAGATATGCTATGTATCATTTTTGGCCCTATCTCTCAATGGTGAAGAATCACTTTAAATATTCTCGTCGCTGGATCTGGATTCGGATCTTCATCAAAATCTAACCAGTTCGGCCTTGTCACACACCAAACCTGTCGACCAAATTTCATCTGGATCCATCGACAACTTTTTGACATATCCTGCACGCAAACAGACAGGGGGGGGGGTGTGAAAACATAACCTCCTTCACCTTTGGTGGCCAAGGTAAAAAGAGCACACTGGTCTGCAAATGAACGTCTATATTCATGTCATTCATCAAAAAATATACCTTTTTGGGGGATACATGATTGAGGCTCATTGAATGGAACAAAATGTAAAGGGGGAAGCACCAACAGCAGAGTAGAAGTGAGAGTGATATCAAGGGGAGGGGGAGAAGGACACATGTAGGTGAACAAGCTGATTGAGAAACAGCAAGAGGAGGAAGGGGAAAGCGGAGATGAAACAGAAAAGGGACAAGTCAACCGACAACTAACAAACAAAGAGTTTAGGGAGCGGGGGGGGGGGGGGGGGGGGGGGGGGGGGGGGGGGGGATCACACCAACGTGGAAAGGGGAGTGTTTGGGAATGGGATCGTTTGGGGTCGAAGAAATCATGAGTATGGATGGTGGTCAAAGGGGTCTCATAATTTTGAACAATCACTACCTGAGGTAGTGGTGAACAGCTTTCATGAAGCCCTGTATGGAAGAATGGAACTGAACAGATGGGGGAAGTTGGTTCCACAGGCGAGAGGAGAGGAACAAATTATGGAGGTGAGCAGTGAGCCTGGATTTTGGGAGTTTAACAAGAAGATGGTTACTGGCAAGAGAAGGCAGAGCTTGCAAGACCAAAAAGGAGGTGGTATATTCCAGAGAGGCCAACAACCTACCTGCAATGCGGAAGTAATAGCCTTAGACATTCAGCTTCATCGTGCCACCTCAAAGGGGAGAGCAGTATTCCAAACTGTGCTGTGAATGAAGGCCTTATCGGTTGTCGAAAGTTCAGACTGGGCAAGGTAAGACATTGCACGACAAAGGATGCCCAGTCTCCTGGCGTTGGAGGCCATGTTGGAAAGTTGGTCGGCCCAACATACATCATACAGTAGCTGATGGCAAGACCCAAAAGTTTCACTGACTGAACCTCTTCAAGTGGTTTGTTTTGGAAGTAGATGGGAAGATTTGCCAGATGGTCCTTTTGGAGAGACTGGGTGTGTGGGATTTGTTGGGGTTTAAAGACTTCTTCCAAGTATTGGACTAGCTCCTGATTCTAACAAAGTCTACAAAGAGGGAACAAGCTGCTGCCCGTCTGTCTGAAGGATGAGAAATAATAATCGTAAGCAAAGATATAGGCAGGACGTTCCAGTGAATCAGGAAGATACACTTAAAGAACGAATTAGATTTTTTTTAACGAACAATTAGATTCTTTACATTTGGCAACAGGAGACTTCAGCATAGACTATATTATTACTCATGGGTTTTGATCTGGCCACTTCAAATTTGTTTCTGCACATGTATGAGTCTGATTGGGTGCACAACATGAGCAGGGATAAACGCAAATCAGCAAGAAAGTGCAGAATTTTGGTGAATAACCAGATACTATAACTTTTTATGTGATTCTTCACCATTGAGAGATAAGGCTAAAAACGATACATCACACGATATCTCAAAAAGTTATGTCACGGATTCAAAAGAAACCTGGTGGACAGGATAGGATGGGTGTGTGGAAAAACATCGACAGTGAGAACTGTCACACACAGCGCAGAACCTTTTGTAACACTTCTGGCCTCACTTTCTCTTCCTGCGAGCTCAAAACGAGGTCATCATTGATAGTATTTTGCAACAAATATAACGGTCAAAATTCCATGTGCTGAAGTATTACATTTCAGGGCTTTTGTTTCCATCATGCAGTTCTTGTGTTTTTATTTTTATTTTTTTTTGCTTGGCATGCAGGTTCTTCGGCCATTCTTGCTGCGGAGAGTGAAAATGGATGTGGAGAAGCAGATGCCAAAGAAATATGAGCACGTTGTGCGTTGTCGTCTGTCCAAACGACAGCGGTTTCTCTACGACGACTTCATGTCACAAGCCTCGTAAGACCTTTTCCAGTTAATGATGTAAATTATCTTAAATTCACTGACCTGCAAGCCTGGTGTTGGCTCAGTGGTTAGGGTGGCTGGCTTGGGATCTTAGGGTCCTGAGTTTTATCCCCGTTGGCCACTGAAATAACACCAAGTGGGGTTGACTCAGCCTGTCATCCTTCCGCGGTCGGCGAAATGAGCACCATTCTACTGGTATAGGGGCACAGCATCAGCGGGATAGTCGCGCCCCAACAAAATGATAGCTACCTGGCAGCCAAGCTGCCATACGCAAGAAGAAGAATTCACCAACCTGATTTGTCTTGATAATAGACCAATTGAAAAGGTGGTAGGGTATTCAATCTCCAAAATATTGTTACGAATTTCGCCCGCCCGGCGTGCGATTCCGGCCACGTAACTCGAATCGCGACGCGTCGCCCACCAGAACGGACAATTCAGTCGTGACCCTCCTGGAACTACCGCAGGAGCCAGTCACGGGTGGGGGTTAACCTCACCACAACCCAGTCCGCATTCTACCCGCGCGAAATAGGGTGAATCGCCGAATGTCGATATACCTAATACCCGCGCGGGCAGCGTACCGAGGAGTTGTACCACGCCGCAGGTCGACTTCGGACACGAACCGCTTAAGCGGCTCATTCCGTGCTGCAGGGGTAACCGAGCGGTTATCGTCGGCCTCCGGTCAGATTATTTATTGGTGTCTACACCCACTACCAATCCCTTACGTGATGCAAGATGGAAATGTCAACCAGAGGAAAGGACGCAACGAAACGGCAACAATTTGACAAGCACTTTTAATTCGCACGCAGACAAGCACGTATTTTACAGCCATACAAAAATGCACGTATACAGTCAAAGCAAGAACACAACGCAGAGTTAAAACCGAATAAAGTAATGTACAAGCACTTATACGGGTTTACTTAATAGACTGGGCCACACACACACAATTTACACCAAAAGCAAAGAAAATACAAGCCACCCTCACAGGCAAGGAGGCAGACAGGTCCGTGGACCAATGAACGGGACCTGGGTGTTCGGCCAGGTCCACGAGACCGAAGGGTCTTACCCGCGCCCTCGTGCGCGATGACGGGCAAGCCGCAATGTCCGCGTAACGCGCCTGACTCCGTGCCCCTGGTATGGGTCGGTGAGCTCCTTTTCGTGCGTTGCGCAGGCACGTGTTGGTCGGCACCACGGTTGGGTTGGGGAACGGACGGGGTTACCGGCGCTATTTCAGCGCGGATGGGGGGGGGGAATTGTTGATGCTCGGGTCGGGAGAGGGGAATGGCGGACGCTCCGTCCCGCTAGCGGGTCTCGGGCCGCACCGACTCCGGCGAACTCTCGCCCCTGAGTCCTCTTCTGTGTCCCTGCTCCACTCGCGACTTCTCCTCGACCTCCACTCCGAGCTCCGTCCCCTTCGCCGTCCGATCCCCGCAAGCACACGACTCAGACTCCACTGACTTCCGACTAGCGCACTTTCTGCACCCCTTTTGCACACACGAGCTGCGTTGTGCTCGCGTCTTTATAGACCGGGGGAAGCTTGTATGCAGATTCGCGGATCAAAACGCGCTTGGAGGTGGGGCCACGCCACCCGACGTTCAGCCATTGGTCAGGCAAAAAGGGCGTGGGCCTTCTGATCCGCTCTCCTCTCCCGAAGATCCATGTGCACTCGTGGCTTGACCTTTCGGAAGAATCACCGAACGGGCCTGGACACACGACGTTCGGTGTTGACTGGTGGTGTGGTTGATGGTTGTGGAAGGAGAAAGGAAGGTGGTGGGGGGTTGCTGTGGTGTTTGGTTGTTGGCGGGGGTCGTTTGGGAATGGTGGTGAAGCGATGTTTGCGGGATGGATTTGTGGAGGTAAAGAGGCGAAGTGGTGGGTTGAGTTGTTGGCGGCTTAATGGTCCAAAATAACGATAGAGAAAGAAAAATGGCTAACTCAAAGCGTCGCAGCCCGGTGAATCACACATATTCCCTCTAAACAACGTGGTTGGACTAACTACACATGAACTTATCGATATATCTAACCTGAGGACCTTTCGTGTATTGCAAATTTCCACAGCCATACCACTACCCCCTCCCCTTTTTACAGACTCGTCCCGAGTCGTCGAATTTTCGTGTGCCATCATGTGTAGTTCTCCCCTAGTACGTTTTACCTCGGCCCTGTGTGGACATTCAGTGTATTCGTGTCCCCAAAATAAATACCTACGGGCTGAGTAACTAACTAACAAACCCATCATACGGACGACTTAAATAAATTGCTGGCGCTATGACTGACATGCCGGGGCGCACTCATGTACAATACAACTTAACCTTCAATTTACACTTTCCATGGCCAGGATCGATGGACTCTGCAAAGAGAAAAGTTAGCAGGGAGCCAGGCTGCCCGCACGCGTCTCTGGCTCATGCAATAATGCAGGTGACGGAATGTGGCCGGCTGCACACACGCAGTCCAAGGCCTCCCCTTTAACATGGACGCAGTGAACATAACGGCGCATGAGCTGCGCAAACGCAGTCTCCGTGCCAGCTCAAGTGGACCACGCAATACGCAACGGATGGATGGAAGGAGGGATGAAAGGATGGATGGATGGAGCAAACACGGTGCCGGGCCGCCATGCAGGCCCGTATTGTAGCTGCCAACAGGGCAGTCCTCGCGGCTTGCACAATGATCCTGGCGCACATGGCAATGAACCAAAGGGGGGGGGGATGCAAACAGAACGGGGCAAAAGATGACGAGGGCAGTAGGCATGGATGGCAGAGGTGGACAGGCAAGGCATGCATGACAAGGCGTGTAGCAAACACAGCCAGCAGATGAAATGACCGGCACAGGCCTTGCAGTAAACACCAGAGGTGACGTGGCCGCACAGGCCTCGTAGCAAACAGCCAGCAGATGAAGTGGCCGCACAGTCCTTGAGTAACACATCAGCAGATGAAGTTGCCGGCACCTTGCCTTGAAGTGAGGTTGGTGAAGGGAGTGCGGTGGTGCTGGCCACTCGGAAGGCGGGCTCGGACCTACCAACTGTCTCCTCCCAACCTATCCCTTTGCCTGTCTCTGTCCATACCCACCCCTTAATTTGTAAAACCCAATTTAGCCCAACTTATTTTTTTGTTGTTTTTATTTTTATCTTTACTTCCCCACTAGAATCGTCCCTAACCCATTTATCGTCTTTGTTCGGTAACCTATCGTGTCACCTAGCCTACTCCCAACCCACATTCCCTTCCTGGAGGTGATAAGGGAGAGCTAGGTCCTGTGTCGAGGCCCAATAAAGCCTCAGAATGGCCTCTCAGACTTCAGCGATCTTAATCCAAAGTGGGTCCAGCAGCCACAACGAGAGCGGAAGGGATGGATTTGTGCGGAGGTACACTTCTAATCTACCTATCATCATTTAACTTTTGATACCCGGGGCTTTCAACAAGCGCCTCTCGCTTAAACTATTGGTTTAACAACCAGGATTCCCGTCGCCCGTGTTTGGTGTCCTCACAATTTTGGCCTTGCCCCCAATTTTCCGCCGTGCCCTCACACGGTTTGTGGCTGGGACGCGTGGCTCCCTGGCAGGCACTACCCTCTGCCGATTCCCTAACGATGGCACCCGGGCACTACACTGCCTCCGAGCCTACCAACTCCCTAAACACGGGGAGTGCCCTCCATGGCGACTCCCCTGAAACGCTCACGTGGCAGGCTGGCTTCCCGGCCCTTTCGAGGGTCACCCGTGCCCACGACACTGCCACGCGGCCAATGGCGCCCCGGGCCCCCGCATCATGCGGGCGCACCCGTGCCCACTCGCTATCCCGGCCCCCATGGGCCTTGGCCTACCACGCCGACTAGCCCGGTGCCGGGGTACCCAATCAGCGATACTCACCTTTCGCAGCCACGCTCCAGCCGTCAACAGGGCCTGCACCCTCCAAACGGGTTTCGGCCTACTTCCCCACACAACACAAACGACTTCCATTTTGTCAATTTAACTAACCCACTAACTCACATTACACTGCCCCGGGGTCCCTCGGGCGGGAATCACTCCTCCCCCCAATCACTCATCGCACCATGCATTCCCCATTCACTCCATTCACTTCTGACCGCTGGCCTCACTCACTCACCATGTATCCACCTCACTACTCACAACACTCCATCGCTGAACTCGCCATCCTTCTGACTTACATCCCCTAACTATCTCGTGCTCCTCGTATCCCTTAAACTACAGCACGTTCCTTTTAACCTACGTAGCTAAGCGTCCCTCTACACATCCACAGTCTGTCATGTCTCGAAATCCTCAAAATCTTTCCCTCCTAAATCTGACTGCAATCCCTCACCTAATCCATTCACGGGCTCCATGAGGACTTACCCCTGCCCCATGAGCCGGTTTAGCTATGCTAACCCTTCCCCCTAGCTAGTGCCATCCTGTGCCCAGGCCAGGGGGTCTTCCACCCCTTGCCCGGGAATCCTGTTCACCAAAAGCGAGGCCTGCTTTGCTCAACTTTTTTTTCCTCGCGCAGCACCAGCGCGGCAACTCGCAACCTGCGCTCTTTTACGTGACGTCATGGCGGCCGTTCGCGCTTCGCGTACCTTGTCCCTCCTGGACGGCACCATCTGGCAGGGATTCACTCTCCTGCCGGATTCCAACCCCACGTGCAGCCATGACGTCACCTCGCGCATTAAAAAAAAAAAGCCTCGCGTTTCGAGGGGTTCCCACGAACACATGTGCTCTGCCGTTGGAGCTTCACACACGCTCGCGTGGAGAACCCATCCGTCCAAATCCGTTGTCCAGCCTAACCTTTGTCCGTCGCGGGATCGGCAACATCCACCGCTGGCGTTTACGGACCGGGTTTCACTCCCCGCAGCGCGCACGTGGCGGCCTCGTGCGTTGCACAGCACGGACCCGCGCTCGCCGCTGGGATAACCCGGCGCGGTCCCAATGCAGCTACGGCGCTACTCGGGCTATGCCTCATTTGTCGCAGTCTCCGTCGCATTCGACCACGCACACTGCGTGTCACGAGATTCACACATCTTACCATTACACTCACGCGGGAGAGACACGGCTGCATGTTCACTCATGCCCACCGTCATCTCCCTTACATCCGCTCTCACACACATCGGTCTCCCTTCACTCGGCGTTCACTCACGCATGCCATTTCCTTGCACACGTGCTTCACTCAACACGGCCTTCACTCGCACAGGGGTTTCCTCAGACACGGGCCTCTGTCACACACACCCTTCACTCACGCACGCGTGCTTGGAAGCACGCACTCGGCACACTTGCCACACACCATCACACCCGGGGCTTCACTCCCACTCGGGGTCTCATCCACCACGGGGTTCATCCACCACGGGGTGCTCTCATTACAACGCCTTTCACCCCGCTATGCTGCGTTGCACACGCATTTTGCCACACTCGTGCCACACCACTCACACACGGGGCGCGCTACACCTTTCCACACACACCGGGACAATCACACTGGGAATCGGGTCACCTCTTGGGCTCCCGTGGCCCATACCCCCAAGCTCTGTGTGCACCTGTCCACAGCACTCGCCCCCTCTACTCGCAAAGCTCGACCGGACCCACCTGGTCGTGAGTCGCCTCAAGGGGGCATACTCCCTCCCCTCGTCCTGGAGGAGGCATCCAGCTGCTGCACCGGGTCTCGAGACATTCCCCGAGCTCCCCTCATCGTCCTCCACTAACTCGTGTTGTGTGCTCGTCTTTAACCCCGTCTTTATCGTGCAGTCTCTCCCTACCGTTTCCATCTCCCTCGTCTCTGTTATTTTTATTCCTTTATTATCTCTGTCGTCTCCAGTGTCTCTTACACGTGCAGTCACCACATTTACTTTTCCGTCTGTGTCACCGCACTTCCTTTGTCACCTGCTCGAGTCTGCCCAACGCTCTCCCGAATATTTTTCCTCCACCCGCCTCCATTGCGGGCCTGACAGCCGTTGCACTCCCCCCAGCTCGTTCGCTCCGGCACGTGGCGCCGCCTGCAGGCTGCCCCCACGTGCTGCATCTCACCCGCAGTGTTTGCGTATTTGCCTTCATGTTGTTTTTATTTCTTCCTTCAATTTTCCTTTATTTCCTTGCGTTTTCTTTTAAATTCGCCTTCATTTCGTTTGCATTTGTTGCATATTCGCGTCCATCTTGTTGTTTAATCCGCCAACATGGCACATAGATGGCCATGCCGGTGCACTCGGCTGAGCCGATTCGGCCAGGTCGTGGGGTTTTGGCGGAGAGGGGGGGAGGTGTCATATACCGCGGCCGCTGCCGCACCCATTTCGGGCTCTGGGTTTGGTTGGGGGATTCGTCCTGCACCACAAGCAATTCCTGCTCGGGGATTTCATCCTGAGCCATGGATTCTACACATTCTACATACATCTCTAATACCCCCGGCTCCCGCTCGCCTTGAACTCCATCTTATTTTCTCGTAAGGATTAATTAGCTTTGCTCGTATTTGGGGGGGACGGGTGGTTGCTTCTCACACCCCTGGTCCGATCCCCGTAAATTTAGTTGGGACAGAGGTGGATTTGAATCCCACACTCCTGTACACCAAGTTACGAAATTCGCCCGCCCGGCGTGCGATCGGCCACGTAACTCGAATCGCGACGCGTCGGCCCACCGGAACGGCAATTCAGTCGTGACCCTCCTGGAACTACCGACAGGAGCCAGTCACGGGTGGGGTTTAACTTCCACACAAACCCAGTCCGCATTCTACCCGGCGACAATAGGGTGAATCGCCGAATGTCGATATACCTAAGTACCCCGGGGTAGCGTACCGAGGAGTTGTACCACGCCGCAGGTCGACTTCGGACACGAACCGCTTAAGCGGCTCGTTCCGTGCTGCGGGATAACCGAGCGAGTTATCGTCGACCTCGACGGTTCAGATTATTTATTGGGTGTCTACACCACTACCAATCCGTTACGTGATGCAAGATGGAAATGTCAACCAGAGGAAAGGACGCAATGAAACGGGAAACAATTTCACAAGCACTTTTAATTCGCACGCAGACAAGCACGTATTCAGCCATACAAATGCACGTATACAGTCAAAGCAAGAACACAACCCAGAGTTAAAACGGAATAAAGTAATGTACAAGCACTTATACGGGTTTACTTAAGACTGGCGCCACACACCACACATTTTACACCAAAAGCAAAGAAAATACAAGCCACCCTCACAGGCAAGGAGCAGACAGGTCCGTGGACCAAATGAACGTGGGACCTGGGTGATCGGCCAGGTCCACGGACCGAGGGGTCTTACCCGTGCCCTCGTGGGCACGATGGTGGCTAGCCGCAATCGTCGCGTAACGTGCCTGACTACGTGCCCCTGGTATGATCGGTGAGCTCCTTTGGCGTGCGTTCGCAGGCACTGTTTGGTCGGCACCACGGTTGGGTTGGGAACGGACGGGTTACCGGCGCTTATCTCAGCGCGGATGGGGGGGAATTGTTGATGCTCGGGGTCGGGAGAGGGGAATGGCGGACGCTCCGTCCCGCTAGCGGGTCTCGGACCGCACCGACTCCGGCGAAACTCTCGCCCCTGAGTCTTCTCCTGCGTCCCTGCTGCACTCCGCGACTCGTCCCTCGACCTCCACTCCGAGCTCCGTCCCCTTCGCCGTCCGATCCCCGCAAACACACGACTCAGACTCCACGACTTCCGACTAGCGCCACTTTCTGCACCCCTTCTGCACACACGAGCTGCGTTGTGCTCGCGTCTTTATAGACCGGGGAGGAGCTTGTATGCAGATTCGCGGATCGAAACTCGCTTTGGCGGCGGCCACGCCACCGACGTTCAGCCATTGGTCGGGCAAAAAGGGCGTGAGCCTTCCTGATCCGCTTCTCCTCTCCCGAAAGGATCCATGTGCACTCGTGGCTTGACGCGTTCGCAAAGAATCGCCGTACGGGCCTGGACAGCATGACGTTCGGTGTTGACTGGTTGGTGTGGTTTGATGTTTGTGGAAGGAGAAAGGCGAAGGTAGTGGGGGGTTTGATGTGGTTGGTTGTTGTTGGCGGCGTCGTTTGGGATGCGGTGAAGCGATGTTTGCGGGATGGAGTTGTGGAGGTAAAGAGGCGAAGGTGGTGTTTTGAGTTGTTGGCGGCTTAATGGTCCAAAATAACGATAGAGAAAGAAAAATGGCTAAACTCAAAGCATCGCAGCCCGGATTAATCACACATATTCCCTCTAAACAACGGCGTGTGGACTAACTACACATGAACTTATCGATATATCTACCTGAGGACCTTTCTGGTGTATTGTGCAAATTTCCACAGCCGTAACAATATTTACTTTGATTTATGAACAAGTGGTAAGAGCTGTTGAGTGGTAAGGTGTTAAGAACAAGTGGTAAGGTAAGAACAAGTGGTAAGAGTGTATTAAATGAAACGGGTCAGATTCCTCAATAATTGTCACCAAGAAAATGTCACTTAAAGGATGCCATGAAAATAGTCAGAGTATGAGAGTTATGAAGGAATTAACCAAATCCAGCAATGCTAATAATGTAGGAAAATGAATACGATCTGGTTTGGATGTACTGTAATCACTAATTGGAGAGTTTTCTACCAACCAGAGAAATTTTAAAGGACTTTTCATTTCCAATTTTGAATTATTCATTTTTGCATGTTTATTTATTAAATTTATTTTAATGATAGTTTAAAAAAATCTTATTTGGGAAGCATTTTGAAGCAGGCTTTGGGAGGCTTCAAAACGATTTAAGATATTCTCATAAAAATTTATATCTTTCATGCCAACTTTATATCGATCACAAACCTCCAAGAGATTTTCACTGCTCATCAGGCAATATCCTTCCAAACTTCATTCACATCAGATTAAAGTGCTACTTTTCGTAGAACCTGAAGCATC
>CM068955.1:170980898-171001499 GCA_035128595.1 Eptatretus atami
CCACTTCTTGCTCACTCTTCCTTACCCGTTAAATAAATTTTGAGCAAGAACATGCGTGAAAGTTTCTCCATCTACAAATTAGTCTTAACTAGTACAGGCCCGTAGGGGCGGGCCCGTAGGTGCGTAAACGACGACTGGATTGGGGCATTATTTCACCCCCCCCCTCCCCCCCATCTCTCGCCCCTCCTCTCTCCCCTCTCTCGTTCCAGTACCTCTCTCGTGGGTGAGGCGTGCCAGTATGTGCAGCTTCGTTCCTTCGCTCTCGTAAACGACGACTGGATTGGGGCATTTTTTCAATTAGATCGGACTAACCGTATCATAAATGGCCATAACTTGGGAAACACCTGGGAAACATACTCAGGTCCCAGCGTCAATTGTGACGTAATATCAAACGAAGAAGAATTGTGACGCCCCCTCTCTCTCGCCCCCCTCGCTCCCCAAGTCTCCACCCTCCTCTCTCCCCCCGCCTCTCAGCCCCCTCTTGCTCCTCCTCTCTCCCCCTCTCTTGAATTGTGATGCCCTCTCTCCCCCCCTCTTCCCTCCCCTCTCTCGCCCCTCTCTGCCCCCTCTCTCCGCAATGTCTTGTTATGTGCATGGTCGACCACCCTTCCAACTGTGATGACTCCACATATTAAGTTCTTTCACCAACTAGCCATCAGCCATGGCTCAGAAAGTGCCTGAAAATCAAGTTTTCGTTCCACTCATTGGGGGGGGGGTAGAAACAACCCTGATAATATATAGTTTATATCCAAATCATACGTATCCAAAAGTTCTCCACTCAAATAGCTGCGTTATTGTGTATTTTCATCTTGAAAATCGATGCATTGCCCGCGTCTCCTCATTTGAATTTTCTCACACGGATCACGTGACTCCTCGACAGCCAATGACGCTCCCCCGTGTATTATTCACCAGGACAATGTAGAGAACGAAGAAGTCAAACGTTTTACGTCTGTAAGATGGGATAAATGGAGAGAAAGTGTCAACAAATGGCTCGTCTTAGACGGTCACAGGAACGACGTTTAGCCGAGAGTGCCGTGTAAAGATTTCAAGCTACCCCCCCCCACCCTTTCAGTTACCTCCCGGTAATCTAAATCGATTTCAAGTTACCCCGGGGCAGCTTGAAATCGATTTCATCCTACCCCCTACGATTTCAGATTACCCCCCTCAAAACCTTTATTTATGTATGTTTATTTACAAAAATAGTAATTTAATTGATATTGAAAACTAATGAGGGAAAAACCATTGACCACGTGACCGCCTTTAAAGAGTTTGCAATGAATTTTGATTTTATTATGAATGATTTTATTTTAATATTGTTATTAATTGAAATCGGTATTTCTCATACAGTTGTAGTTTTGCCACATTTTTATGAAATCCTTCTTCGATATAGTTGATACAAATAGACAAACTGGTTTATCTTTTTAACCAACTCAGACTATATTTACAATTATGAAAACAACGCAATAAATCAATGTATAAGAAAGCAATGAAAACAGCTTATTTTTAATTCACAATTTCGTTGTGGTGGTGGTGGTCGTATGGCAGCTTAGCTGCCGGGGTAGCTCTCATTTCTTGAAGCACGACTGTGTCGCTGATGCAGTGCCCTCTACCAGTACACACACTAGAACTGGTACTCATTTCGCCGACCTCGGAAGGATGACAGGCTGAGTCAAACCCCCGGTGCATTAATTCAGCGGCCGACGGGGCTTGAAATCAGGACCCTAGGATCCCAAGCCACCACCCTACCACTACTCAGGACCCTAGGATCCCAAGCCGCCACGCTAACCACTACTCAGGACGCTAGGATCCCAAGCCGCACCCTAACCACTACTCAGGACCTAGGACCCAAGTCACCACCTAACACTACTCAGGACCCTAGGATCCCAAGCCGCCACGCTAACACTACTCAGGACCTAGGATCCCAAGCACCACCTAACCACTACTCAGGACCTAGGATCCCAGCCGCCACGCTAACCACTACTCAGGACCCTAGGATCCCAAGCACCACCTAACCACTACTCAGGACCCTAGGATCCCAAGTCACACCCCTAACCACTACTCAGGACCCTAGGATCCCAAGCCGCCACCCTAACCACTACTCAGGACCTAGGATCCCAAGCCGCCACCCTAACCACTACTCAGACCCTAGGATCCCAAGCCGCCACCTAACCACTACTCAGGACCCTAGGATCCCAAGCCGCCAGCTAACCACTACTCAGGACCCTAGGATCCCAAGTCGCACCCTAACCACTACTCAGGACCCTATGATCCAAGTCGCCACCTAACCACTACTCAGGACCTAGGATCCATGCCAGCACCCTAACCACTACTCAGGACCTATGATCAAGTCGCACCCTAACCACTACTCAGGACCCTAGGATCCCAAGCCGCACCCTAACCACTACTCAGGACCCTAGATCCTACAGTCGCCACCCTAACCACTACTCAGGACCCTAGGATCCCAAGCGCCACCTTAACCACTACTCAGGACCCTATGATCCTAAGTCGCCACCCTAACCACTACTCAGGACCCTAGGATCCAAGCCGCCACCCTAACCACTACTCAGGACCCTAGGATCCCAAGCCGCCACCCTAACCACTACTCAGGACCCTAGGATCCAAGCGCCACCTAACCATACTCAGGACCCTGGATCCCAAGCCGCCACCCTAACCACTACTCAGGACCCTAGGATCCCAAGCCCGCCACGCTAACCACTACTCAGGACCCAAGGATCCCAAGTCGCCACCTAACCACTACTCAGGACCCTATGATCCTAAGTCGCAGCTAAACACTCCGAGACCCTAGGTCCCAAGTCGCCACTAACCACTGAGCCAACACCAGGCTAACCACTCAGCCTGTCATCTTCCAGGTCGGCGAAATTAGTACCAGTTCCAGTGTGTGTACTGGTAGAGGGGCACTGCATCAGCGACACAGTCGGCTTCAAGAAATGAGAGCTACCCCGGCAGCTAAGCTGCCATACGACCACCACCACCACAATGAAATTGTTTAATTAAAATAAGCTGTTTTCATTGCTTTCTTATACATTGATTTTATTGCGTTGTTTCCATAATTGTAAGTATAGTCCGAGTTGGTTAAAAAGATAAACCATTTGTCTATTTGTATCAACTATATCGAAGAAGGATTTCATAAAAATGTGGCAAAACTATAACTGTATGAGAAATACTGATTTCAATTAATAACAATATTAAAATAAAATCATTCATAATAAAATCAAAATTCATTGCAAACTCTTTAAAGGCGTCACGTGGTCAATGGTTTTTCCCTAATTAGTTTTCAATATCAATTAAATTACTATTTTTTGTAAATATACATAAATAAATGTTTGAGGGGGTAATCTGAAATCGAGGGGTGGATGAAATCGATTTCAAGCTACCCCGGGGTAACTTGAAATCGATTTCACATTACCGGGAGGTAACTTGAAAGGGGGGTAACTTGAAATCTTTACCCCGGCTCTCTCGGCTAAACGTCGTCCGTGACCGTCTAAACGAGCCATTTGTTTGACACTTTCTCTCCATTGATCCATCTTACAGACGTAAAACGTTTGACTTCTTCGTTCCTCATTGTCCTGGTGAATAATACACGGAGGTCTATTGGCTGTCGAGGCGTCACGTGATCCGTGGGGAGAAAATTCAAATGAGAGAGCGCGAGAATGCATCGATTTTCAAGATGAAAATACACAATAACTGCGGCTATTTGAGTGGAGAACTTTTGGATACGTATGTATTTGGATATATACTATCATATTATCAAGGTTTTGTCTACCCCCCCCCCCCCCCCGATGAGTGGAACGTAATTGCACGATACAGCTTACGGCTGATGCTTAACTTTAACTCCGTTCAATCTCCCCCCAACCCTCTCTTCTGAATGGCGGTCATTTCCACTGTCACCATTCCAGCTGCTTGGAATCAGTAATCACACCAATGTCCATGGAACTGCACCAAGGCCTTTTGTAGCACTTCTGGCCTCACCCAATCTGTTTGATTTCCAACCCTGCCGCTCTCTGCCTGACTTTATAACTTCCAACTTTCCATCCATAATTTCCTGTTCTTCCTCTGCTCCCCTTAGCTCCTCAGATCATGTACTCCTCAAACTGTCTGCCTACCTGTTGGTCTTCATGGATCTACCGAAGGTGCTCTGTCCTGCAGTTTAATCGGGCAAATTGGTCTTTACTAGCCACGGTAGAGAAATTTGAGCCTCTTACTTTTCTACTGCTGCTGTGGCTGACTGTACCATTGGCTTTGTACTAAAAAAAACAAAAGGTTCATCTGACTTGTCTGCTCCTGATTCTCTGCTCTATCGGCCTATTATTGAAGGCTGCCTGCCCAAATTGTAGTAAATCGCCAACGTTTCCCCCAATTCTTAATGGTGCCAAAACTGATCCTCAACTAGAGACCTTACAGTTCTCCCCCCCCCCCCATCATAAGCAAAGTAATGGAGTTTATAATTGCAGCAGACTGGAACACTCATCTCATCACCAACTTGCTGATGTCAAACCATTGGTTTGGCTTGAACCCAGGTCATTCCGCTTTTGACATACTGCTGTTTTGTCAGCAATTGATGGATGTCCTCATTCTCAAGTAAGAGGTCAGGCCTGTATCACGTAACACATCCGATGCATTTAATTCTGTCTGGTACGCCATTCGGTCATTTCCACTGTCACCATTCCAGCTGCTTTGGAATCAGTAATCACACCAATGTCCATGGAACTGCACCCAAGGCCTTTTGTAGCACTTCTGGCCTCACCCAATCTGTTTGATTTCCAACCCTGCCGCTCTCTGCCTGACTTTATAACTTCCAACTTTCCATCCATAATTTCCTGTTCTTCCTCTGCTCCCCTTAGCTCCTCAGATCATGTACTCCTCAAACTGTCTGCCTACCTGTTGGTCTTCATGGATCTACCGAATGGTGGTCTCTGTCCTGCAGTTTAATCGGGCAGATTGGTCTTTACTAGCCACGGAAGAGAAATTGGAGCCTCTTACTTTTCTACTGCTGCTGTGGCTGACTGTACCATTGGCCTTTGTACTAAAAAAAAACAAAGGTTCATCTACTTGTCTGCTCTGATTCTCTGCTCTATCGGCCTATTATTGAAGGCTGCCTGCCCAAATTGTAGTAAATCGCCAACGTTTCCCCAATTCTTAATGGTGCCAAAACTGATCCTCAACTAGAGACCTTACAGTTCTCCCCCCCCCCACAATATAGCAAAGTAATGGAGTTTATAATTGCAGCAGACTGGAACACTCATCTCATCACCAACTTGCTGATGTCAAACCATTGGTTTGGCTTGAACCCAGGTCATTCCGCTTTTGACATACTGCTGTTTTGTCAGCAATTGATGGATGTCCTCATTCTCAAGTAAGAGGTCAGGCCTGTATCACGTAACACATCCGATGCATTTAATTCTGTCTGGTACGCATCCTGATTTCTACCCTCTCAGCAAATGGCATTTAGGATTCCTTTCTTGACTGGCTTTAAGATCTCCTGTGTGCTTGCAAGTTGCAGGTTCCTTTGGATGCAATACTAACTATCCAATGCTGTACCTAAAGAGGCCATTGCCCCTTCAGGGTCGTGTTCTGGGACGAATACTGTTCATGATGTACGTCAGTAACACATCCATCACTGGAAATCCATTGCATCACTTTGCAGACAATGAACATTATGTGCAGGACAGTTACACACCTCTCTGCCAGCTTGGCTGTGGCAGCATCCCTCTGCTCATGTGGAGAAATTAGGCAACTTGCCATCTACCTGGAACATGCATGTTAGTACAAGAAAGACCCAGATTCTCCCATTGTCCTTTCATAAGGACTGGCAAGTAAATTCCTCAATTCACCGCATTATCAATTATCATGGATAAACTGTGGTGTGCAAATCATGTCTTGAAGTTTGCCTCCAAAGCCAGCCACAGCCTCAGTATTCTCCTCAGGGTCAAATCCTTCCTCTGATGTCCCGAGCTTATGACGGTGTACAAAGCCTTCATCCAAGATGTCCTGGAATATTGCATGGAATGTGGCGGCTGCTTCCCATTTTTCTTTCTTTAAGGCCCAGGAATATAATGTGCTTCCTGTAATTATAAGCTCTCATCACAAAGCTGAGTCTCGGGGTCTGCTTCTTGCTCATTGTAGGAAAGTCAATGGCCTTGCAGGTTTTTTTTTACCGGCTCTATTCTGGTCTTGCTCCTCCTGCCCTCTCACCTCTCTACCCAGCCCCTGCCATTTTTTCCCCCAGGAACCAGGTCACAAACCCGTTCCTTATTCCCCATCCCCACATCTAACATCAAAACTTCCCTCTATTCTTTCAACCCCATTTTTCTCACCTGTGGCACGGCCTTCTTGAGTTTGTTGTGAGCTCTTTCCAGGATTTCAAGTCTGGTTCCCACCACAATTTTGTGGTCTCTCTCCCATTTCCACAACTGAGCTTTATGACACAGCCTGAGAATCAGTTCTCATCCATCTAGAATTTCCTCTTTTGTTGCAGTGCTTCTGTTTTTGTCATCCCACTATTTTCTTTTTGTGCCATTGTCTGTTGATCCATGCCCCCCTGTTTTTCTGTTCTTCAGCGATCCTCGATACCTGAATAATAATAAAAAAATGTTTGGGGGAAAAAATCTGAAACCTGGAGAAAAAAAAGAAGAAGCTAGTGGGTGCATTGAGCAAAAAGTTTGTAAAATGAGCCACACCCCTTTACAACAGTTGACATGACACTCAAGATAGCAAAGCTTCTGCACTTGGTAATTTAAATATGATCAAAAACAGGTAAATACTGCTTCTGTCTGGGAATAACGTCGAGGGCTGAGCAATAATTCCACACGCACACCGCACTTTTCTGTCATCTGTGTAAAAGACTGCCTACCTGCCTCATGTCATGCAGTGCTTTTTGTGAAATTTAAACCACAATAATTTCAAAAGTGGTTGAACTTTTCACTTGGATTGCAAAAAGGGCTGTCCTCTTCGGCTGCCTTGAAGACCGCTGATAAAGTTAGTGTTGAGACGAGAGTAAAAGTTGCAGCAGCTGACAATCGATGTTTGGCCATGGGTAGTTGAGTTAATCTGTTGCTCAAAAAGCTACCACATTGTCACTACAAGACTGAGTAACATGATTTCAGACCATCAACATACTGATGCTCACTGCTGCAGGTGGATAGGCCAAAGCTGGCAAATGTTCGAGTAAGTGTGCACATATATGGCAGACATGAAAATGCCAGAAAATGGCAGATATGGCAGATTTCTTTGTTTGTGTATGCATGCATGTATGTATGTATGTATGTGGTAATTACATATATTAGCTGGATTTTGCTTTTGTTAGAAATTACTGAATGATTTGTTGCGATAACTAACAATACAACCAAATGTTGGCGAAGGCTTGTAGGTTTTGTTTTCTTTACCGATGCTTTTTTTTTTAAATGCTTTGTTTTTTTAATGCTTTGTTTTTATTTGCAATTGATATTTGGATAGCATAACAGGTGCACACGTTTGTAACACCCCGTAGGATGGTACAACCGGTACAAAAACCTGACGGGCGAACCGTGGTGGTCGTCAGCTCCAGTAAAGTGGCCTGCACAGACTATCATAAACAAGGATCAGAGCAAAGCAGCATCCCGGCTCAAACCTTTCCGCAACGAGCTCCAACCATTCAGAAGTTGGGGGTTTCATCACTAGTTACTTCTGCTGCTGCAGTCAAGCAACCCAGCGATATTAAAGTGTTGCATGTGATTCCAGGAGTGACCTCTGCCCCAAATCCTTCTCCGCAAGCCGCAGTGATCACAGGAAAGCAAGAAAGTCCTGGCAGCGGTCTTCACAATGTTCCTCTGTCGAAGGTCCCCGAAGCTACTGTGAGCTCGGTGCCACAACTGCAGCACGCTCCATGTGTGCTTTCGGTGGGAAGCAAAGACGGCTCTGCTCAAGCTGGCCACAAGCAGGTGCAGAGGATTAACAAGGTGAGTTTAGATTCTGTACAAAACACACACATACATCCGATTCCTTGCATGTTGTCATCAAACCATATGATATTCTGAGGACTTTGCTGTCATCACTCGATAATTCCTCATAAATGCATTGACCGTGGTTGCTGCTTTCCATTTGATCATATTTCCCTGTATTGCACCATCATCCCCCCCCCACTTCTCAGCTTCATTACATCAAATTAACTTTGGCCTGATATGCAGTAAAAACAAAAACAAAAAAAAAAACAAAGATATTCCACGCAATGAATCCCTTAAGAGTGTTAAAAAGAACCACAGTGAGAAGGCCTTGTGGGTTAAATTTGTTTTTAATTTAATGCAGAAATAACAATTCTCGTTATGAAATAAATATGGTGCTGTTATCCGACAAACTTCTTATCTGCAGTTAACTGTTAAAAGACAACTGATGGTAAGGTTTAAACATGCAGATGTCAGTTGTAACCGCATTGCCAATATCAACCCATAACATTGGTCTGTGTGATGGGTATAACTGCTTTTGTAAGTATCATCTGGAGTGGACACGTTTGCATCGTTATTGTATTGCTAAGTCCAGGTAAACAGACCAAGTCAAAAATACAGTGCTCTCCTGTGTTAAGACCGGCTTTGCGATGCGTTTCAATAAAATACCACTAAATAAAGAAATATATATAGCTTTATTTTATCAAATGTCTCAAAGATTATGTATATTATGAGTCGGTGATGCAATTTTGTGGGACTGCATGCAAACTTTTCATCTCTTCTTTGGCTGAAAAGATCCCCTGGAGGAAAGCACACTCACCTCCAAGCTGTCTATCCTGGGTTTGAATCCCTACCTGGCTATAAACCGTCATCCCGGTGTTTCACAGGCAGGGTGATTCATCAATGTGTGTGGTGCCGTCCCTCATATGGACGTTATACTGGGAGTCCCTTCTGGCTGCGTTCATTGGTGAACATTAAAGATCCCATGGTGTCCTTCGCGAAGAGTATGCGAGCAGTCTCCAGCACCATGAACAAATTCCAAATTCCTACTATAACCAGCAGAGGGCATTGCGTCAGTGGCACAGCCTCACCCTCAGCCATTGACTCCACATTGCAACCTCGTGCTGCATATGAACGAAGAAGAAAAATATCTTCTTTGTTCTGCTCATTCAGGTGTGACACATGTAACATCTTTTCCATTTTGCTTGATATCTTGTCATTTTGTTGCCTCCATTGCATGCTCATACCAGTCATCTTACTCAATCTGTGTACCAGTGATCATCTTCTCCCAATTTGTCCACCTTGTCTTTAGCCTTCCCCTTGAACTTCTCACTTATCTGTAAGTATCGTAGTTTCGATAGACTACAGTACTGGTCTTGGTAATAAATGTATGCAGACCAACATTTGTAAAGTTAATGTTGGTCTGCATATGCGGACAAGTTAAACATTGTATTTTATCACCTAAAAGCCAAATAATAGTATGTTAACCATTGTTGGAAGGGAGTTGTGACTGGCTTTTCCAGCCTTGGTTCTATGTCAGAGACATATTTTGCTCTGATGAAGGGCAAACAGGCAAAACGTCAGCTGCTTCTTGTTTATCGTGGCAGTTAACATACTCTTATCAGTTATCACCTTGCACTTGATAAAATCCATTGTACATCTGAGTTTATCTGTAGTAGCGACCCGTCCAGGATTGTGTCCAATAGCCAAGGAAACTGCTTCGGCAGCACCAACGCTCTGCACAGAGTATGGTCCCATTGGATGGATGGATGGATGGATGGATTTCCATTAGTCTTGCCTGATCCCTTATCTGTTGTCAACCCACTTCAAGTTTGTTTTTCTTTTGACCGAGTTCACTCTTGATGGCCTTCTATAGCACCACAGCTCAAGACGTTCTATTATTTTCCTCTCTTTCCTTCAGTACACAGCATTCTACTCTCTAGGTTGATATTAGGAATGTCAGCGCTTTCAGTAAACCCAGTTTTGTCCTGTTCTTGATTGATATCTTTCCCAATCAATGTGACTGTCACTAGAATGACAGTGTAGAGCACATACCTCCTCTAGGCTGAACAGTTTGCGTCTTGTGGCCCACTGATAGGCTGGATTTGCATCCGGACCTTAACCAATATCTAATCGGCTTGTTCTTGACACTGACACAACCTCCACCTAGTTTCGTCCGAATCTGTCCATAACTTTATGAGATATCCTGCTCGCAAACATCCAGACAAACAGGAGTGAATACATAACCACTGTCCACATCCTTTGGTGGAGGTAATTATTGTTTTCTTGATCATTCCTATCTGCCACCTTATTTCCATGCTGGCATAATACTTCTTGTTGAAGAGGCATTCCATGTTGATAAATATTTGTGCTCGTTCCTCATCGTCTTCGTTGGCTCTAACCGTTCCATCTCTCGGCCTTTGTTTTGAGATGATCATCGTTTTCGTTTTTTGCTGCCTTTAATTTTGAGCCGATTTATCATTTCTTCTCTCATTACATCCAAAAATAACCTTTGCAGTTCTTCCATACTACTTCCCAGGAACACATCATCTGCATATCTTAAGTTGGTAACCATCCACAACCAATCTTAACTGTTCCTTCAAATCCATGAAGACCTCTTCGCAAATGATGTTTTCGCCATGTAGATCGAACAGATGTGGGAGCGACCGCGTCCACGCCTCACATCCTCACTCCTCATCCGGTTTCAAACTATTGTGTGAGCCTGAAGCCGTCCTTGATGCAAAGTCTTTGACGATTCTAATCCTGGTTGTGCACAACTTTCTTATCTCCCACTGTATCAATTGCTTTATGATCATTGAAGGATAGGTATGCACCTCGATTTTATTCAAACCGTTTATTTTTTCAAGACTCTTTTTAAGTTGAAAAATTGATCGCGTTCTTCTCCAAGTTGTAAACCAAGCTTGTTCCTCTTTCATCTTCTTGTCCGTTTTTGTCTCCATCTGTAGCCTGTATCTTCAGTTATCCTGAATGTGACTTGGGTTGTTGCACTCTGTCACATTTCCCTCTTCTTTTTTTTTTCAAGATGAACAATTGCTGATCAATTGCAATTCACAGATCATACCATAGTTCTTCAGATGGCTTCTAGCTCATCATGCTTCCAAATCTCTGCAAGATGTATCATCAATCTCTGGGCTATTCCTTTTCTTGAATTCTTTTTATTCCTTCCTTCACTTATTCAAACAGAGGTGGAGGTTTATTATTCGCTCTGTGGGCTTCTCTATTCTCTTCAAATGTTTTTTTTTTCCTTAAGTGCATCGTTTTTTATCACCATTGCCAGTCTTCTTATTACTTCTGCCACCGAAGGTGGACAGAGGTTGTTTTCACCCATATCTGTTTGTCTGTGAGCAGGATATCTCATAAAGTTATGGAATTCGGACAAAATTTGGTGGACAGGTTAGGTTAGGTGTGTGACGAGGCCAAATTGATTGGATTTTGGTGAAGATCCGAATCTGATCCGAGAATTTTTTAAGTACCTGTCAGCCATGCCGACTAAGTACCTGCCGCTATTTTTTTTAAGTACCTGCCGCTATTCGTGGGGGATACATTCCTGAAAAATGACACGAATATCAGGATCCACGAATGTTGGGGCATTTGTTTGTTTATTTATTTATTTTCATAGGCTCGTGGAAGAGCTGTTGCACACAACAAATCGTGACACAGCATAACAAAGGGAACAGCAGGAGAAAGGGAAACACACGAACAGTAGGGCAGAGGGAGAAAGTCGATGGATGCTGACAAACAAGGGATGCTCGTAACGATGAGGGGTAAGGGAGAACGCAAGGAGTGGACGATATGAATAGTCATGGCCAAAAATATCGGCAGCCTTGTCAATTTTTTCAAATAACTCACAATTTTCTCCACAAATAAGTTGAAATTGACAGAAGTATTTTGTCTCCACAATTCTTTATTTTACTATCAATATGAGAGAACCTTTGTTTTTGATTCAGAACTTAATATATCTTTTTAGATCAGAAAATAAAAGACATGGCATTGACAACATTATTGACACCCTTGACTTGATATTTGGTATCACAGCCTTTGGACAAAATACCTGCAGTGCAAGCACTTCCGATAGCCATGAATGAGCTTCCTTCATCTCTCCACTGACAGTTTGTCCCACTCTTCTTGTGCAAACTGCTCCAGTTCTCCCAGATTTGAAGGGTGCCTTCTCCCAACTGCTGTTTTCAGATCTTCCCACAGATGTTCAATGGGATTTAGATCTGGACTCTGATGCCCACTTCAGAACAGTCCAGCATTTTGTCTTGAACCATGACTGGGTGCTTCTTTTTTTCGTTTGTTTGAAGAAAAAAAATTTCCTTGCTGGAAAAGCATCACCTGCTTGAAATCTAATTATTTCTAACAACTCCTAAAAGTTGCCAATAATATTGTCTGGGCCATTTTAGGAATTCTTTGTGGAATAAGATAAGATTTAGTAAAAAAAAATTCAGCTTTTTTTTTTGTTCCACTGCAAACCAAAGAAATACATATGTGGATACCAAAATATTAATTTCAACAATTTTCTGGAAGAAATGGTGCGTCATTTGAAAAAAGTGCAAGGGTGCCAATATTTTTGGCCATGACTGTACATAAGCAAAATTGTATTTGATCAGTTTGTGATTTTGTCGAGGTCTGAGGAGAGGGGAGAGGTTGCTACCCGTCTGTTAGAAGGATGAGGCATGTTACTCCAGAGAGTGGAATCATCAGCAAAGAGATGGAGGATTTTCCACCGTCAGTGAGATCATTGATGAAGATTAGGAATAATATTGGGGCCTAGAGCACTGCCTTGGGGTACTCCAACCTTGACAGGGATAAGAGATCAAAGGGTTCCGTTGAGAGCCACATTGTCTACGGGATTGGAGGAAGTCAGTAATCCTAGAGTGGAGTTGGCCTTGGATTCCATAGGCAGACAGTGTGGAGAGCAAGGCAGGATGCCAGACTGTATCAAAACCTTGAGATATGTCCAGAGAGACTGCCCTGATCTCATGTCTGATATTGAGGGCCTCCCCCATTGTTAGGAGAGTAGAAGCAGCACGTTCAAGGTAGAGTGACCAGGTCTGAATCCGAATTGATGATCTGAGATGACACTTTGGAGAAAAGGAATGATTTTGTGTCAACTGCGATGATGGATTCCGTGACCTTGCTGATGATTGCAAGTACAGTGAGGCAATTGGGCTGTAGTTAAGGGGATCCGTTTTTGCACTTTTTTAGGTAATGCTGTGTTGTTGGCTGATTTCCATCCACAATTTATCGACCCTCGCTTGTCTGACCTCGAAATTCCATGAAGCAAACCTCCTCTTCTCCATTGCTCTCACCCACAACCTGCTCTCAGCAGAAATGGATTTTGCGTTGTTGTGTTCCTAATTCTATTTATCACAGTAGTCGTGAAACCTGGTGCTCGTCACCTGCCGTGAAGCCCTGAGATACGTCATAATGCCAAAATAAGAGTTTCCCTGCTTGTGGCTAATCACACTTATTGAAGTGGTGAGCCGAAGCCTTTTACGCATTCCAAGACTCCCTTGTGAGGTAGTGAAGGGCTGTCTCGTTTGAATGTGCTGTACGGCTGCCTTTTGCACCTTTCCCTTTGTATAAACAGGTGCTGTACGAGAAGCCAAACAACAGGGGTGCCTCAATGCCATCTGCTCACACTGAGTCCTTTTGACCCCATTCATGGCACAGTACTCAAATACCCCCCCCCTAAAAAAAATCTTATCGCCACGCTTAAAAAAACAAAAATAACGAGGGATATTGTATCGGCTCTGTCTGTTTGCCTGTCCTGTCTGTCCATCCATCCGTCATGCTAGATCTCGTCCTAAACATCCTAAACGGTTGTGCAGAAATTAATGGAATTTGGTCGTTATAGTGACCACATGGCATGATGTTGCAAGAGCAGTGTCATTTTAGCCATGTCCCCTAGGGTGGGTCAAAAGGTCAAATACCGGGAAAAAAAAGTTTTTTTAAATGCAGTTACGGGCAGATTTTAAAACATTTTAAAATGGAACTGTATATGCAATCAACATTGGGAGACGCATGAAATATGTACCAAATTTTTGTATTTGACCCACAGTTCATGCCTCAGGGGGTGGGGACTTAAGGTCACAGGGGTCAAAACGGGGGAAAATAATTTACCTCAAAACTTGATATTGGATCATTCCTGGTGGAACTTTTTGCCATGTTTCAACTTTGCTGGAGGTGGGGATTTGCGATGGCGCGCCATCGACTACGCTCTCGTATTTACTTTGAAAAGGTGGAACTTGTTTCGTGTGCAGCACAAGGTTGCGAGGTGGCATCATTGGCTGAGGGAGTGGCTGTGCCGCTGGTGCAAATTCCCTCTACTGGTTCGGGTAGGAATTTGTAACTTGGCCATGGTGGTGACGATAGCTCACCTACTCTTCACGAAGGACGTGATGGCTTCTTTAACATCCACCAGCTAATGCCGGCAGACTGGATTCCCATTTAACGTCCATCCAATGGACAAGCGCACACATTGATGAATCACCCTGCCTGTGAAACACCGTGATGACAGTTTATAGCTAGATCAGGATTCAAACCCATGCTCGACATCTTAGAGGCGAGTGTGCATACCTCTAGGCCATCCTGTCAGCCAAGGTGGAACTTACAAGTTGCAATTACAATACTGTATAACACCAGATGCAATGGGTATTGGCCTTTTTTGTTATGGTTTAAACAAAAATGTGGACAGAAAAAAAAATTATTTAACCTTTCTTTCGTGTATTCTTTACCATGGGTGTGCTGCTGCACAATACCATGCCATGTACCATACATATCTCAGTACCTTAATGATAGCAGGATGCCGAACCATCGCACCTCTTGTGTGATAACAAGTGTGCATGACATCAGTATGCAGAAGTATATATGCTAGCAGAATGCCATGATCGCAATATGGCAAACTATCCCACCTCCCACCACTGACACAACTGAAAATGTATTTCCATGAAAATGCAATTCATTTGTTTGTTAACATCCCATGCGGATTGCATGTATCCTGGTCGGAAATTGAGCATGTGCTGTTTTTAGTCAACAACCTATTTGTTTTGTTGTTGCCTTCCAGGGTGTCACGATGGATACAACTGTCACCAGCTGCCCGGTGGCCACCATCATGCAGAGCACAGCAGTAGCTCAACCTAAGGCTCAAATCCTTCCATTACCAGTTGCCCCAGCAGCAACAACAACCACAGGTTTGATTTCTCTGACACTTGAGTACAGACAAAATCACCTCTTGAGTTTCTTCAGAGAAGAAAAATAATTCTGGCACATTTCATCCTACCTACCCTAAATTTCCACAAGTTTCCCGGGTGACCACCTGGGATACTTATGGAATTTAGATTTTTTTAAACATGTCTTCAATGATGAAATTGTCCTGCAAAAATTTGCTTCCTCCAACCAGTGTGACCACTCCTCATTTTCATAAATGCCAAGGTGAGCCAATGAAAAAAGCCAAGAATTCACAAGGTTTTGGAAAAGTGATGATAATAAAAAACCTTTACTCCAAGAAAACCGATAGAAAACCAAGACGCCAAGGTGAACAACGAATAATCAAGATCTTGTGAAAAAAGCCAAGGAGTGGTCACACTGCCTCCAACTCGAAGTTCGCTGGTTACGGAACCCTCTAAATATGGTCCCACGTGTATGTTTTGCAAATGAGAATCACATCTTTTTTTAATTGATATTTTGGATGTTCATATATTGCCACTGGATAAAGATATTAAGATGAAACTTTGCATCCTCAGTAGTTTTAACCCAAACTTTAGAATCAGCTTTCTGTTATTTTTCAAGTAATACTCATCTCAAAACAGACTTCTGCCTTCTATATTAAGATTTGATGGTTCACCTCCTTACTCACACAAGTGGTCAGGGGAAATCGATATTGTAGATTTGTAACAGTTGGGTAGATGTATATCCACAGCAGCAACAAGCATCAATCAATTAAATCACCTGTAAATGTAAGATTGCAGTGAAAAGATGGATCCGCAAAAATATAGAAAATGATTTCTCCCATCATTGTAATGGGGAGTTGACCGTATTGGGCGGTGACCCAGTTTTATGAACTCTTTTGTCAAACCCAGTTTGTCAGAATTTTAGAAATTTGACATTGTTTGCGGTTTCATTATATAATCCAGATATTTGCAACATCATGCAATTATGGACCTTCCTAAAATTGAGCATCCAGGTATTTTTTTTTAATGCAGAGATGTTGGCTCCAAATAAATCCATGAACGCACAATGGGAATGTGCAGTTCAGTGAATAGATCTGGAATTGATTATATGCTGGGTCTGATAAATGGAACATATCCTTCAATCATGGAAAAATCTCACTGTCTCACCTTGTTGCTCTGGAATGATCATCAAACTAAACCACCGCTGGAAGTGGTTCAGTTTCTTGAATTCCTCAGCCTCACCGTTACCCATGACCTTTCCTGGGCTCAACCACATGGCAAAGCTGTCCAGCAAAGCCAGCCTCACATCCTCCATAGATCCAAGTCATTCCTTGGAAAATCGGAGCTACTCACAGTGTACAGGCCTTTTTTTCCTACTTCAGTGGAGAACTGCTCTCCCCTGTAGCCTGGTACCACAGCATTACGTCTGTTGCTCATGGATTCTGTGGAATCTAAATCTCTCAACATTAATGCAGTCTTCTGTGACGAGGCCAAAGCGCAACATTTGTACTTCACATCACAGGCAGATCGGTGGTCTCTCTGTGTTTTTAGTGCCTCTTCTCCGATATTTCTCCTGATGCTTTCTCTCTCCTCCTCCAACCCTCCCCAACAACACCAGAATGCATGCATTAGTAACCCCCTTTATGGTTAATATACCAAAATCTGCACTTCTCAACGCCTGTTTTTCCTCGCTTATCCCGTCTATAAGCCTGGTGTTGGCTTTACCTTGGGTGTGCTGCTGCACAATACCATGCATGCCATGTACCATACATATCTCAGTACCTTAATGATAGCAGGATGCCGAACCATCGCACCTCTTGTGTGATAACAAGTGTGCATGACATGTCGGCTCCAAATTGCGGCTGGGGCGGCTGGCTTAGGATCCTAGGATCCTAGGGTCCTGGGTCCGAGCCCTGTTGGCTGCTGAATTAACACCAGGTGGGGTATTGGCTCAGCCTGTCATCCTACCGAGGTTGGCAAAATGAGTACCAGTGCACTGGTGGAGGGGCACAGCATCAACGGCACAATCACGCTTCCGAGAAATGATAGCGACCCAGCAGCCAAGCTGCCATACATAAGAACAGAACAAAGATCCTGTCTATGGAATGGGAGACTCACCCTATGCAGCCAAATATGTATATGGACTCACCCTATGCAGCCAATGGACTCTTCCAGAGGCCGTTCTTTCCCACTCTTCCCTCCAGCCATTCATGCAGGCAGTGTACCATCATCTCATGTCATATCACATCCTGACCCATGATATTTATTACCCCCATTAACTCTTATAATCCAGCCCTCTTACTTGGTGGTTTCAGTGTTGTCCTCCCATTCTCTCTCTTCCTCTCCACCCCTGTTTTGTTTATTTCCTTGCTTGTTGTGCCCAATTATTGTCCTATGACCCCAATCTCAATTCAACCTTGCTTTTCAGTGAGCCTCGCTCTTATAAAAGTAATAAAAAAGGCGCACCCTCATATCCAACAGTAAACAAAACAAATTGCTGACTTTAAGCATGGCTACCAGTCCCTTGAAGATTCCTCCAGGTCACGATGGCCAGAAAATGCAACTGGTGCACAAACATACATTAAGCGTGAGGAATATTCACTCTAATATTGCTGAAATATCCACAGATTTATTTATTTATTTTTAATTTCTCAAGGCACCTTTTTTTTATATACATGAACAAGTGGACATCTCTGTGGCCATTCTCAGAGAAACCACCTCAGCGTCGACAAGTCTGGCATTTCACTCTGTGACCGACTGGCAGGGACTTCAAGCAGCTATCAAACTTCTCGACTCGTCTCCCATTTATACTTTCTCTGACATCAACTCATCCTGGAAATTGTTTCAAAGAAATTTGCTCTCTGTCATGCACAGATTTATCCCATCTGATTTTCAGTTGTCATAGCTTTCCTGAAGGCAAAGCAGTTGCCCTGAAACAACTTGCTTTCGCCTCATGGAAAGCAAATCCAACTGAAGACAATCCCAGTTCCTTCCATAAAGCTCGTACAAGTGTGTGTCTCCCCACAGGAGAGCCAGGAAACAACATATTTCCAATCTCAAGTCTGAACTCTCAAACCTGTCTCCCTCCTCCAAATCCTGGTGGCATTTGGTCAAGTCTGTTTCTGGTGTATGTTCCCCCTCTATCCCCTCCCTTACCTCAAACGGCTGCAGAGCTGACACTGCACGTGAAAAGGCTGAATGCCTAAACTCTGAATATGCTTCCAAATCTTGTGTCCCAAACCCATCATTTTCTGTACCCACCTTACCCAGTTGCACCCAGCTGTTCCTGGACTCTGTGTCCTTTTCTGCTGATAAGGTGGAGAGCTTCCTGTCAAGCCTCGACTCAGATTCTGCAACCGGTCCAGATGGCATCAGCCCACGTGTCCTAAAAATGTGCTCCTCTGCTCTTGCTCACCCTCTCTCTGTTCTATTCACCCTCTCATTTGCTCAAGGTCATCTGCCATCTGCTTGGAAATCAGCAAACATTACTGCCCCTGCATAAAAAAGTGCAAAAACATATCCCTGCAACAACAGACCAATCAGCCTGCTCCCAATCATCAGCAAGGTCATGGATTCTATCATTGCTTTCAACATTAAATCCTTACTCTTCTCCAATGGCTTGATTTCCGATCATCAATTTGTATTCAGACCAGGTCACTCTACCCTGGACATGCTGCTTCTACTTTCCCAACAATGGATGGAGTTCCTCAATGCCAAACATGAGATCAGAACCATCTCCCGAGATATATCACGAGCTTTCAATGCAGTCTGGCACCCCACACTGCTCACCAAGCTCTCTTCTTATGGTATCCAAGGCAATCTCCACTCATGGCTCTTGGACTTCCTCTCCTGTCACAGCCAACGTGTGGCTCTTCATGGAATTCTCTCATCTCCTATTCCTGTCCAGACTGGAGTTCCTCAAAGCAGTGTTCTGGGCCCTGTGCTTTTTTTGGTTTTCATCGATGATTTCTCCCCAACTCTGAAAAATCCTCTCTCTATTTTTGCTCTTGACTTCACCCTCTGCCGTACCATCTGTCATCCTTCAGATCGGCAGGCAGCAGCCTCTTCACTCTCTGCAGACCAGGATAAAAGCACAAACTGGTCAAACACTTGGAACATGTCTTTCAATCCTGACACATCTCACACTCTCACTATGTCTCTGAACCATCTGAAAAACACGCCCATCTACTTTCTCAACAATCCTCTTCAAGAAGTTCTGTCATTCAAGCTTCTGGGTCTCACTATTACCATGATCTTTTCTGGGAAAGCCACATTTCCAAACTGGCCTCCAAAGCCAGATGCCGACTGGGCATCCTCCGTCGTGCAAAGTCCTTCCTTGGCACGTCTGAGCTCCTAACCACACACAAAACTTTCATCCACAGCCTGATGGAGTACTGCTTTCCTATCTGGGTTGGTGCTGCCGTCTCACACCTAGCTTGGCTTCACGCTATATTGAAACCAAAGCTTTTACGATCATTGGTATCACCCGCAATGAAGCTGAGTCTTTGGGTCTCTTACTCTCTCACCGCAGACAGGTCGGCGGTTTTTTTGTCTTCTACCGACTCCTCTCTGGCCTTGCCCCCCCCCCCTCCCCCCTTCTCTGTCATGCTTTGTATCCCCCAATATTTCCACAGGGCGCTCAAGGTCCGCCAGCAACCCCTTTCGGGTGAAACTGCCAAAATCAAGAATTACTTCTCACCTTCACTCTTTCATTCCTCTGTTTTTCCTCTGTCTCTGGAACAAGCTCCCACATTCTCTTCAATCCCACTCTTCCTTACAGGTCTTCAAAACATATGTTCACTCCCATCTCATATCTTCCCCCATTCAAAACCATGATCTTTTCTACCCCTGTTAAAATCAACCCCAAACCCACCTCCTTCAAATTCCCTGTTTATTCGTGACGAATACAGTAGAACCTCTTTTATCTGGAATGGTCAGGACCAAGGGTGTTCCAGATAACCATATATCCAGTTAATGGATGTCTGATTTAAAAATTTTTTTTTAAGCATTTCATTTTGGGTTCATTTAAAATAAAATAAAAATGTGCTGACAGGATGACCAAAAGCTCCGCACACTCACCTCTCGGCTGTTTAGACTGGATTTGAATCCCGACCCAGGTACGAACTGTCATTGTGATGTTTCACAGGCAGAGTGATTCATCAATATGTGTTCTGTCCCTCGGATGAACTTGAAGGTTAGAAAAGGAAGACCCTTCTGCCAGCATTCGTTGGTGGATGTTGAAGATTTCATGATGTCTTTCACGAAGAGAGTAGTAAGCTATCACTGGCACCATGGCCAAATTCCCAATTCCTAGCCTAACCTACAGAGGGCATTGCATCAGTGGCACAGCTGCACCCTCACCCAATAATGCTACTCCACAAACTCTTGTGCTGCATACAAACGAAGAATAGATCATTCTAATCAGCAAAGAATATCTGGAGATGCATCACCAATTATGTTCAACAAGC
>CM068955.1:171011372-171030125 GCA_035128595.1 Eptatretus atami
TTCTTCCAGAAAATTGTTGAAATTAAAAAAAATATTTTGGTATCCACATATGCATATATTTGGTTTGCAGTGGAACAAAACTAAAAAAGCTGAAAAAAACTACGAAATCTTAGCTTCTTCCAAACAAAAATCCTAAAATGGGTCGGACAATATTTTCGACACCTTTTAGAAGTTGTTCAAAATAATTATATTTCAAGCAGGTGATTCTCCTTTACTTTGGTGTTGAACTCACCTGTGGTGAGTTGCAGGTGCCTGCAATATAAATATCACTCATTCAACCAGTTTGAAGAGAGAAAAGGAGTCATTCTGCTGTTCTGTGTCACTGTGTGGACCGCAATGAGCATGGAGAAAAGAGAGAAAACCAGAGAATTGTCTGAGGAGGACAGAAACAAGATTGTAGCCAAGCATGGACAATCTCAAGGCTACAAGTCCATCTCCCGGGACCTTGATGTTCCTCTGTCCACCGTACACCATGTTATCAGGAAGTTTAAAGCCCATGGCACTGTAGCCAACCTCTCTGGATGTGGCAGCAAGAGAAAACTTGATGGAAGATTGCAGCGAAGGATTAAACAAGGAAAACAGATGCAGGTGGAGGCCAGTCAGCCCATCATGCCTGCGTGAATGCCATACTAATTTATCAACACAAGATCCAAAGAATAAAATGCAAATTTTTTTTAAAATCTATTTATTTTAAGTTTTTGTAGTTTTTGTATTTTTTTCTTCTTTTTCTTCTTCCCCTCAGGGGAGGGGGCATTGGCTTGGTTAAAAACACACATCAACCACACAACCCCCCCCCCCCCCCCCCTTTGACACGACCCCACCAACAGCACTCCGTACACATGACACAATCACCCATCAATGCTCAAACTACCCTAAAAGTCCTGTCAACATCCCTGGCTATTACCCCTCTATCTCCATAACTTCCAGGTACCTACCTAATTCTAATTTAAACTTATCTACTGTTTCTGCTGTCACTACCTTTCCAGGGAGACCATTCCAGGCATTAACTACTCTCTGAGTAAAAGTCCCCTGCCTTGCTGCCATCTAAACTCTCCTCTTCTTTACTCTCAAGCTATGGCCCCTGGTTCTATCACTGTCAACCCTGTTGAATAATTCATCTACACTTATTTTATCTATACCTTTCATCATCTTGAACATCCCCATCATGTCTCCTTGTAACCGCCTCCTTTCTAGTGTATAAAGCCCTGTCTCCTCCGGCCGCTCCTCCTAGCTGAGTCTAGCTAGGCCCGGAATCAATCCAGTCGTCCTGCGCTGAACCCTCTCTCTGGCATCTATGTCCTTGCTGAACCGTGGTGACCAAAACTGCACACAATATTATAGATGTGACCCTCACTAAATTCCTGCACAATGTTAACACCACCTCTTTTGATTTATAATTGACCCCCCTCCGAATACAACCTAAACACCCTATTTGCCCTTTCTATAGCTGCCTGGCACTTGTGCTGCCCTCCTTACCTCCCGTATCTATTACCACCCCCAGATCCTTCTCCTGTGTGACACGTTCCAAAATTTACCCCTTACATCCTGCAATCTCTATTTTCATTGTTCTTTCCCATCCCCAACACCTTACATTGCTCAGTTTAAATTCCTATCTTCCAATCTTTTGCCCAATCTATTACAAGTATCAATACTTCCTGTATCTTGATCACCACCCCTCTGCTATCCACTTCCTCCAAGCTTTGTGTCATCTGTAAATTTGGAACTCTTACTCTTTACCCCATCATCCAAATCGTTGATGTAAATAATGAATAGTAATGGTCCGAGTACTGATCCCTGAGGCACCTCGCTACTTACATCCTCCCAGCAAGACATCCTCCCACTCACAGCCACTCTTTGCTTCCCACCACGAAGCCAGTTTGCAATCCAATTAGCTACCTGACCAGCTACTCCACAAGCCCTCACTTTGGCAAACAACCTCCGATGTGGTACTTTATCAAATGCCTTCTTAAAATCTAGATATACTATGTCCACTGCCTTTCCCTCATCCACACAATCAGACACTGCTTTATTGAACTCTAAAATATTTGTTAGACAGGGACTACCTTTGGTAAACCCATGCTGACTACCTATAATTAGTTTGTATTTATTTAAATGGTTCCTCATCTGGTCCTTAATTAATGTCTCCAACACCTTCCCCACAACTGAAGTCGAACTAATAGGTCTATAGTTTCCCAATTCTTCTTTGGATCCTTTCTTAAATAATGGTATTACATTTGTTACTCTCCATTCCTCCGGTACCTGTCCTGACTCCAGTGAACTATTGAAAATATCCGTTAACATCTCGCTTACCTGCTCAGCCACCTACCTCAATACTCTTGGGTGCATATTATCTGGACCTGGAGCCTTATGTACTCTGCGATTACCTAGCTGTTCCTTCACTTCCTCCACTCCAACCTGGATCTTCTGTAAAAGCCTTTCTTCACCTCTTTGATAGATACTCTCAGCTATACGCAATTCTCCTGACTGTTCTTGTGTAAAAGTTGAAGAAAAATATCTGTTTAATAAGCCTGCAATCTCACTTTCATCACCAACCACTCTCCTGGTGCTATTCCTCAATGGGCCCACACTGGTCATAACCTGTTCTTTTCCCCATGATATACTTAAAGAAAGCCTTGTTATTATGTTTAATATTCTTAGCCATGTCCTTCTCATACTCTCTTTGGCTTGCTGAGTTATTTTCTTAACTTGCTTCTGTTTACTCCGAGTGATATAATCTAACTCCAGTTCTGTTATTTAAACCTAATATGACTTCTGCTTCTCCTTAATAGCATTCCTTATCTCACTGCTCACCACCTCAATCAACTCACTGCTCTCTTTCTGTTTCTAGTTTTACACCTCATTTGAATGTATTTACTCTGCACTCTACACATCTGGTCCTTGAAGGTTTCCCATTTCTCTGATACTGATTGTCCTGTTGTTAGAGTCTCCCAATCTACATCACCCGATTCTCTCCTCATACCCTCAAAGTTTGCCTTCCTGAAATCGAATAGCCTTACCCTACTTTCCTGAACTCTAACCCTTAACAGAATCTTTGCACACACAATTTTATGGTCACATGCTCCTATATGCTCCCCGACTTCCACCTCTTCCACCATATTGTGATCGCTACTTAAAAGGAGGTCTAACACTGTACTCCCCCTAGTCGGCTTATCAACAAACTGGGTTAAAAAGCAACCCTGGACTAAAACTAGGAAATCCTCATCTGCTCTGCCCTTTCCCTGTTCCTGGACCCAATCTATCCCTGGCAAGTTAAAATCCCCCATAATGTTTGTTTGAGTGGTGGATTGTTCGAGTGGTGGAGAAAGCACCTCGATCAACTACCAAACAGATTCAAGCTGTCCTTCAGACACAAGATACGACAGTTTCAACTCATACCATCTGTCGCCAACTCGAAAGGGCGTTCTATGGTAGGAGACCCAGGAAGGACCCCACTGCTGAGAGAGAGGTGTGAGAAAGCCCGACTGGAGTTTGCCAAAACACACCTGAATAAGCCTAAATCCTTCTGGGAGAGTGTCCTGTGGACAGATGAGACCAAATTAGAGCTATTTGGTGAAGCACATCATCTCTATGTTTGCAGAAAACAAAATGAAGTTTTCAAAGAAAAGAACACATTCCCTACAGTCAAACATTGAGGAGGTTCAGTGATGTTTTAGGGTTGCTGTGCTGCCTCTGGCACTGGGTGCCTTGAATGTGTGCATGGAATCATGAAATTAGGAGATTACCAAAGCATTTTTGAGCACAATGTTCAACCCAGTGTCAGAAAGCCGGGTCTCCGTCGACGGTCATGGGTCTTGCAGCAGGACAATGACCCCAAACACACTTCAAAAAGCACCCAGGAATGGTTCAGACAAAACGCTGGACTGTTGTGAAGTGGCCAGCAATGAGTCCAGATATAAATCCCATTGAACAACTGTGGGGAGATCTGAAAACAGCAGTTGGGAGAAGGCACCCTTCAAATCTGGGAGAACTGGAGCAGTTTGCCAGAAGAGTGGGCCAAACTGCCAGTAGAGAGTGTAGGAAGCTCATTCATGCTATGGGACTGCTTGACTGCAGGTATTTTGTCCAAAGGCTGTGCTACCAAATATCAAGTCGAGGGTGTCACTTTTTGTCAATGCCATTTCTTTATATTTTCTGATTTCTAAGGATATATTAAGTTCTGAATCAAAAACAAAGGTTCGTAATATTAACAGTGAAATAAGGAATTGTGGAGACAAATACTTTTGTCAATTTCAACTCTTTTTTTTTTTTTGAGAAAATTGTGAGTTATTTGAAAAAAGTGCAAGGGTGCCAATATTTTTGGCCACGACAGTTGCAACTCTTCACTTACTTTGGTTATCTCAACAAGTGCACCAGCCTGAGCTTGTTATGACCTATTATTTGGTGCCTGACTGATTTTGATATAAACGAGATGAATACTGTGCTCCATTGCCTAGTCATGCTCATTTGCCATATAGAGATGAAGATGAACTGAAGAGCTATTTCAAAACATGAAAATATTGAACCTGTTGCTGAACAAAGCAGCAAAACCTTATCTTAAGCGCTGTCACACCTTGACGTTTAAGCCAGCAATGGCAACGTATAAAAATGTATGTAAAACGTTGGCGTACGCTGAAATTTTGATTTTTTTTTTTAAGTTTTGGTTGTATTCATAACATGTTGGTCGTATGCATAACATATTAGTAACGGGCACAGAACGTTTCGTTGTCTTATAGATAACTTATACCAACGAATGCTTAGCCTGTTGTCGGCGTTCACAACCTATGCCCAACGATAGTTTAACTTAGGCATAGCGCGCTGCACGTATCGCCGACGAACTCGTGGCGTAGCCTGTTAAAAACCTGCCGCACGCCGATTTAAATCATAACCGCCTGAAAATTGAAGTGTCAACCACGCAGTCACACCTTGACGATTTAGCCAGCGTATGCCGACCTATGAAAAATGTGTCTAAAACGCTGGCACACGTCGAATACGGTATGGGTAAGTTGTGTTTACGTTAAGAGCACGCTGAAAAACGATGAAGTACGCTGTCATATTTCGTGGTACGTGAGTACGTCGTGAAATTTCAAGCATGCTGAAAATTTTACGACGTACTCGACGTATGGCTCACAATTCCGCATACGCTGGTAATAGGTTGTAGTCACGATATGCGATCGTTGACACACGTCGACACAAGTTCCTTGTAAGTTACTTATAAGTCGAAACACGTCGAGGTAATGTTTAGCATACCCGAAACTTATTTTCTCCGTCAAGGCACATTTCTTTTTTTTCCCTTGGCTCCGTGAGGCACGTGACGAAATATCTGAAATTGTTGTTGTTGTTGTGTTTTTTTATATTTTTTTAGTCTATCACGAATTTTAAAATATATTCGGACATTTGCTTTTAAGTTTCGACGTCGACGTGACAATATCCTCAAACAGAAAATATTCACAGAGGAGGAACTAAGAATAAGACATGAGCAAACTGAAGAGGAAATCGGACGTGACGTAACGGCAGCGACAAAATATCGGAAGTAGTTGTTGTTTTTTTTTAACGCTGCCAATACGCCATTATACGGTAGCTGTAAATTAGAAACACGTCAGTAAGTTCTGTGGTCGTCCGGAAGACTTCAATCAAATAACGTCAATATGCGTTTGAGGTACGTTACACGTAGGTTCAAGACAGTTACTCATAGGTTAGAATAAAGTTTTGGGTACGCTAAGCATTACCTCGACGTGTTTCGACTTATGAGTAACTTACAAGTAACGTGCCTCGACGTGTGTCAACGATCGCATAGCGGCTCGACGTGTGTCAACGATCGTGTAAGGTGCCTACAACACGTTACTCATAGGTTATAAATAAGTTTCGGTACGCTAATCATTACCTCGACGTGTTTCGACTTATGAGTAACTTACAAGTAACGTGTGTCGACGTGTGTCAACGATCGCATAACGTGCCTACAACTTATGGCCAGCGTAGCAGAACGTGTGAGTCATACGCTGGCATACGTCGTAAAATTTCAAGCATGCTAAAATTTGAGGACAACCGCGAAAGTACAACGATGAAAGCCAGCGTACTACGACGTATGGCAGTGTTTTTCAGCGTGCTCTTAATGTTATCAAAACTTACCCATCACGTATTCGACGTGTGCCAGCGTTTTAGACAAATTTTCATAAGTCGGCATACGCTGGCTAAATCGTCAAGGTGTGACAGGGCCTTTAATGCGAAAGTGAATGGCAAAAAGACAAACAAAATTATTGTTCGCCTTCTCGTGATCTGTGATGGAACATAGAGTTTTGCAGCCAAAAGGAGGTGAACAAAGAAAGGCTGAGCCAGGTTTATATGTTAAAAAAAAAATAATAATCACACCCACGTCTGAAGGAAGGGGTTCAGTTTGGCATTTTTTATATGAAATAGGCAAAGCCTACAAATGGACAAAATCCATTAGAATTTTCCTTTATAACCCTTCAGAACACATTAAAATTACCCTTTAGAACCCTTTCAGATTACCCTTTAGAAACCCGTTACAATTGCACTTTAGAATTGCCCTTTAGAAACCCTTTCGAGTAACCCTTTAGAACCCTTTCGAGTTACCCTTAGAACCCTTTCGAGTTACCCTTGGAACCCTTTTAAGTTACCCTTTAGAACCCTTTCGAGTTACCCTATAGAACCCTTTTTGAGTTACCCTATAGACCCTTTCGAGTTACCTATAGCCCTTTCGAGTTACCCTTTAGAACCCTTTTAAGTTACCCTTTGGAACCCTTTCGAGTTACCCTATAAGAACCCTTTCGAGTTACCCTATAGAACCCTTTCGAGTTACCCTTTAGAACCCTTTCGAGTTACCCTTTCAAACCCTTTCGAGTTACCCTTTAGAACCCTTTCGAGTTACCCTTTAGAACCCTCTCGAGTTACCCTTTAGAACCCTTTCAAGTTGCCCTTTAGAACCCTTTCGATTTACCTTTTAGAACCCTTTCGAGTAACCCTTTAGAACCCTCTAGAATTAAACACAGTGGGTTAGAAAGGTTATTGTTGTTCATTTTTGATGGACGGACACATCGAAGGAAGGACATAGTCAAATATTGAAGCAGCTTCACCCCCTAAAATGGAATGACATCAATCGTCCATCATCGGTGAAGAAGATCCTCGATAAAAATGTAAAATACAAAGAAATTTCAAATATCTGCTCGGAAAATTAGTCCCTCATTGATGAGTTCCTCGTACTCGTTTTGACAACTGGTAATCATTAGTTTGCAAGTTGCATTTGCCTTCACTGAATTGCTCACATATCAGATGCAAAAAAAGTACTTTCATCGAATATTCAAACAAAACAAACAAGCAAAGCATATGTCACAAGGTCATTGTATTAGTCAACTCAGCATTTTTACCTGTCGCTTCGCCGACGGATTTAATCAAAAGACATGTTGTACTTCACAAGCATTCTGCTCTATTCACTCTATAATTCCGAGTTCATCTTCCATCTCCTTGGAATTCAACCAACATCACCTTCATCAACCATCCTTGCTGCTTATATGTTGTGTGAGCAAAAATCACTTGCTCTTCGCTGCAAAGCTCAATGTTGGGTGCTTTGGTTTGAACCTCTGCTTAAAATGAGTGAAATGCAACATTTTGAAAATTTCTAATAATCATCACTTGGATTTCAACATCACCGTCATGCATATTGTTAAGTTGTTTAAACTTTCCTTCTATAAAAAGAAGATTTATAATACCGGCTACCACCGGGTGGCGCTACCACGATACACATTTACATGGATAGAATTGGGGTCTTCCCCCACCTTGAACCCCCTCCCCCAGATGTGCTTCCCAGACAGAAAACATACTTGGGGTACCCTTAGGAAAATGCAAAATTTGGATGGATTAGGTTGGGTTCCCCCCCCCCCCCCCCGTTTTTGAAGCATATATAAAACAAATTTACAAAATATTTTTTCTCGTATAGATTTTTTATTTCCGGGCCACAGCACAAGCTAATATGCCTGATTCAGCAAGTCTTTTCATTGAATCGAGCGAAATTAATTAAATTAGTCTTGTTTGTTACCTGTACAGGTTTTGTTTTCTTTCATTAATTTTGTATGCTTCACGAGTTATATAAGGTAACATTTTTTTGCACATGTGGGATAGGCATGCTTTAATGTACTATGCAATGTAGTTTTGTTTACAATAATTATTGCAAACTCATGGTTTGAAGCCCTTGGCACAGGCTCCCATTTTTCCACAACATCGGTGGCGAAACCTGCACCAGCACGAACTACAATTCGGGTTCCTTCGATTCCCATCCCGACTCCGCTCGAGAGGCCTCAGACTCGACGGATCACAGCAGCTCAGCAAAAGTTGGAGAAGCCAGAAACATCACCCCTCCAACTGGTAAGCTTGAAAACGTCTGTCTTTTTCCACTTCACGTGTGGTCTTTTCCTCCTAATAAATTGCTTATGTATTTATTTATTTATTCTTCTGTGAACTCTTCATTTTAAATAGTCCTGGCTGGAAAAGCTGCGAGTACAGCGGCACACCGAGCGCCTCGACCGACTCTACACAGTGACTGCACGGCGCTGCGCTGCTTCCCCGATATATGGCGTTGAAGTTCTGCGGATGTGTGACCTACGTGGTGATTATGGTTACACGGACACGTCTCCAGTGCATGGTGAAGCATTGTTTTGGGATCAGCATGGTTTCTGTTTCACTCAATCCTCCGTGTTTGTTGGGCCTAAGTTCTCTTTTTCACGATTCATGTACATTGCTTTGTGAAACTTGTTTTTTTTCCCCCAAGAAGTGTGATGTAAAAATAATTTATATATTTTCATCTGTGTTCGGTGCATGGATTGCATCGTCAAAGGTGTTGTCCTCTGCATTGATCAGAGTCAGGTTTGCGTTCATTATTCCATCTCAAAAATATTTATAGCAATCGATTTAATACCATTTTAAAGAAACAAGGAGCTGATACTCTCGGTCCCCCACCTTTTGGGTGTAATGGCAGATAGATCTGTGTAATATAAAAGCTAGAATTTGAACATTTTTTGAAATATCATGTACGTAAGCCAAGTTACCAAGATGGTTGCCATGGAAACATAATTCAACCAATCTAATAGAGTTGAGATAATGTCATGAGGAATAGATATCTGCAATATGAAAGCTAAATGTTCAACGGGTTTTTGAAATATCACGTACACAAAAGTACATGGACTGATGATCGGTCGGTCGGAGCTCATTTTAATGTCCCCCGATCATGACCTTGTTTGAGGGACGGGGGACAAAAAAACAAATAGTTGAGCTGTCAGGGCAACACGAAAGTTTTGCAAATTGCATTTAGAGCCTGAGCAATAAATTAGCAGATAGATTGGAATCGATATTATTTTTCAACACAATTATAATTCCTTCACAAGGAAATGTAAAGTGCACAGAGGGCCAACAAGAAATCAAGCACGTAAGATTTGTCATCGATATGATAAATAATGTACACTGCTGACAAAACGTAAAGCCAAATCTGACCAGGTATGGCATTTGTACGGAATAATTGGAGTTATTGCATAGCTCATTTGATTGCCGTGAATCGTTTGAATTTCTTAGTTTCGTGTTTGAGTCTCAACCAAACGTAGAATTATTTACCACGAGCAAATACAACCCGTCGCTTTACTGATGGGGGTATTGAGGGAGGGGAGAGGAGAGGGAGGTAGAATGGAGGGGAAGAGTAGAGTAGACGGAGGGGAGAGGAGAGGAGAGTAGACGGAGGGGAGAGGAGAGGAGAGTAGAGGGAGGGGAGAGTAGAGAGGTAGACGGAGGGGAGAGAGGAGAGTAGACGGAGAGGAGAGTAGACGGAGGGAGGGGATAGGAGACGGAGGGGAGAGGAGAGGAGACAGAGGGAGGGGAGAGAAGATGGAGGGAGAGAGAGATGGAGGGAGAGGAGAGGAGACGGAGGTAGGGGAGGGGAGACGGAGGGGAGGGGAGCGGAGGGGAGAGGAGACTTATGGGAGAAAAGACGGAGGAAGAAGAGAGGAGATGGAGGGATGAGACTGATGGACGGATGGAGGGAGGGGAGAGGAGATGGAGGGAGGGGAGAGGGACCAAAAGTTTGGCAGATCGACCAATCACCAAGGATGTTAACTTCTGACCTCTGGTGCTCGAGGCCAACTACAGTGCTTGATGATCCTTGGCATTTTTTTATTTATTTGGAGCAATCAGTGGCTATCATGGACCCCTTATGGAAGGGCAAGACAGAAGAGTCGAGTTTCATCTGCATTAAGCACATTCTGAAGCTGGTAGCGAGCCAAGAGTGTTGAAAGTCTTTTTGACTTAGGGGAGAGAAGACGATATCTATAAGATTGGATATCCAATCCAACACCTACCTCTCCTGAGAGGGTTTCTAATTGCACATTGTGTCGTTTTTGCCATGATTCTAGCCAGCTGTTTGCAGTGAAATAATCATCACTCATCTGTCTGGAAAAAAAGGAGAGCATGTTCTTGAATCTTATTGTCTGAAATGGAGATGTTATTGGACCTTGTAGAACAGAATCTTTGCCAGGCAAGTTAATTTAAGTCTCCATTCATTGTCTTCTTGACCTTGGTATATTTCTGCTTTGTATGACTTCAACACTTAACATCAACACAAAAAACTTGTCAGCTCCAATACATGTCGGCCAGTTCAGCAATATCCTGTCATGTACTGAAACCATTATATTTTGCAAAAAGAGTCGTAGATTAGTGATGTTTCACAAGAACTTATCGAAAGCTCTCGGTGTTAACCCCTGACCAGATTTCATGGCTTTTTGGCGTGTTTAACAGGTGGTTCTCAAAGGAATATACATTCATGTGTTAAGTTGTACACAGGAGGTAGTCGCTCATTCAGAGGGTCTCTCCAGACAGGTTCCACTGCTATTATCAGAAGTGTTGCATGTAGTCGCAGCCTTTTCACTCGCCGCCATTCCAGATTCTGAACAGGCCCATCCTCAGAGACGAGCTTAAAAGACATCTTACTTTGTGTAACAGATCTTAATCTCCTTGTCTTTTAATGGACCAGCTCATCACGGGTTTTTGTTTAGAATTGGTAAAACGGTGTGAAATTTATACCACAAATGCAAACTTGGCACAGATTTGCTTAACCGAGGATGTGGCTGCATGCAGGAGGTTCCTGGAGTTGGGTGGGTGCGGTCCACTGGCTGCGTTGCAAACCTGGTGCTCAACCTGAACATCAAACATGCTTCGGGAGGCAGACAGCAGCAATAAGTGCTATGATTGCTCTTCCTGAGAAACGGCTTGCTCAACTGCAGAATATAATCGACAGGTAAGTCAGGTGGTGACCTGGAGTCGGGGTGTCATGCTTGCTTTGTGAAAAGAAATTCCGTTAAGATTGCTCCATTTTATTTTTTTGGTTTGTTTCAGGATCTAAGGCTCAGTGTGTAGCACACACACACACACACACACACACACACACACACACACACACACACACACACACACACACACACACACACGGACATACAGGACAAACAAATACTTGAGACACAACACAGGACTGTTATACGAGACAAACACAGTCATTGAGGTTGGGGGAAGTGCCGTCACTCCCGGGACATTCTGGGTACCAGCGATGTCACAACAACATGGCACCACCTTTCTCACCACACTCAGTGGGCATTTCCTCCTCCTCATGGATGCCAACCTATGGGGATTCATGCTTATCCTTTTAAATTCTGACCATCAAGCAAGGAGGCAGCACGTACCATTTTTAAAGTCTTTGGTGTGACTCGGCCTGGGTTTGAACCACCTACCTCCCAAACTCGGAGAGACGTTCTAAACATTACACCACTGAGTCTGGTCATCTTATATTAACAATTTGACGCATCGGTTTAATTTGAAATTTCCTGCTCCTGAAAGTTGTCTTTTTCTTTTTGTTTCGTGGTTATAACACCCGTCACGTATAAGCCTTTGGTTTTTGAGTCTGCAAAAGTCTTTTATTTTATTTTATTTTTATTTTTTTTATTTTTGCACCTCAGGTTTATATTTGTGGTTCCACCAGTTGAGGCTCCACCAATCTCACTTCACACATCTCACCCACCACCCTGGATGGTGCACGGCGAGCGGGTGCTGCGTCGCACATTGCATGATGAGCTCTCTCCACGTTCTGCTTACCTCCACCGTATCCGCTGCAACATGCGCACACAGTTCCCCGACTTGCGCCTCATCCAGTATGACTGTGGTAAGGATGCATTGTGTTGTCTTTGCTGATTGCAAACCTGGTAATCATCCTTCATGGAAACACCACTTTTTGAGCATGGTGAATTAACGTTTCAAACAGTATCGACATGTTTCCGCTCTTGTTTTTAACCAAACTTCACTTCCTAATCGTTCCCAGGAATGTGCATAAGGAAATGTGAATGTTAATTTTTTTTTTTTAAACCAGGATTAATCTGCATGCTCATTTTTATTGAACACCGATGTGATAGAATTACTGGATTCTGACATATCGGTGTTTACTCAAAGTAAGTGAAAGCAATTACTCGAAAAAAATTCTCAAATTGTAAAACTTTTTTTTAAGGTGACCAAAGCCTCTTTTAAAGTTTAGAATGTAATCTTTTTTTTTCGAAAATCGATGTTTTGCATTTAATATGGTAAAGTTTCTGTTGCAACCCGCCCAGTTCTTTATCGTTTCAACTTCTTGTGTTGTTTCTGCAGGCAAACTGCAGACTTTGGACATCCTGCTGCGGCGCTTCAAAGCAGGAACCCACCGTGTGCTCATCTTCACACAAATGACAAGGATGCTGGACATTCTGGAGCAGTTCCTCAACTTCCACGGCTACATTTACCTTCGTTTGGACGGTACCACACGTGTTGAACAGAGACAGGTACATTGCCAATTCTGGTGCTGGAATATTACGAGTTTTTACTCTAAGTAAGGTAAAACAATAGTGATATGGGGGTGGGGGATATGATTTTGTCTGAATCTCATTTCCCTTCAGGGAGCGGGAGCGGCAAATTTGATGGCGTAAAATGGCATCATATTTTGTCCAAGTACCGCTAAACTGGAGGGTTTTGAAAGTGCTAATGAGGCGATTTCTGTTTCCAGTGTTGAAGTGTATTATTCATTTCAAATAAAATAAACATTATAATGGCTGTAGGAAAAAAAAAACTTTTTCAGAACTTTACCGCCGTTGATGCACCCTCTTTTCCACCATCTTATTTAACACGTTGCATGAGTTATTCATGCCTGTTTTTGTGTCCTTTGATGTCACTAAAAAGAGTAAGTTTCCTGTTTGGAATGATTTTCAATATTGTTTGACTGCCAGACAGGAAGACAGAGTAAAAACAATTGCCTGACTCCTCTGTGCTCATGCACGATCGGGCCAAGACTGTACAATTTGCCAAATTTAGAGCCAAGGTACTGCTAAACTGCAGGTTTATGTTCCGATTTGTGTTCTGCAGTGTTCAAAATATAACATTCAATTGAAATCAAGTCGTTCCTTGATCATAGACTGGCAGGCAGACAGACAGACAGACAGACAGACAGAACCTACTGCTAAACCCCGTTTTACGCGATGCGCACAGGGTAGAAAAGTACCGTCTTTCCCAGCCTCTCCTCGGAGCTTTGTCTATCTCACTTTTGAATCTATGGTTGCTGTACACTGAACCCCTTATATGGCAACTACATACTTCATCAGATGTGGTGACTAAAATTGTGTACCTGTGTAAGGTTAGCACCACCTCGTGATCAATTAACTTATCTTATCCCCTTTCAATAACGACCTGAAATCCTATTTTCTTTCCTCGTACTGCCTGGCACAACACTGATTGCTTCACAAACCCGATATCTACAACTACCTCTCAATCTTTGTCCAGTGCAACACACTCCATTACCTACCCCTTGCATTATGTAGTCCCTATTTTCAATTTTTCTTACCCATGCCCTATACCTGCATTTTGCTAACACTGAATTGCATCTGCCAATTTCTTGCACAAGCAATGAGAGTATTTGCTATTGATTTTACTATTGACCGTCTTTTTACTATCGAGCTGACTAGGCCATGGGCCGAGCACTCGGAAAAGGCTTCGTTTTTGAGTTTCGGTCACTGCCTCGCCGGCATTATGTAAATCTCACATCGAAAGATGTGTTAATAGACAGTTTGCTGAGTGATGAAAGAGTGTCAGTGATGTTTATACGGTGAAAGCATCCATGGGTTAAATGAGGAGGAACTTATCAATTTCCTGTTCTCTGCGTGGAAAGATGAGCTGCACCAAATCCGAGGAAGAACCGAGGTTTTTCTTGCGTATGGAAGTGAATGCCACACCTTCTCTGTCAGGGGTGGTGATGTTCTGGTGGAATAAATGAAGGAATTAGCATGTGATCACAAGGATATAGACACCCGTTTGCTGCTTCACTGATTTCAGGTGTCCCCAAAAAATAGTGGATACATAAGCGAAATTATTAAAAAAAACAAAAAACATACAAGGTCATTCGTAATGGAAAAAGTAATATGCAACCGGAACTCCTCAGACAAATACCTTTCAATGTGATGGGTTTTATGGTCTCTGGTCGTTGTTTAAGAGAAAGTCATCAGAGAAACAAACAGAACTAGAACGGCACTCAGTTAAGCACATACCTCCACCAGGCTGATTAGTTTACGTTTTGTATCCCACTGATAGGCCGGATCTGGATTCGGACCTGAACTAAAATTTAATCGGCTTGTTCTTGTCACCTAACCATCTCATCCACCAAGTTTCATCTGAATCCGTCAACAAGTTTTTGAAATATGCTCCATATCATTTTTGGCCCCATCACTCAATGGTGAAGAATCGCTTTAAAAAAATTATCGGATCCGGATTCGGATTCAGCTCTTCATTAAAACGGAATTGATTCTTCCTCGATACATACCCAACCTGCCCACCAAGTTTTATCCGAATCAATCCACAACTTTTTGAGATATCCTGCTTTTTGTTGTTTTAGCCCGATCACTGGTGAAAAATTACTTCAAAAATTCTCGGATCCAGATCCGGATCTTCACCGAAATCAAATCAATTCGTCCTTGTCACATAACCAAGCTCTCCACCAAATTTCATCAAAATCTGTCCACAACTTTTTGAGATATTTTATGAACAAACAAACACAGACAGGGGTGAAAACATAACCTCCATCCACCTTCAGTGGTGGAGGTAACTGGAACAGCACTCAGTGGAGCGCAGACCTCCGCCAGGCTGAACAGTTTGTTTTGTATCTCAATGAGAAGCCGGATCTGGATCCGGACCTGAACCAAAATCGAATCGGCTTGTTCTTGTCACCTAATTCATCCACCTCGTTTTGTCATAACTTGTCCACAACTTTTTGAAATATCATGCTTTCGATCGTTTTTTGGCTTGATCTCTCAATAGTGAAGAATCACTTGCAAAGTTAAAAAAAATTCTCGTGTCCAGATCCTGATCTGGGTCTTCTCCAAAATCAAATGCATTTTTCCTTGTCACACATCCGACCTGTCCACCAAGTTTTCTCCGAATCCATCCATAACTTTTTTGAGATATCCTGTTCACAGACAGACAAACAGACACAGGTGAAAACATACCCTCCACCCACATTTGGTGCAGAGGTAATAAGCATATTATTACATAGGATTTCACACACATTATATTGGATTGTGAGCAACATGCATACATGCACATATCAGTTCTTGTCTGCAGGTTTCTTTGAACGTTTCTTAACATTGGCACATCAATTTTAATGCATTCGTTTGTGAATTAATTCATTATATCTTCAAAAGTATATGGTATCGTGGTATAAACCACTGATTTCAGGTGTCCCTAAATAAATAAATAAAGCCAACTTGCATTAAATCTGGACTACGTGGGGCCATTCTGTAGGTTAACGTTCAAAAATATTTTTTTTTAAAATAAAAACATCTCCCGTGATTCTGGACTTTTGAAGCAACCTGTATAATTTAACCACACTTTGACCCACAATACATCAATTATTTTCAAAAACAAACAAAACTATTTACTTCTGTCATGCAATACGCAAGCCTGTCCTCCCTCCGAAATCTCGCTGAATCGGGTTTCCTATTTTATTTTCAACCATCAGCTCTGCAAATATGATTCGTATCAATGTGAATTCAACAGCCTCTTGCAGAAGATAATTTTATTTGATCAATCGTGTATGTTTTTTAACCTCCCCCCCCCCCATTGCTATGGACAGGCTCTCATGGATCTATTCAACGCAGACCCCAGAATCTTCTGTTTCATCCTGTCAACAAGGAGCGGTGGTGTTGGTGTGAACTTGACTGGTGCTGATACAGTTGTCTTTTATGACAGCGATTGGAACCCGACTATGGATGCCCAGGCGCAAGATCGCTGCCACCGAATTGGGCAGACACGTGATGTTCACATTTATCGGTATGTTGTTTTCCCACAGGCCACTGTCTTCACTTATCGTGTATGATCCCCCAATATTGAACTCCACTATTTCCAACTTCTGTTTTTCCGACAAACATCTACTTGACTCCACACAGACTGATTGGTGAGCGTACAGTGGAAGAGAACATCCTGAAGAAGGCCAACCAGAAGAGAATGCTGGGAGACGTGGCCATTGAGGGTGGAAATTTCACCACAGCATACTTCAAGCAGGTTTGCAATTAACAACAATTAACTGCTTATTTGCAAATAGAAAAATTACACTGCTGCTCATCCATTTCCACACGTATACCTTTAAGTTCATGCACATGGCTGTGTGCTTCCATATCTTCTTCCTTCACAAGTACTCACTCAAACCTTGTTTCTTTAACCATCTCAGCAAACTATCCGGGAGTTGTTTGAGAACCCAGAGGAAATTTCACGGCAGGAGGCTGCTGGTGTTGCGGCTGCTGCTCAGCCTTTACATGGCGATGATGATGGAAATCCTTCACGAGACAACATATTTGAACAGGTTACACTTGCTTTCGCCTCTTCAAATACTTTCCCTGTTTCATAACAAATTATTCAGTACCCAATGCCACTTTGTGACACATCTAAACTGGTTTGTTTTTTTCCCTCATTTGTCATTTGACTTGCAACAATGAGCCATAGTTTGAATCCTGGCCCAACTTACAGTCCATTTTAAACACTTCAGGCACTGGGCCGTGCAGAAGATGAAGAAGACACAAAAGCAGCAAACCTGGCGAAGGCTGAGCAAGTGGCAGAACTTGCAGAGTTCAGCGAGGTGGCAACAGAGGAGGGAGACGATGGTGAAGTGCGTGAGGATGAAGAGCCATCCAAGGCTGAGGAGGAGATTAATGCATTGGTGGAGCAGGTTTGGCTTTTACTATTCCAGACATTTTATTTTCTCCACCATCGATAGTGGATGGACGTTATGTTTTCACCTCTGTTTGTGTGTCTGTGAGCAGGATATATCAAAAGGTTGAGGACAGATTCAGACGAAATTTGGTGGACAGGTTGGGTGTGTGAGGACGAATTCATTAGATTTTGGTGAAGATCCAGATCCAGATCCTCAATTTTTTTAGTGATTTTTATCCATTGTGAAATGGGACCAAAAAATATGTATAATACATTTGGGAGCTTTGCTTAGAGCCCTTTGTGCCAGACCCAGTCAAAGGCTTTGCTCTTGTCCAGCACAACAACTCCACTTTCTCTGAAGTGCTCAAGAGCTGGAGACAATTCATTGATGATGTAAGCCAGGAGGTCACCAGTGGACCTGGCTTTGCAGAAGCCATATTGCTGGTCATTGAGGAGACAGCAGGATTTGAGGTGGGTTAAAAGTTGTTTATTGATAAAAGACTTCCTGACTTTGGAGATATTGGAGTTCAAGGCATTTGGAGGAATCACCCTTCTTCAGCAATATATCTGAGGGGATGGGGGTGTGCAAACAAACACAGGTGTACTTCCAGGAGGTTGGATAAATATTGGTGCAGTAGGAGAGGTTGAAAAGCATGGAGAAAATAGGAGAAATCATTGAGAAAATAGGAGCTTGAATAAATCAGCAGTGTAGCATTTTAAGACAACAGCAAGAATGCCATCCAAACCATTGGATAGGTTGGTGAATCTGGCAAATTTTGCGATTGGAAAATTTGATGACAGGCACAAGGGGGTTGGATTGAAGAAAAGCAGGAGTTGGATAAAGTCTGCTGGATAAATGTGGCAATATCTGTGGAGATTATGCACTTGCAATTGTTTCAGGCAGCCACATAAGCATTAACACTATCATCTGAAGTTGATGCTTTCCAGGCTTTGAAGAGGTGTTTTTTCAAGGAAACGGAGGAAGTACAATGATAGGAGAACCACTTGGGAGACAAGGTTTTTCTGCATTTGAATGAGTGCTATGGGAGGAGACATACCTGGAAGGATGATTTCAGTGATTTGGCCTGCTGTAGTAGAAGGAACAGTGGTGAAACAGAGTCTCAGCAGGGATAGTCAGCAAAAATTGGCGACCTAATCTCAGTTGGTGGAGTTTTAGTGCCAAAGGATGCAGTAGGTAGACTGATAATCCTGATACTGCTGCAAGATAACCAAATGTTAATGAGACAATGGTCAGATAATCCAGCAGGTGTAGTAGCAAGGATACTAGTGTAAACATGAGGTTTGGAAATGAGAAAATTATTCATAGTTTTGAAAGTATTGGAGGAGCAGTCATGGATGCGGTTGAGTTCAGATATGAGTTGGCAGAGGTCATTCAGGAGAGCTAAAGCTTCGGCTTCTGTCCCAGCCTGGTCAGTACATGTAGAGTTGAAGAGAAGATTGGGACCATACTCTGTTCAGAGCGTTGGTGCTGTTTAAGCA
>CM068955.1:171053845-171072554 GCA_035128595.1 Eptatretus atami
AAGATGTTTATAGAGAGATGAATCTTATTCGAAATTATAAACATGAAATATTCTCAGAGACTGTTTGTAAGAAAGCTCTAACAGCATTTGGTGATAAAAGATATATAATGAGTGATGGAATAAATACATTACATTATGGGTCTAAAGTATAAGTATTAATAAAAATGTGGTTGGGGGTTTTAACGGGATACCGTCACCTTTTTTAAAAATTGATGATTAAATTAAGCTATTCCTAAAAATAAAACACAAACAAATATTTATAGGATCTCTATTTGACGACTCAATTTGGTGAAAGAAATGTTAATATGAAAGGAAGGCGAAGCCCAGCCCCACAGGGAAGTCGTGTTTGACGAAGTAATGTGTTCCAGTTTGAAAAGGAGAAATATGAGTGAGCCAAAGCGAGCAAATATTACGACTTTGAGAAATGGGACACATTACTGTGTCAAACCCTCCATTTCGACACTACTCCCCAGTCAGAATTGTTAATTCCACCGAAAGAGTACATTACCAATTTTAACTCCCACAGGGATTTACCAAAACTATCTGAATTATTTTTCTCACGTCATGCATAAATTATGCAAGTGTTTACGGAAAGTCCCGATTAAGCAGGAAGTAGTAACTTAGCATGCACATTGCCAATTGTAAAGGGAAAGGAAGAGAATTTAACAATGTCAAAGCTTTGCTATTTTAATTCCTCGTGGCTAAGTCATGTTAACTACCCTGATTGCCTCGTGACGGAGTCTGTTCACAAGGCTAGATACATTGTCTGTGAGAAGATATTCGATATATGGAATATGAGGCAAAGCACACTTCGGAGTCACGTGAGAGGCGCCAAGCACCAAAGCATAATGTCACACGTGATTGCAAATGACTGGTCTAACTCGTGAGTCACGGATTTTTTTTTTTTAGCTTCCAGGACAGGCATTTATACTTCATTTGTATTTTGTTTTTATTTATTGTCTGTCTTCCAAATTTTATTCAAACATTCATCGATATTGATTGTTCGATCAAAAGACGCAGTAAACTTGGACTTTTTTTTTTTTTTAATGTATGTACAAGTGACATTGGAAAACCCAATATCACTTGTACAACAAAAAGGTGTATTAAAATTTCTGGAATACAATATATTTTTGTTTTTGAAAACTCCTGGGAATTAGGTCTTCCATTGCTGTATAAACCATGTTTATTATTACTTCCACCACCAAAGGTGAAGGAGGTTATGTTTTCACCCCTTTCTGTCTGTTTTGTTTGTTTGTTTGTGTGCAGGATATTTCAAGAAGTTGTGGTTGGATCCAGATGAAATTTTGTGGACTGGTTGAGTGTGTGACACGGACGAACTGATTAGATTCTTGTGAAGATCCAGATCCTGATCCAGCTACTAGAATTTTAAAAGTGATTCTTCACCATTGAGAGATGGGGCTAAACCGATATATAGCAGGATATATCAAAAAGTTGTGGACGCATTTGGACGAAACTTGGTGGATGAGTTGGGTGTGTGGCAGTAAAGAATTGATGCGATTTTGGTGAAGATCCAAATCTGGATACGAGAATTATTTAATTTCAAAAGTAATTCTTCACCATTGAGGGTTAAATCCAAAAACGATATATAGCATGATATTTCAAAAATGTATTGGGCTGGATATCGTCTCGTGGATCAGGCATTGCGTGGTGGAGCTATGCGCTCTACTGGGTGCCCTTCTAGTTTTGCAAAGGATTTTAGACTACTCATATACTGTGCAAGAAGTTTTCATTACTGTGCATTGATCTCTCACTGATAGTTTCTTAATTTAAATAAACAAACCACCTACAATAGTTCACAGTACATAAAGTTCTCATGTGAGACATTACAATACCTTGTGCTGTCTTGCACCACACCACTCAAATTAAAATTGGTGATTCTTCTCTTCTTCTTCCTCTTCTTCTTCTTACTCCGTTATTAACCTCCGCCATCGAAGATCGGAGGTTACTGTTTTCACCCCTTTCTGTTTGTTATCTTGCCAAAAACGAAGTTTTTGCAAGATATGTTAGTCAGCTTGTATGTTTTTTTTTGTTGTTGTTTTTTTTTTTTTGTCTGTAATCACGTATCGATCACTCTGCAGAGCACAGTTATCATTGGAAATTTTTGTAACTTCGCATATCAGAGTCCTATAGAGGTCCCTTTCAGCCATAAAATTTTCAAGGTCAAGGTCAAAGGTCAAGGTCACTGTCGCAAATCAGGGGAGTCGACGAAACCCTTATTTTTTGAGTAATTTGATCGGATCGTCTTCAAACTTCATGGGAATATAGTTCATGGTCTGGCGCTCAGCTGATTAATTTTTGGTGGCGATCGGCCTTGACCTTCATGTTAGCGCTGGAGGTCGAAAGTTTTTGACCCCAAGGTCAAATTTTGAAATCTTAGTACCATATCGTGTAATACCTCAAATTGAACACCTCATGAGTGCTTTCTAGATATGTCAAGCTTGAGACATTATGACGTTTTTGGTGATGTTATGAGGCAAACGCATATTTTTCATGGTTACTCTGTAGAACGATTCTCATCGGAATCTCTCGTAGGCAGATATTCTCAAGAGTCTCTCCTGGTGGATAGCAGCTCTGTTCACCTCAGTGTGACCTTAAAGAAGTCACACGTGGTCACCTTTTGGCAGATACGGGTCACCCTAAGGGTGACATTGGTTTTTATTTGTTTGTTTGTTTGTTTGTTTGGAACAGTATTACGGAAAAACTCCTTGACGGATTTCGACGAAACTTGGTGGGGGGATTAGGTATGGTCCAAGGATCATGCCATTAGATTTTGGACTTGGTCCAAAACCCAATATGGCCGCTATGGCGGCCATTTTGAAAAATATTTTGATTTTTTTTTTTGCATTTCTACATGTTTTAAGTGATTTCCAACCCCTTCCCCCCAAAAAAAAATTGTTAGAGAAAAAAAATATATTTTTGCAACTTTTTTTTCAACAAAATTTCGATTTTTTTTTTTTTTGCATTTCTACATGTTCTAAGTGATTTCCAACAAAAAACATGCCAAAATTTAATTGCGGCTGATTTTGGAACTTCAGGTGGATATACCCACGTAAAATCAATTTCTGTCTCAAGGAATCTAGTTATGACGAATGAATTGAGTATTTAAAAGTAAAAGGGAAAGTTGCAAACTATAACTCTGTGAGCACTGTTGACGTCAAATTGAATGAATAGGATATCAGGTTCACTTGAGTGACCTAGCAGATATTGGCGGCGGAGGTTTTGCACTCTACCGAGTGCTCCCCCTCTAGTTATTATTATTTTCATTATTCTTCCTCTATTATTCTTAAATGCCATGTGAGATGCACTTTTTTTTGGTATCCATTTTCTGACTTCTTTTTGGTATTTTCAGTTGTCGTTGTCGGCGACTAAACCGTCTCCCCAACCAGGTTTCCTGGTAAGGAGGGTGTGTGGATATGAACACCCAGCAGAATTTAAAAAAAAAAAACCTGTCAAAGGGTGGAGTTGCTCCTTGTGAGTCAACGGCCATCCATATCTGGTACCCAACTGTCTGTGGATGTCCTTTTGCAGTTGGGTTACCTTTTTCTCGGAGGTTGGTGGCAGGATTTCCACTCGAGCCACTGTAAAACACTACAAAGCACACAAAGAAAACTGAAAACCCACTCCTTGGGAGTACCTCCTATGCAGCTGCCCTGCACAGGGCAGCTCACCAGATGACGGGATTGGTGCAAAGCCTTCGGGACCCCCATTCTTTGATGATAGCAGGAAAAGTATGGGGTAACCTTCCTGGGTCGGGATGCGGTAGTGTGTGTTGGGGTGGTGATGAGGTGTCATGCACCTGACAGCAGTCTCCTTGGGTTAACCTGGGTTTAACCTTAGGTTAACCCACCTTCGGTGGGTGACTGGAATGTCCTATCCTTAAGGATGATCACCTGTCTTTGCTATCATTTGAGCTCCAGCGTTTGAACATCGGTATTGCAGCATTCACTGAGGTTTGGATACCTGATAGTGGTGAGATCATTTCATGTGGAAATCATGACCAAGGACTTGCTGTAGTTGTGTTCAATAAGCTGAATCCCATGATAATTGAGGTAACACTAGTCAACAAGCGTATTATGAGACTGAGGATTCGTCCCTCTGTGGGTGTCATTTCCCTGGTCTCTGCATATGCTCCGACTGAGGCGAGTGATCCCACAGTGAAGGACGCATTCTATGCTGCGCTCGAGTCTGTGGTTGATCAGTGCCCTAGTCAAGATACTTTTCTTGCTATGGGGGTTTCAATACATCAACTGGCACTGATGGAGATGGTTATGAGATATATGTTGGTCCTCATGGGTCTGGTACTGTGAACCAGGATAGTGTAAAGTTCCTTGACTTTCGAAGAAGTCGTGGACTCCAGGTGGCTGGTTCATGGTTTCAACACCCACAGCCTCATCGCTGGACTTGGTAGTCCAATGCTGGTGATGTGGCAAAGGACATTGACTATATGGTCGCTGGAGGATACTCCAGAACTGCAGGGTCTTCCAGAGTGCTCAGTTCCTCAATACCCACAACAGGCTTGTAACTGAAGTTACACCTCAAATCCAGAAGAATGGTTCCATCCCAGCCAAGGCTGGATGTTCGCAAGCTCAGTGTTGTGAGGGGAGCTGAGGAGTTTGCGAGTGGGTTGAGCAGGGATTTTGGTGGTTTGGGTGTTTCAGGGAATCTTGAAGAGTTGTAGAGTGCATTCAAGACTACCCTCCTTGATGTTGCTGGCAGATATCTTGGAACCCACTGTCGGGCAAAGAAGAACTTTGTCTCCCAAGGGTACATTGGATACCATTTACCAGAGTCGCAGGGCTAAGCTTAATGGCAGAGCTGAGCTGTTCAGGGAGCTGAGGTGTAAAACTGTACGTGCACTGACGGTGGATAAGGAGACCTATGTTAGAGGAATCTGTGAGGGGGTCGAGCATCGCCTTTGGTCAAGTGATTATTTTCCTACTTTTGGAGGAATTCATACATTGCGTTCCTCCAAGCCCATCCCTCGGTGTACTGCGATTAGATCGGAGGGTGGTGAGTCCGAAGTGAAGGCGTGCTGGGACGGGTACTTTGAGAGACTGGGCCAGGCTGACCCACAAGCTGTTGAGTTGGATGTCAGGGGTGTCACTATCCCTGTTGCCTACCTTCCAATCAACTATGATCCATCTTTGCTTGTGTAAACACAAGCTGCGGTGAATCTATTGAAAGGGGTTAAACTCCTGGGACATGTGGCATCCATGCTGAACTTCTCAAGGCTGGTGGAAATGCTGTACTTGTGTCATTGCATGCAGTTCTGTGCTCTGTTTGGAACACAGGCATCATCCCAACTGACTGGAAGAGGGGCCTTGTCTCTCTCTGGAAAGGGAAGGGTGATCACCAGGACTGCAACGACTACCGCGGGGTGATGCTGCTCTCAGTGCCGGGCAAGGTCTTTGCTCGGATAATTATTGATAGGCTTCATCACCATTTGCTTGAGCAACAGCACCCAGAGCAGTCGGACTTTACATCAAAGAGGTCAATGATTGACCATATCCTTGCTCTTTGGGTCCTCACCAAACAGACACGAGTTTCAGCAGGGACTGCTCACAGCTTATGTTGATCTCCGTAAAGCATTTGATTCAGTGAATCATTATGCCCTCTGGAGAATTCTGGGTCTTCGTGAGGTTCCACCAAAATCGATCAATCTGATTTCTAAACTATACTCTGGCACTGAGAGTGCTGTGAGGTGTGCTGGTTCCATCTCTAACTTAGTTCCAGTTGTTACTGGAGTTACTCAGGGGTGTGTACTGGCCCCACACTTTTCAGTTCTTGTTTGGACTGGATTCTGGAGAGTATGTCGGAGAGATCAAGTTGAGGTGAATCGTTTGAGAATGTCAGGATCTCTGACCTTGATTTCGCAGATGATGCGGTCATCTTTGCAGAGATTCTTTGTATTCTTATGGGGGCCCTCAACGCGCTGAATGAGAAGTCGGAGCTGCTGGGATTATGGGTTTGCTGGGTCAAAACAAAGATCCAGGCTTTCAATGACATCTTGGATGCTGCCTTCTTGTCTGTACCTGTTTGTGGTAAGGATGTCGAGGTCACGGAGAAATTCACTTCCGTTGGCAGTGATATTCATGTCTCCGATTGCTGTGGACCAGAGGTCGATCGGCAACTGTGTTGGGCCTGGGAATCATGGATTCACTGGATCATGGGGTGTGGTTCTGTTGTTATCTATGCAGGAGGACAAAAGTCCGAATCGTTAAGTCCTTGGTCCTTCCGGTCTTGCTCTACTGATGTGATTCTTGGACTCTGACAAAGGAACTGAGATGGATACTTAACTCATTTGGTACCAGGTCCCTTTGAATACCTCTGAAAGAAGGACAAGAATCACTTGACCACAGGTGATGCTCTACCCCTTCACAGATTCCTCTCACATAGGCCTCCTTGTCCGCCCTCAGCGCATGTGCAGTTTTATGCCTCAGCTCCCTGAACAGCTCAGCTCTGCCATTGGGCCTGTGACTGGTCAATGGTATCCAGTGTCCTTTGGGAGGCAAAGTTCTTCTTCAACTGACAGTGTGTTCCAAGACATCCGCTGGCAACATCAAGGATGGTCGTCTTGAAGGCACTCCACAATCCTTGGCTATTGCTGGTCAGACTTTGTGTCCAACAAGCGGTTGCTGAGAGAGACTCGGATGAGATTTGTAACCTGTATAGTCCTTGAGTTTTAGCTGTGGCTGTATGGACATGTGGCTCGATTTCCTGACGCTGATCCTGCTCACCAGACTCTCTCAGCGAGGGAGCCTTGTGAGTGGAGGAGGTCATTGGGCCAGCTACATGCCTCGTGGTTGCAGCAGGTGGATCGTCATTTCACGGAGATCGGGATCGGCCAGTCATCTGCCTGGGGGCGATGGCCAGACAGAGGCGCCCAGAATACCTGTGGAAAGTGGTTGCAGCGACGCGCTGCTCCGGCGCATGCTTCCATACATGACCTGATGCTTAAAAGGTCTTATTCTCTATAAAAGGTTGAAGAAAGAGGTCTTAGGTTGTTGCATTTCATTTGACCTCCTGGCTCATGATGCAGGGAAGCAAACTTTAAATGACAAATCATAAACTGCAAACACCAGGTTCAAATCCCATGTGCCATATGTGCTTGCTTATCCATTGTTTACTCATGTTCTGCTTTTTTTTCTTTTTTAATATCATCTACTTATGATGGCATCATGCGATCTTTCCAGGATTCTCAATGGGGCATAGCATTGACTAAATCAACGCCCCTCAAGCTGGTGTCCTCAATGATGTCTTGCATGGTGGTGATGAGGCGACCTCTTCTCCGTGGTTCTTCGTGCCTCCAGAGTAGAACTTTCTTTGCAAGTTCTTCATGTCACGTCACATGACCAGTAATGCGAAAGCAGCGTTCCCTCACAATAGCAGATAATCGGGGCAAACAACCACATAGATCACTATTAGTAATATGGTCTTGCCAAGAAATGTTCGAAACTTTTCTAAGCAATCGGGTGTAGGTACCATCCAGTGATTTCTCCAACGTTTGGGTCAAGGTCCAGGATTCACACCCAGAGAAAAGGATCGACTCAACTAGTTTTGAAGACCCTTGGCTTACTCCGTCTGCGAATTGGAGATCTCCAAACCTTATGGAGGGTGTGAACTGCTGCCCAAGCCTGAGCTTTTCTGCATTCTAAGTCATGCTGCGTGTTGGTTTGGGAGCCGAGGTATTTAAAGTCATTCACTCTATCGGACTTCCGGCGACTAAATATAGCACACTCAGCAGAAGGATTGACAATGCATATGCTTCTTTTCAGCATTGAGTATAAGCCCAATATACTGAGCAGCAGTTTCCACCTTGTGAAGTAAGAATTTGACTTCACTTAACATGTCTGAAAGGAGTGCTATGTCGTCAGCAAAGTCAAGGTCAGAAATGTGCTGGGCTGGATGTCTGCTACTTCGATGCCAGGAGAGAGATAAACCATCCCAGTCTTCAATCACAGTTCTTCAGGCATATTCCAAGACAATGGTAAACAGGTAAAGAGCAAGCAGGTCACCTTCAAGAATTCCAATGTCAATTTGAAAAGGTGCAGTCTCTCCTTCAGTAGTTAATACCACTGCAGAGGTATCTTTATACATAATTTGTATGGCCTTCACAATCGACTCGGGGATGCCATATGCATGTAAAATTTGAAAAAGTTTCTTCCCATCAATGGAGTCGAAGGCTTTCCTGAAGTCTATGAAGATAACAGCAGCCTCTTTTTGGTGGTTGCGTACTTCCTCAATAATGCGCCTGAGAGCAAGGATCTGAGAAGATGTAGATTGAATGGGCCTAAAACCATTTTGATTCGGGCGTAGGATATTTTCTAATTCAGGGCAAATTCTGTTAGAAGGAGGCGATTTGTAAATTTTTGCTGCTGTTTGAGTTAATCTTATTCCACGGTAGTTTTTAGGAAGCGTTAAACTTCCTTTCTTGGGTATTGTTACAATACCTGCCTTCCCCCATTCTGGAGGGCACTTTCCAAGGTATGTTTTGTTGCATAATTTCAGCAACATGTCTGAAAGTTTCAGACAACATGTTTCAGACATGTTTTCTTAACTTCAGAGGTCACCAGACTTCGATTGGGATGCCATGAAGACTGGGGGCTTTTCCAAGTTTCATTTGTTTCATTGCTGTGTCAAGTTCTACTGATGAAAAGATGCCAGCAGTAATGTTGGAGTTGACCTCAAAAAATGGGATCGATTGGATTGTTGGGTATTGCTGGTATTATCAGAAGAGAGCAGTTTTTGGAAATGAGTTTTCCAGGAATCTAAGCGATTCTTACTTTGGATAAAAACCGTTTTAGATTTCTTTCCAGAATGATGTTTCACGAGGTTCCAGGTGTTATTTGCACTGATTGATTTCCCCTTGTCAAAGCCCCCCAGAATATTGTGAAACCACTTTCCCTGGGCTTCATCGAACATATCACATAATGCAGCTTGTGTTGTAGATACAGTCTCAGGTTGTGCATTGAAGACAGCATCACAGGCAGCATTTACTTCAGCAGTTCCTTGACCACTAATTTTAACGTGTTTTTGTGGTGGCAATGTCGTCAAACCAACTTTATTACATATATCAACGAAATCTTTATATGTGCATGACTGATTTCTTTCCAATATATCCCATTCAGTAGAAATTTGATTTTCAATTTGGGAGGCTATGCAAGGTTTGGTAGAGATAATATCCCAATGAAGTCTGGACCTGTTCGTGTTTTATTTTTTGATTGAACACCAAGCCTTATCTTTGCACAAACGATTCTGTGATCGGAGCCAATCGGGTCTGATGAAGAGTGAGCTTGAAAATCCATGATACTGTCACTCCATCTTTTACGACATAGGAGGAAATCAATTTGAGATGTAGTTTTGTTTGGCGCACAGAATGGCCAGAGTCTTGATTTGGGTTTTTGAAAGAGAATATTAGTTATTAAAAGGTCATGCTGATGAATGAAATCAAGAAGGAACTGTGCATTTCTGTTGGTGGAGCTATGGTAAGAAAAACCGTTTGACACCTGGGCATTAAAATCCCCTCCAAGCATAAGACAAAAATGTTTCGGGATCGATGACACTATCCATTTTCGGCTTTCGTAGAACTCCACGCTTGATACAGCACTGACGTTGGTTGGAGAGTAGCATGATACAACATATGTTTTAGGGTTCCCTTTAAATATTGCTCATACAATCTGATCTGATATTTTGGTGATTGATATGAGGTTGTTGAGTAAGGAAGATTTGACGATTATTCCAACTCCACCAATTGCTGCTCCTATTCGACTACGTGTGGCAGAAGCTGTAAACAAGATGGATCTTCCAATTCTGGTGTTTTGAATATCTGAGTCCAATAGTTGGTGAACTATTCTCTGCTCGTGAATACAAATCGCTGAGCTATTGAAGTCATTTATGTGCTTGTCATGTTCTTCAATTGCACAAGTGGAAGAAAGATTATGACATTTGAGCTGCCCAAGAAACAAAGGTTTCTTCGGGTGGCAAAGTCCTTTCATTGCTCTCATTTCAGATGAGATCCGTCCTTGTGGGTTTAGGGTCTCATTGTCATAAAGGGCAGTAAACCTATGAGATGAATAAAAGTTTGAGGCAGGGGCTTGAACCCTGGTGCTGTTATACAAACTCATCATGCTTTCAACTAGCTATGACTACGGTACATCACCACTGCTACTGAAGGATGTTCTTCTAATTAATGTTAAACTTCACTGGTGTACTCTAATATCTTTGGCCTTATTGGGATGTAGGTATAAACTCTTCAGATATGAGCCTTAATTCACTGTAAATGCACAATTTATTCCATCTCGACTTGAAACATCATCATGCTCTGACTGACATGGTTCTCAGCTCTTTCCAAGATGAGAAGTCCCTGATTCCAATACATCTTGGCTAAAATCATATCTCAAAGAAAGATCTTCCAAATCCAGAATGTCCTTTCATTCAGTCAATGAAAACCACTTGTCTAAAAGGAGACTTTCAAAATGACATCCGCCCCAGATTGCTCCGCACGCATGCACAGAAACCCCGAGAAATGGTGGTGTTCGGTGCACCATAAAGTATATTGTGTTTGCTAGATAAAGATTGCTGCTTTAAATGGCTTACAAAGCTTCAAAAAGAAGGCAAAATACTTGGAAAAGTATCTGCGAGGAAGGACTTGGAGAACTTTCTTAGCTTTCTAACGATACTGTGCATCATCACCTCGTCATGGGAACCAACTATTCAGCAAAGGACATCTTCACAACGTGAAAATACGCCAAGCTTGTGCCAGCTACATTTACATGGGAGCTGGATGTATTGGGTAGAGAGGACACCGTATCTGGTTTTGGATGCTTCTGAGCACTGACGGTAAGGACATATCTGGGGCTTGTGAATGTACAGAGGAAGTTTCAAATGATGATATTTACTATTAATCATTTAATAACAAATCATTTAATTTAATACTGTTAATAACAAACGTCAATCCCCAACTCTTTAATACTTTGAAATAGACGCATCTGGGTCCGTCATAAAGAGGGAATTAATAAATAAAGCAGATGGTGCAAATCAAGCAACTTGTAATCTATAGACTACTCAAAAGCATTTATTAATTGCATACAACACAAAAATCTGTACAATATCTTAATTGGAATGTGTTTCCAGAAACCTGGTTAAATTGATGACAACGCTGTATGAACATCAAGTCAGTTGTCAGAACTATGTGGGGAGATGGTGATTCCTTTGGTGTTGGACAAAGTGTTCAACAGGGATACACTTTATCCACATTTGTGGAATGTCGCCTGTGGAACAAATTACGATGGTCACTATTCTCAATCACAATGTGGGGGGGGATTTCCATAGAAGGAAAGAAATTGAGTAACTTGATGATACAACTTTGCTAGCAGGAAGTGCTTGCTATAGGGAGTTATGGGATTGACTGGAAAAAGTTTTTTTTTTTAAATAAAATAAAATTTCTGAAATTTTAGCAAAACGAAAGTGATGATTATAAATTAAATACAGGGCAATATAACTATTCAGACAAGTGGAGAAGTCAAAATTGCAGAATAATTCAGTCTGAGAGTCGTTACAAACAAGTGTGATGGCACGATAGAAATAATCAGATGATGGATCGGAATGGCAACAAAGATTGAAGTGTTAAGACGCAAGTTTTCCCTCTTGCAACAACAGCATGAAAAACTTGGCCGATTCATGTAGCCGACAGAAAAAGATCGAAGCATTTGAACACAGGTGCTGGAGATGATTACTCTGTATCCTATCAATAGCGAGAACCAACTGCTGTCTGCTTAGCAGATATATAGTCATGGATGAGCATCGACTTTGTTCAACTTGACTATTAATAAAACAGACATACCGGGTGACCACGATGTATTGTCACCCCTTGTAAAAAAAACAAAAAACATGTGGCATTGCCTTTTATAATATTAGCTGACAACACCAAAGGGTTCGACAAGTTATACCACACCAGCAGAGTACTGTGCACTCACTACAGGTGATCTTGTTCCAAACATGCAACACGTTCTTCCGACACATACCTTTATTTGAGCGGTGTATCGGCAACTGACAACTACCTCATTTGCTCCCCAAAATAAAATAATCACCTGGGTTACATGGATGAAGAAAAACCATACATACCTCCTGATTATAATTCAAAGCACTGCACAGGAAAACATAGGTAGAAGAATACAGGACTATAAATGGTGGAGACTTGTAATACCCTCCACCGCCTGGAGGCGGCACTACACGATATACATTGACATAGAGAATTTGCGTCTGCCCCTTCCCCTCACCCCACCAAGACCACCTGCAAAGATAAACCACCCCAATACACTAATTGGGGTCATGCTGATCCTATGTAGCAATCCTGGATGTAATCGGTCCAGAACTGTAGTGGGAGTAGTGCAACAAACACACAAACAAACACCCCTCGGTGAATTATTTGGTTGAGATAGATTTTCAGTACTCTTTTACTTTATTACACATTTTAAAGCATATAATACAAGCCTTCAGCATCCAGTGGATCCCTTTGTGCTCCATTATTGTCATTACAGAGAATAATTTTGCACCATGTTGTGTGTGTGGGACATTTCACTCAATCTGTGGGACAAACCCATGGTTACGTTCACACAATCTGGAAAAAAAGGGGGAAATGCACACAAAGGCAATGTCGCATTGTTTTACAAAGGATGCCAAGACATTGCACTGTACAGTACTCGTGTTTGCCTCTTCTTCTACCTTCAAGAACTTCGTACTACAATTAGTTTCACAACAAATATATTGTTACCCCACGCACGCGATGCAAAAATCTGGGTTAAGCAATTGCTTCTTGTCCGTCTGCCTGTCTTATCGGTTTATGATTATCAGTTGATTAATTATCGAGGAACAATTTATAAATTTAATGTTATATTTTGAACATTGCTTAAGATTCCATTATTATTGCTTCTGATTCAGGGGTTTACTGCACGTGTGATGAAGCTCTGAGCTCCTCTTTTACACCTCATAAAGCTGAGTTTTGTTGAACCGGATTTGTCGTGTTTTATGTTATTGTGTCTTGTCTCGGTGCGCCTGTTGTATTGTTACGAATCTGGAAGCCATTTGCACACAGACAGACAGCAGCCCCCGCAGTTCAGTTATTTCGATAAGTATGTGTTTATAGTCAGGGTCCCGTCCTTCTGTCTGATGGGAATTTCGTGTGTGCGCTACGAGTTACTTTTAGTCAGGTTTTTTTTATATCTTTAAATCTTCATCCTTCGTTTTCGCACCATCACCATCCATCGCCCACGTGCAGCGTGTCATGTACAAGGGTGAGGTTCCCTCCGCCCACCATGAGCTCGTCCAATCAACGGCGGTCACGAGTCGCCCGACAACCCCTCGTCCAATCCGGAGGCGAGTACCTCAGAGCGTTTCCCTCGACCTGCGGGGGAGGGGAAGGATAAGAGGAGGTGGCGAGCGGTGGAGGAGAGGAGAAGGTTCGCCCCTCGTAAAGAAAGAGGAGAAGGAGAAGAAGCCTCGTCTTGCCTACTGGCGTTCTCATCTACCCGTGGGTGCTTGTCTGGTCCGTTCCCGTACTGGCTGGCGTCCGTTGCATCGTCCCTGGTCCCTGGTGCTTGGTGCTGCGTTGTTGGCGGCGGGTTCGAGTCCTGCCACCGGACACGCTCGACCAGACCGCACTAGGCGGACAGGTGCAAGAATAGGCCCCTGCCCTCAGCGCACATTCCCTCTGAGCTGAAAGGCTGAAATAAAGACTCGACGGAGTCCAGTTCTTTTGGGTGTGTGTGCGTGTGTGTGTGTGTGTGGCACCGTCCTGTAAGTAGAAACTGTCTAAGTGCCCTGTGTTCATTGTACACTACATTTTCATATTCGGATAACCCTGCTCTTTGTGTGCTCCCCTGCCCCTCCTGATAAATAAACCCCTGTTAAATGTACCAGCTCGTTTTCTGTGCTTTCTCCCATTGACCAGGCATGGTGAGTATTGAGAGTTAGTGAGGCGTTCGTGCCGTAAATTGTTCATTTGGACCGATGGATCTTGGTAATCCCCGCTCGTTTATACCCAGATCGGGCTCTGTAAATGGTCCGTTCCGCCCGAGGTCCGTCGAGGGTGTGGTTTTCCCCGGTAGTTGGACGACTGGGTACTTAGGTATATTGAAATTAGGCAATTAACCCGACCCCACGCCATCGAAATATTGGCGACCACAGGTCCGCTAAGGGACCCGTGACTTTTCGGACTTATCCGAGAGTCACGACCTAAATTCCGGTGTTCAGTGGGAGACGACTCCACTGCTCCACCTCGTGGTCGTTTATCGCCACCGAACCCCGGCCCACAACAATATCTTATGCAATATTTCATGTTAATTTGTTCATTGGCTTGCTTTTTGTTTTGTTTCGTATTGGTCAAAGCATGACAATCCTATGCTTGGATAGATACTATACAATGTTGTGTGTGTGTGTTTTCCATAACTCCAAAACCATGAAACCTCGTGGCCTAAGGGAATTCTAAGAGAGTGCATGAATGAAAACTGGGTATTTAGGTAAATTTAAACACCCCTTTTGAAGATAGTTATCGGGGTGTCATCACAAAAAACACAGAAGAGGGCTGATACTTGGTCAGCACTCTTTCACCTCGTAGAGGTCTTAAGACGCCATTTGTTTCGGCCTGCTCAAAAATGCCTTGCCTTGGAACCACGATGTACTCTCATGGACTAATTAAAGTATATAATCGTATTCTGTTTGGATTTGAGCATCGGAGCATGTGGACGAATTAAGTGTTAAAATCTGGAGAGAAATCTGATTTTTTTTTTTTTGAGATATTAACAATTTTTATAACTCCGCGTATTTATGTATTTAATTGAAGCAAGCAAGGCGATGATCCCTCCTCCGCCATATTTACACAAGAAAGTGTGAAATTTCCAAAGCATTAAACTTCACTTTTTATACTATTTGGACAATTGTATCAAGTGAAGAAAAGATAAAGGAATGTGCCGAAATTGTAACTTCTTTGAGTGCAGCGAAAATAATTAACCAGCAGAATTGCCGCAAACGTTCCCACGGCCGCGGATGGGTTCTCCGTGGGGAAATCATCCGAGATTAGGAAGGCAAAATATATTAAAATATAGGTGGAGTGAAAAGAATGATTAACATAACTGGAGGATTAAAATGAGTAAAACAACGGAACAAGTGAACTCTGAGTTCAAGAGAGAATTCGAAAATATTGTAGTCATATTTTAATTCATTTACTCACTGAACAAGTTCGATATTGCGAACATACCCCGTGGGAGTTCATTCGTACGACTCCCAGGTGAGCGAGAGCACGGCCGACGGATCGTTTTGATATTTGGAAAGATTTTCATCGCATCAGAAAAGGAAACCAGAACACCTTACCATTGTGAGGCGAGTTTCATATCATCATTTGCGATTTAATTCTGCGTTTGGCATCGTCCAGCGTGTTTGATTATTTTTTAATAATAATTTTAAGAAAAAGGAAGGGCTTTGTACGACAGAGGATGCCTCGTGGCCTTTTGAAATCAACTTTGAAATGTGGTTTGCCCAAAAAAGATTATGGCTGATGGTAAGACACCAAGAGTTAGAGTGACTGAACGTTAAGAGGATTATTAAGAAAATTGATTGGATTATGTGGTCAAGAGTTCAAAGTTCAAAGGTCATGTCAGGTAAAAATGAGATAGCTGAGAACAGCTGAAGGGATTTAAATCAAAATTTGTACAAGTATGCCTGGTGTTGCCATAATGGTTAGGGTGGTGGGTTTGGGATCCTAGGATCCTGAGTTCAAATCCCCCTCGGCTGTTGAATGAATACCAGGTGGGGTTGACTCTACCTGTTATCCTTCCAAGGTCGGCAAAATGAGTCTCAGCTTGCTGGTATCCTGTGTCGGGAGTGGCGACCAATCCAGAATTGTACCCACCAGCCAAAGAGACTGCTGAGGCAGCACCGACACTCTGCACAGAGTATGGTCCCAATGGATGGATGAATGGAGACAGGGAGGGATGGGGGTTGCCAGATGGTCCTTTCGAAGAGTGAGAAAGAGAGATAAGAGTGTGAGAGAAAGAACGAAAAAGAGAGATATTGAGAGTGGACGATTTATCAGGATTAAAAGGCATGCTCCAAGTGTGTGACCAGCTTGTGATTTTTTTTTTTCAAGGTCTGAAGAGAGGGAAGACGTTGCAGCCTTCCTGTCTGAAGGAAAAGGGATGTCACAGTGGAAGGTTTAGTCATCAGCTAATAAATAAAGGGGATTTTCCAGAGACAGAGATCTAGAAAGTGTTGTTTTCCCGTTATTGTTTTCCTTGAGATTGCCTTGAGACTACCTGTCGAAATATGATATTGTTGTGGATATGGCTCTTAGGGGTTAATAAAATGTTTAATCCTGTATGGCATAGTTATTCCCATTTTGAGTGTTTAGAATGAACGAGAAATCATTAAATGTCAAAATTGACATGCATCGCTAAATCATACAACAAGAGCCGTGAAACCCACCCCAGTGTATCTAAAATTAGATTACATCCCATTTGACCTTTAGTTCATGTTCTTACCTTCGGCCTCACTGTTAAATGTGCTTCGGAGGTGTTTGCTAGGCCATAGTTTAGGCAGGAAAGCAAGGCCGAGACTAATCGAGCCTCTGACGCCATTGGCACGGCCGGGTCAAGGGTCTCTGCCCGCCCTCAGGCTGGGCTGTCAGCCAATAGCAATTGAGCCAGGAAGGGTGAGGTAAGTCACCGCTCGAGGTGGGGGCCAGAGGTTATAAAAGCGCGTACATCGGGCGGAAGTGTGGGAGATGCCCAGGAGATACGAGGGATCAACACCAGGATGGTGCATCGATTGGTGCCACACCTCCCGATCAACCACGCCTCCTTTGCCTGTCGTCATGTCTGCCCCAGAAGTACTGTGTCCTCACCCTCCTTGCATCCATGATGCTAGGCATTGCTGCCATCAAGCATCACAACGGGTTTGAGCCTGGCGAACCCTGCTGTCTAACACACGAATACATTTGTTGAATGGACTTTGTCTATGGCTCATCCTGCTTGCTCGCGATGGTTTCATCTGGCGGTTGGGGGGTGGGGGGGAGAATATGTTTGAGATAGAAATTGGCTGCGGTATTGCACCGCGAAGGGTTCGGCCTCACCTGGACATCGGTTGCTTGGCCAAACGATAAGAACCGTCTCGCGTTGACCTCGGCGTGTCACCTGCCTGGCACAGAGATTCCAATCGGTACGGTAACACAACGGTGGGTGGCTGACGTGGTCGCTCCGCGACTCACTGGATTTGAACCGAGCAACCGGCTCGAACGACGTGGGCCGTTGCAATATAATGAATAACCAACTTTTAAAAAAACCAAAACAAACTTCCTTAAACAAATTGTTCATTGTTTGTGAGATGTAACCACAGTGAAAAAGCAAGTTTTATTCATATAAAATATATCCAAATTGCATTAAATTAAACACACCTTTCATATTCAAGTAAATAGATTATCTTTGTATGTAAAAAAAACAAAACCACGCACGTTTTATGTACATTTTGTAAGAGTAAAGTTTTGTAAGCAGAATTATTTTTTTTTGTTTGTTTTACTTTTCATTTTTTTTAACCTTGATGAATTATGACACTGTATCCTGAAAAACCATGAACAACAAGAAGAAGAAAGAAGAAGAAAATAAATTTCTAGTAATTCTGTTTCGTTTTAGGCTCTGAAACAAACATTATACCAAAAAATGTGTTCTGTTCATTTGCTATCACTCTCTCTGGCTTTGTGACCTGAACCTGTAATTCGTCTAATTTTTGGAGCTCAAACATGCCATGTAAAGTGATGGGGCTGACAGAAGAAGGACCTTTAACCCCACATGGTGGACTTGAGCTGTGGATAAGTTCCTGTTGATAGAAGGTTGTCTTGTTGGTGTGATGATGGAGAGAGAGATAAACATTTATGGGTTCTTTACCTCCTTTACATCGTAATGAGATCTGTGGGAGATAATAGGAAATGTAATGATTAGGAGAAATTAAAATATCAGACGTGATGAAAAGTACAGGATTATATTAATATAATTGAACACCATTCCTTTCATGCCGGAAAGGCACATCGTGCTGCCGCGGCAGTTTCCTTGGTAAGGAGTACGGTCCTGGAAGGGTCGCCACTCCGACACAGGATACCAGCAAGCTGGTACTCATTTTGGGGTTGACTCAGCCTGTTCATCCTTCCGAGGTTGCAAAATGAGTGCCAGCTTGCTGGTATCCTGTGTCGAGTGCGACCCGTCCAGGATTGAAACCACTAGCCAAGGAAACTGCTTAGGTAGCAACAATGCTCTTCACAGAGGATGGTCCCAATGGATGGATGGGTGGGTTGACTCAGCCTGTCATCCTTCCGAGGTTGGCAAAATGAGTACCAGCTTGCTGTTATCCTGTGTCGGAGTGGCGACCCGTCCAGGATTGAAACCACTAGCCAAGGAAACTGCTTAGGTAGCAACAATGCTCTTCACAGAGGATGGTCCCAATGGATGGATGGGTGGGGTTGACTCAGCCTGTCATCCTTCCGAGGTTGCAAAATGAGTACCAGCTTGCTGGTATCCTGTGTCGGAGTGCGACCCTCCAGGATGACCACTACCAAGGAAACTGCTTAGTAGCACAATGCTCTTCACAGAGGATGGTCCCAATGGATGGATGGGTGGGGTTGACTCAGCCTGTCATCCTTCGAGGTTGG
>CM068955.1:171081784-171094172 GCA_035128595.1 Eptatretus atami
GCTGAATCTTAGCAGGATAGCTGAATCTTAGCAGGATAGCTTATTCTTAGCAGGATAGCTGATTCTTTGCAGGATAGCTGATTCTTTGCAGGATAGCTGATTCTTTGCAGGATAGTTGATTCTTTGCAGGATAGCTGAATCTTAGCAGGATAGCAGGATAGCTTATTCTTAGCAGGACAGCTGATTCTGAGCAGGGATAGCTGATTCTTAGCAGGATAGCTGATTCTTTAGCAGGATTACTGTCTGAGCAGGTAGCTGATTCTTTGCAGGATAGCTGATTCTTTGCAGATAGCTGATTTCAAATGTGTCAATACTGCAGGGATAGCTGATTCTTTGCAGGATAGCTGATTCTTTTGCAGGATAGCTGATTCTTCGCAGGATAGCTGATTCTTCGCGATAGCTTATTCTTCGCAGGATAGCTGATTCTTCGCAGGATAGCTGATTCTTCGCAGGATAGCTGATTTCTTCTGAACTGTATTGATAGCTATTCTCGCAGGATAGCTGATTCTGAGCTGATAGCTGAATTATCAGGATAGCTATTTTGCAGGATAACTGATTCTTCGCAGGATAGCTGATCTATGATACTGAAGATTCGATAGTGATTCTGAGGATAGCTGATCTTTGCAGATAGCGTCTTGCAGGATAGCTGATTCTTGCAGGATAGCTGATTCTTCGCAGGATAGCATTTGAGGATAGCTGTTCTTCGCAGGATAGCTTTATTCTCGCAGGTAGCTGATTCTTCGCAGATAGCTGATTCTTCGCAGGATAGCTGATCTTCGCAGGATATCTGATTCTTCGCAGGAATAGCTGATTCTTCGCAGGAAGGATTCTTCGCAGGATAGCTGGAATCTGATTCTGATAGCTGATTCTGAGCTGGATAGCTGTTCTTCGCAGGATAAGCTGATTCTGAGATGGATAGCTGAAGATATCAGGATAGCTGATTCTTTGCAGGATAGCTGATTCTTTGCAGATAGCTTGATCTTAGCAGGATAGCTGATTTCTTGCAGGATAGCTGATTCTTCGCAGGATAGCTGATATCTTCGCTAGCTGATCTTGAGCTGATATTTCGCAGGATAGCTGATCTTCGCAGGATAGCTGATTCTTCGCGAGGATAGCTGATTCTTCTGCAGATAGCTGATTCTGAGCTGGATAGCTGATTCTCGCAGGATAGCTGATTCTGAGCATGGATAGCTGATTCTGAGTATGGATAGCTGAATATCAGGATAGCTGATTCTTTGCAGGATAGCTGATTCTTAGCAGGATAGCTGATTCTTGCGAGATAGCTGATTCTTCGCAGGATAGCATTCTGAGCTGATAGCTGATTCTGAGATGATTGCTAAGATATTCAGGATAGCCTGATCTTCGCAGGATAGCTGATTCTTCGCAGGGATAGCTGATTCTTCGCAGATAGCTGAATTCTGAGCGGATAAGCTGATTCTGAGCTGGATAGCTGTTCTTATGCAGATAGCTGATTCTAGATATGGATTGCTGAAGATATCAGGATAGCTGATTTCTCGCAGATAGCTGATTCTTCGCAGATAGCTTGATTCTGAGCTGGATAGCTGATTCTGAGCGGATAAGCTGATTCTTCGCAGATAGCTGATTCTCTCGCAGATAGCTTTTGAGATGATAGTGAGATATCGATATAGCTGATTCTTCGCAGTAGCTGATTCTGAACTGGATAGCTGATGATATCAGGATAGCTGATTCTTAGCAGGATAGCCGATTCTTTGCAGGATAGCTGATTCTGAGCTGGATAGCTGACGATATCAGGATAGCTGATTCTTCGCAGGATAGCTGATTCTGAGGTGGATAGCTGATTCTGAGGTGGATAGCTGATTCTGAACTGGATAGCTGATGAGTATCAGGATAGCTGATTCTTAGCAGGATAGCTGAATCTTAGCAGGATAGCTGATTCTGAGCAGGATAGCTGACGATATCAGGATAGCTGAATCTTAGCAGGATAGCTGATTCTGAGCAGGATAGCTGATTCTGAGCTGGATAGCTGAAGATATCAGGATAGCTGATTCTAGACAGTTGAAGAACTCAAAACAGCTGTCAGGCTTTTATGACCTTCAACCCTCAACATGGAAGAAGATGTCCAGAAGAACATGGAGAAAAATTAGAATTTGTGCGGAGAATGGAGGGAAGCATTCAGATAAATTCTAACTAAATTCTTACTGTGTGCATCGGGACTTTGTAGCCACTCTGTCAGATTGAGGCCGGCAGATGGAACTCCCAGTTTAACGTCCATCCATGGGATGGCACACACACAAGTTATGAATCTCCCTGTCTGTGAAACACCAGAATGGCAGTTTGTAGTTGGTCAGCATTCAAACCCATACTAGACAGCTTAGGATCGAGTGTGTGTACCTCCAGGCCATCCTGCCAGCAGTTTGGGTAAAAATCCTCGTGTGCAAATAAAGAAAATAGTTACATCATCTGAGAAAAGCACACACTAAACCGCTTCCTGTGTAAATGCTGACATGAAACTCAAAACGATTGTTTTAACGAGGCAAAAGAACACAAGATCAATTGTAAACAGGAATATGAAAACAATAATCAAGATAGAAGAAACTACAAGAGTGAAAATGAACAAAAGAACATTTGAGTTGGCTTGTTTTGTGTTCCCATCTGAAGCCATGACTCATGATGTTGGGATCCCAAATTCAGATCCTGGTTACTGTGATGATTTGTCCTTTGTCTCCATCTCTTGTCCTTTCAATTCATATTAAGGTACACCGATGTCTTTGTTCTGCATGTGATTTATTTATTGTACAAACTCCCCCACGAGGCTCAGACAACTGTAAATGAAAATGGCAGCAATAACTACAGCACACATGAAAGATGAAGTTCTCAAGTCTGAAATTATACATCAGTCCAAGGTATTGATAGATTAGTCCAAAGGCAGATGTTCTGCTCTCCTGGGGAAGGTTTTCACTCGAGGCTGACAAGTTGACTGGTTTAGCAAGGCCAGTTAATCCAAAAGTTAACTGATCTTCAGGACCAGAAAAAAATCCGTGCAGATGGATTCTGGCAACACCATTTCTATCAACGTTAAAAAGGAACGCATTCAATAGTTCATCAGTTTACAAGATGATTCAAAGAAATGTCCAGATCAGCAGCCCACATTGAGGAGTGTGATTCGCTTTGCTATAAAGACGTTAATTTGCAGCAACGAGAGCGCACATCCGTGGACGTTGGCTTGGCGCAGATAGTGAATGGCCAGCCAATTATATATTGAAAAATAGGCTGTTAATAATTATCTGCAGCAAGAAAATTCTAGAAACTTGATGTAGCTACAGAAATGGACTATCAGTGAAAGAACTCTTGGATAAACCAACATCCCCAACATGCATGCCCCCAGTGACTGCCACAGTGGAGAGGCTTCTTGGTGAGTGATTATCAAGCGTCAGCAAACAAAATAGTTGCCGATTGTGTTCTTTCCCGTTTATTTTTTGAGGTTATTTTGGCTTGAAATGATCTTGGGATTAAAAACAAAGCATCCATGTGATGCTGAGTCTTGATCTAGACTTCTCGCCAACGTGACATTTTTGATGTATCGATTATAAAGCAGTACAGTCCTCTGAATGATAATCAAACACAAATGCTATTCATGGAAAATATATGCAGACAAAGGGGGGGGGGGAAGAAATAGAGGATAAATCTTGCAAATATACAAATATACTGCCAGTTAATATTAATGGTACTAATAGAAGTAGTAAGATGATCAGAATTGGAATAATGAGCAAAGAGTGAAAACAATATTAGTGTGAGTAGTACCCGTATTTCAAAAGGATAAGTACAGAGGAGGTAGAGCTGTGGAGGAGGCTTTGCGTGAAAATACGGTAGAAGAGGTGAAAGCTAAACAATAGGAGGTAGGAGGGGATTCAAAGGAAGAATTGGTGAGAATTGCCTACCTTTGTGGGGAGTAAGATGAGCTACAGGAAGGCTGTGGTCTCTTTGTGCAATCATCATTTTCATCCTGTCTTCCATTTCGGTAGCTGTGACATATTATCAGTGTTAGTCAAAATATTGAGAATTTGCCAATGCCCGAGCCATCAATGTGACTTCAATCACTGTCTCTAATCCATCTCATTGAGCACTGCATATTTGAGGGCCATTTCAGAAGTTTTGTGCATGATCTTGCGGAACTGCCCATTTAGTACCTCCGCCACCTAGGGTGGACGGGGGTTATGTTTTCACCTGGATCCAGACCTGTCCGTTTATTACTTGCAAAAATCGAAGATTTTTCTTGAGCATTACTTGGCAATTTTTTTTTTTGGACAAGTATGTTGATCGCTGCTGTTTGTCTGTCCGCTCACCTTCAATCGCCTACATGTCACAATTTTAAACCGATATTCACGAAACTTCACCAAATGGAGTTGGTGGTCCAAGAGAATGCTCTTTATTTTTCAGTTCAAAAGGTCATCATCGGCCAAAGGTCAACTTTTTCAACTTTCTAAAATCCTCAATTTTCATCGAATTGACTTTAAATTTCAATAGGATTTTCATATCTGATCACTGAATTCAACCACCAATTGTTTTGGAGGTCCACATCAGATATGAAAATCCTGTTCAAATTTATAGGTCAACATAGGCTGGATTTTCTAAAATTGTCATTTTTCATCCGATTCACTTGAAGTTTGAAGAGGAGTTTCATATTTGGTCATTGAATTCAATCACCAATTATTTTGAGGTCAAATTTGTTTTATGGATTTTGCAAGTATCGTGCTATGCACGACGTCTTTTCTTGTTACTTACGAAATCTTTAGATTTCGTAAGTATATTGATCACTTCTGTCCTCTGTTTGTGTGTTTGTTTGTAGGCACGATAACTCAGAAATGGAAGAAGCTACCAATGTCAAATTACATCACGTGATTCAGGAGGGTGATGGCTAGCGCTGATTAGATTTTGGTCAAAATCGGTCGAAGGTCAAGGTCACAGTGAGGTCAAACATTCGATTTTTTGATGGTTTGGTACAGAATCATCGTAGAAACTTCTGGTTTGCGTCGCTACCTTCTCTAGAGACAGCTTTTATTAGACAATGTCAGAGTCAAGTCAAAGACGACGATTTCGTAAGTACCAGTCTATGACTGCTTGTTTGTTTGTTTGTCTGTGAGCAGAATATCTCAAAAAGTTGTGGACGGATTCGGACGAAATTTGTTGGACAATTTGGGTGTGTGACAAGAACGAAATGATTCGATTTTGGCGAAGATCCGGATCTGGATCCTGAATGAGAATTTTTAAAATTCTAAAGTGATTCTTCACCATTGATAGATGGGCCCAAAAAACGATTTTGTTGGATGATATTTCAAAAGGTTGTGGATAAGTTATGACAAAGCTTGTTGGATGAGATGGCTAGGTGACAAGAACAAACCAATTAGATTTTGGTTCAGGTCTGGATCCAGATCCGGACTATCAGTGGGTTTACAAAACGTAAACTGTTCAGCCTGATGGAGGTATGCGCTCTACCAAGTGCCATTCTCGTTTTTTAATGTTACCTCAAAATACGTAGATGAATCAAATTTGACCTGGACTGATGTGTACTGTACACTACTTTCATCAAAAATAATCAGTTGCTCCGTTGCATCATCGACAGTTCCATCCTCATTTAAACAAGTTATAACAATCCCCATCATGAAGAAACCTTCACTTCATGGATGCAATCCATCTTCAAAGTTAGATCGACCTGTTTCTCTTTTACATTTTATCTCCAAACTTCAATAATTTGCTATTGTCAACTGGCTGCTAGAATACAATGGAATGCTAGTATTTGTGAGGACTCGCGTCGGTCGATGTCAGCAGACAAGTTGAGGACCACCCCTCACTTCCAATGGTGGTTAACACTCTCCTATCAGCTCTCAGATTATAAAATACATTGTTTAGCTTCTTGAATACCTGCACCAACATTCTCTTTTAGAACTCTTCCAGTCTGTGTTGAAGCAGTTACACAGCACTGATATTGCCCTCTTGAAGGTCACAAATGATATTCTGAACAAAGTGGGCCATGTACCCACTATAAATGTAGCATGATAATAAAAACCACCTTGCTTGGTGATTTCATGATGCCATTTTTTTCTAATCATTGCCAATTTCATTTTACCCCATTTGGGGTCACTACCCCAAGGTTAGAGATGGAACCACTGATTTAGTAGCTGCTCTCTTTTTTTACTGTCGAAAAGCTAATTTCATTCTGGTCAATTTTCTAATCTTTCATCTGTAAATGAAAAAGCAAAACATTGCATTTAAAATCTCTGCCGTCCCTTCACTCTCGTTCTAAATTTTCTCTGCACAGTACTGTGATTAGCTGGTTCCATGGTTGACTTATCCTCCTCTCTCACACATTACACATGCTTAAAGATGCGTTGTTGAAATGGTAATCTTCCTTGGCATATCATTACGAAAATTGGCTTTTGCCAATTTGTCTCCCTGATTTTTCGCTCCCACACTTGGATTGAGATTTTCACCGATATCTGATACACAAGAAATTGCGGTCAACTGATCACTATGAATGATCGTTTCACCACCACCTAAAATAACTGGCAGATTATCATAAATGCCAATGCATCATTCGGAAACATGCCGCAGAGACATTACTTACATGACATTGCTTGTTTCAGTTCTTGAGTTTGCTGAAAAGGTAAAGAACACAAGTTAGAACCTCAGAAAATGCGGACACGTGTCACAATTTTAAATGGTGTGATGACGACACGATGTGAGTGAGACCCAAATGCATCTCATCAAATGAAGGTGAATAATCCAGCGTAGTTTTGGTGACGGATTATTTATAGATAGTAAAAAGTAGAGATGTCAAATTAATAGGGGGAGATGATTCGTATTTCAACTTCATGAGAATGAAACGTATTTGACAAACGAATGAATTGGAATTGGAAAAGCACAAGTGATTTCTAGATGCAATGGATAAAGGAAGAACCTTTTCTGCAAAATAAGTTGCAGTGCTTTCTTTTATTCTCCATGTCAGCACAAGCTAGAAAAAAAAAACAACAAAAAACAACAATAACAGCATTAATCACAAAGCGATAAAGCTCGATTATCTGCATTAATATTTCAAGTTGATTAAATGAGACATTCAAGAACCCTCGAATGATATTTATAGATATTGAATGCAATGAAAAATATATTTGTTGCAGAATATCAAATATTATCATCAAATAGGTTTTTGCATGCATGTCGTATATACGGTAGCTTTTCAAACATCGTGAGAGGTGCCTCCTGTTTTTTACTTTTCTAGATACAGCTTCTGTTCTTCCAACATTTTCTTTTCATGCCCATTGAGGTGGAGAAGAATAGCCATTTTGTAACCCATAAAGCTTCTATGTACAGGTAACTTTATTATACTGCGTGGAAAATCTCATTGCCTGGGACTACCGGGAATTTCGCTTTGGAGAATCATTGGGTGGAAAAGGAGAAGAGAGGAGAAGAGATAACTTTGTCGTAAATCAAGAAATGGTGAACCTTACCGAGTTGTCTTTCCACTCTGTATACTGTCCCAGGAACAGGAGGAGCAGAATAATGAAACAAGAGAGGAGAAGAGCGTGTAAAATGAAAATGTACAGCCAGCGAAACGAGAAACAGTGATTTTTGTTGATGGATGATGACTGACAAGTGGGGATTGGAGGAAGAGGGGGGAGTGGAGAAGCATTGCTGGAGCTGGGAAGGAAAAGAAAGAAAGAAACCAATTACGATACACACGCTAATATATGAACAACAGTCTGATGAATACGTTTTTTTGCGTTCACCTCGTGCCCAATAGAAGTCAGGGTAAAAGTGGAAATACAAAATCCTTGTCCTTGCAATGAATGAAATGATTGTGAGTGGATTAAACGCACGTGCATCAAGCTGCGTTCGTTTGGGTAATAATGTTAAAGAGCGGATAAAACATGGCGAATGCAGAAACTTCACACGTAGTGTTACAGTGATGATCTCAGCAAGTGCTGACCCGACATGCGACGCAGTGATTGCACGATCACTTGTTGGCCCACCACCCATGTAGCAGGTGATGGGGTTTTGCAATTTCGTGTGTGCGTGCGTCCATCCAGGGCATAATTCAGCAAACCATTATTATGAGAATATGGAGAAGACTAATTAATATTTGGGCCAAAATGTCAAAGGGAAAAGTCATAGTAAGTATAAATAGGCCTCAGCTCGTCTGCCACTGTGTGACACGGCCAAGTTTTGTCATCGCTTCCATGTTTGTTTATTTATTTATTTACTATTTGAGCTTCGGTGTGTCTGTCCAGGCCATAACGTTTTTTTTACCATTTGAGCTTTGTCATCAAAATTTAAACAAACCTTTATTATGAGAATATGGAGATCACTAATTAATGTTACACATTTTTTTTTAACTGCTGTTTTCGCCAAGTTTAGTTTGAGTACAAAGCAGATGTGGATGAGCTTTGTATTTGAAGATGCTTTCTAGTTATATTATAAAACCACAACTTTTTTTTTATTTTTTTTAAACCCTCAAATTGGAAGCAATGCTCGATGAATCGAGCTGCTTCAGATGCGCAGTGTGAAACAGATGCGTCACAGTGGACCAAATACATAAAATATCTCGCAAGACAGACATATTTCCACGATGCAGCACATGCATGCATTGCCTTCGTGGATTTTGTCACAGATAACCACATGGAAATGATCAACTTGATGGAAATTTTCATTCACGTGTGGGCTGGTAACTCGATGAGAGATTTGACATTATATTATTGATAACAGTGTGTATCACGAATACATTTGGTGAGTGACTGGAAAGTTGTCAAAAGCAGGTGTCATGAGTTTGCCAGGCCGAGAGAGCTATAACCGCCGTAACAGAGCCTATCTTAGATGAATGTGGACTTACTCATGTTGAGCCATCTGTTGAGGGGCCTACGAATGAGGTGAGGCTTGCAACTGTCGATGTTAGAATGAGTCCAGCTGAGCCAGAATACCAAATGTAAAAGTCGTCGTCAATGAATATACACCTGGGTTGCATTGGAACCTTTCAGGAAACTGTCCTTAATCAAACTGCTTAAATTTATACATTAAATAAATGACATAGCTAGATGGCTGTTCTTCTTTCATTTGCAGAACAATGCTGTAGAGTAAGATCATTGGCTGAGATTGTGGTTGTGTCACTGATGCAATGCCCTCTGTATGTTTGGGCAGGTTTTTGTAATTTGTTCATGGTGCTGGTGACAACTTTCCTACTCTTTTTTTTAAAGGACACTGGGGGGTCTTTAGCATCTACCAATGAATGCTGGCAGATGAGATACCCGGTTTAACATCCGTCCGAGGGATGGCACACGCATTGATGAATCTCCCTACCTGTGAAACACCGGGATAGTAGTTTAGCTGGGTCAGGATTCAAACCCAGGCTAAACGACTTAGAGGTGAGTGTGCGTACCTCTAGGGCCAAGGCCATCATGCCATCTCGATGGCTGTGAAGCTACTTTGTTTTCCTGCGAGAAGAAACCAAGATGATGAGAACCTAAGATAACTTGGTAAATATCTGGCATGGGTATTAAGTGGAGAGCGGAGGGGTAAGGAAAGCAGATCTGAGTAGCCAATAAGAAACGACTTTGCTTCACCAAACAAGAAACAGTAGCTCGATGGTGAGCCTGCTCTGGTGCTCTGTGTTCAGAAATTTGTAGTTTTACAATTTTTCTATCACATCAATTATCGTTTCAACCATTTACATGTGGCCTACCTTATTTGCACATTCCACCATGTATGATACAATAATTAACTAGAAATATTGAAGCAAATTGATTTTTGAAAATTTGATTATTCTTTGTGGATGTGTGTGTGTACGATGCAATGAGTCAAAGCCATATGACAGGTGCCATGTGCTAGGTATATGGGATCTTAGTGGGGGGGATCCACAAGATATGCCCCTCACTATTCTCAAAACAAAGCAAAGAACTGACCCTACCCCCTTCACAAAATCTTCACCCCCCCCTCCTAATATACTCACCATGAGACCTACACTATACCTGAAAAGTTTGGCTATGATCAAATAGATTACCCCCCCCCCCCGCCCCCTATTCCAAATACTCCCTTAAATCTCAAAATCTATTCAAGCTAAGAACTTCATGTTTTCATTATAAACCCACCATGGGCCTTCCCTATCCCCACCAAGTTTAGTGGCAATTATTCAAGCTGTTACAGAGATCCCCTCGATCTCTCGCCCTCTTCCCCCTTCCAAATACCCCCTAAAGTGAAAAAATTATAACTGTTAATAATATATATATTTTTAATTAACATAAATACCCCAGGGGCCTCCATTATGCAAGCCATGGTTGGTAGCAATGGGGCCTCTCTGCCTGACGTGAATAGCCGCTCCATACTCCCCATTAGGTGTGCTAAGTTTGATTGCAATCATGTAAGCCGTTACAAAGATCACCTCCCCCATCAATTCCCCCCCCCCATTTAATGACACTCCCCATGAAGTTCCATTATATCTGCAAAGCTTGCTGTGGCCCCACAATGATATGTTCTCATGATATACAAGATATAAGGAACGAACAGACCGACAACAGAAACATAGGGAATACCCTGGGCACACCTGGTCGCAGCTGGATAAGATGACCAGGGAAAGCACTGGTAGGCATGGATGACCACGAAATATGTAACGAGAGAAAGTAAATACCTATGGACTTTTTTTTTAATGCCGTGAACAACCTTGGTACATCACGGGTGATAAGATTGTCATCATGTTTCATCAGAATTGTGTGTGTGGTTTCAGAGCGCGGCAAACGGGTTTCAGGCGGGTATTTTTGCGGGCAACCCCCCCCCCCTCCCAGAAACCCCTTGGACCCCAATCTTTTAATGTCGTGAACAAACTTTAGTGCATCACAGATGATGAACGTTGTGGTAAAGTTTCATCGAAATCGTATGTGTGGTTTCAGAGACGTTGAAAGTATTTGTGGATGGACGTATGGACGACGCACAATCCCATAAGCTCCCCAGAACTACGTTCCAGGTGATCTAAAAACGGAGTGTGGTGAGAATAAATGTAGCTTTGCCTGATGCAAGACTGGTTCGCAAACGTGCCATATGGAACCAAAAGAGATAAATATTTTATTATGAAATGTTAATTCATCCTGACATCACCAACAATGAGATCAAACAAATATAATGCGATAACTGGCACAAGTGTGACATGTTTGAAGCTCATTATATATGACTTATTACATGGGTTTACTGTATTGCAGTTGAGATGGAATAGAAGGGGTTGATGAATTTCTGGGTGGTGGACTGGAGTATATGTATGTATTGATGGCTGAACATACATTGTCAATTGCTACAGAGAAGAGTAAATTTAACTCCCAGTATTGGAACTCCACTGTGATCTGCTCCCAGTATTGGAACTCCACTGTGATCTGCTCCGAGTATTGGAACTCCACTGTGATCTGCTCCCAGTATTGGATATACACTGTGATTGCTCCAGTAGTTTATGGAACTACAATCTTGATGCTCCCAGTATGGAACTCCACTGTGTCTGCTCCCAGTATTGGAACTCCACTGTGATCTGTTCCCAGTATTGGAACTCAACTGTGATCTGCTCCAGTATTGGCTCCACTGTGATCTGCTCCAGTATTGGAACTCAACTGTGATCTGCTCCAGTATTGGAACTCCACTGTGATCTGCTCCCAGTATTGGAACTCCACTGTGATCTGCTCCCAGTATTGGAACTACACTGTGATCTGCTCCCAGTATTGGAATACACTGTGATCTGCTCCCAGTATTGGAACTCCACTGTGATCTGCTCCCAGTATTGGAACTACACTGTGATCTGCTCCCAGTATTGGAACTCACTGTGATCTGCTCCAGATTGAACTACATGTGATCTGCTCCCAGTATTGGAACTACACTGTGATTGCTCCCAGTAATTGGAACTACCTGTGATCTGTCCCAGTATTGAAACTACACTGTGATCTGCTTTGAGTTTACAAATAAACGAACTCACCAGTATCTGTCTGCTAATTCGATTGATATTCCTCTGGGTGTTGCTCTTGATCCACATACCGTCTGCATCTTCGACTCTGCAAACACGCTAGGTATGAGCAACTTAAACTCCAATGAGTAATGACACTTGGCTGATAATAATCAATTACAGGTTAAGTCAAAGATTTCATATTTGAGGAAAAGCAAATCGCATAAACCGACTGGTTCTCAAGAGTAATCGACGCCAGTGGGCAGCCACACAGTTGCTTGCTTAAAACGTCCTGCTTCACAGATAGATGAACAATAACTAGCAGAAGCCCGTGGTAAAGATACCAAGATAGGAAGGGGGGGAAGGAAGCCTTTTATTCTTGCGCTGGTTGAAAGAACTCAAAAATGGGAGGTTCAATAAGGAGTGTCTTGAATTGTTGCACACACCTGA
>CM068955.1:171098694-171119374 GCA_035128595.1 Eptatretus atami
GAGTATGTGCCTTTTCAAGGTTTGATATTAATCGGACAAGTGGTTCCAAGTTATGGCCATTTATTTTACCAAACCAATGACAGGACATGGTGCTATACGTCACAATTCTTCTTTTCTTCGTTTGATATGATGTCACAGTTGACGCTGGGACCTGAGCATGTGCCTTTTCAAGGTTTGATATCGTTCTTCTTCATCCGTTCAGCTGTTTCGCGAGACGAAGGAATGGCCTGTGTGGTTGTTGTTTCTGGCACGCGTTTGAAAGGTTTTTTTTTTTCTGCACATATGGCACGCACGTACGGGCACGCACTAGTGTTATATATATATATATATATTATTATAATTATTATGTCAACTCTCAAGTCAAATCAATCTCCCAAGCCAATCAAGTGAAGACAGAAGTAAGTCATTCTCCACCTTTCCCAACTTTCAACCCCTACCTTCCCCTCTCCCCTGTGCAGTGTGTGTGGATGAGGGGGGGGCAAGAGGATAGAGAGAGGGTGGAGAGGGTGTGGGAGGGGAGAGAGAGTGAGAGAGATGGTGGAGAGAGATTAAGAGAGAGGGTGGAGAGGGTGTGGGAGTGGAGAGAGAGTGTGGGAGGGTGGAGAGAGGTATGGAGAGGGAGAGAGAGTGTGGAAGGGTGGAGAGGGTGGGGAGGGTGGAGAGAGTGTGGAGAGGGAGAGAGTATGGGAGGGGAGAGAGAGGTGGGAAAGCGGCGAGAGTGTGGGAGAGGGCCGAGAGTGTGAGGAGGGGGTGCAGAGGGCTGGGGGGGGGGTAGAATTGAGATGTTGAAGTCACATTTATATTACGTGGAATTACACATTACAAACTGTATTTCACAAGTGTGTGGACATGCATTCACTTATTATGTGAAAAATAAATATTTTGGATTACATTAATTCTGGATCTGACAAATTGTCAACCAACTTTGCAATTTTGCAAACTCTATGTGCAGCATCTAACTCAAGATCAAGATGTCCAAATTCCACGTGTCTCCAATTATATATATATTATACTATATATATATGATATATAGTACATATAATACACCATAGTCATACCATAGAACTATATACATATATACATACACACACACACACACACACACACACGGTATTGTTTAATTGTACAACTATCCCAATTTAATTTTTTTGAAACATTCAAGTCGACGTTCCACAGTTGCATCATCACATTTTATGAAATAAAACAAAGTTATTTTGATACAGTACTGTATGAAATGGTGATGTGGAACAAAGTTTTTCGATTTCTACAATCAAATACAAAAGGAAGGTGACCTGCAGTTGATGATGATAGAAACGACATTTCTCGTTATGTTTGTCCTCACACATCTGCTAGATATAAATTGTTCTCCTTTGGCAGAAGGTCTACAACAATTGTGTTTATTACAGCACATCACGAAGTCGACAATGCTCATCTTAGGATCAAGCACCATATGTAACTTAACCTCATTGCAATGCCGTCATATTTGTTGTTATTAGGGTTGAAAATTTAGTTTTGATGGTCCTGTGGTTTGTGCGAACTTCTGGTGGTCAAACTCTGGAACTTTCCAACCAACATTTCCTGTTTTTCATCATGCTCACCCGAGCTCCTCATCTGTACTCCAACTCGAGGTGGCGTTTCCTACTCAAAACTATAATTATCACGTTGGTCAAAATTAGTGGTTCATTAATCATCTATAACTTTCCTACTTTGTGGAGTTGAGAAAATGACAATGAAGCATTAAATATGTTTATAGTCAATGAAATTTTTCAAGAGGGTAAAATTAAAATAATAAAACTTCACCGCCATAGGTCACTCAATAATGTTTTTTTATTTTATTTTTATTTTGAATTGTTTTTTAAGGTGTGTTCAGTTATCAGGTTTTTTGTTGTTTGTTTGTTTGTTTTGTAAACAGCTCACCAAGTGGCTTAAGCAGTCAAGCAAGTGCTGCATTCAAAACCATTGATGAGGAACAGCTGGCTTGGCAAGCATGATATATCTGCTTGGTAACTGAACACACCTCTGATCTCTTTGGAAAAAAAAACAAAAAAAAAACACAGACTATTATCGCAGTCAACAGAACACACAACTGTAATGTATATTGCAGTGTAAACCAACAAGAAGCCAAGAGTATCTTGATAATCATGCTACAAACACACCAAGCCATTATACATATATTTATATTAAATATATATTTTTTTTGACCCTCCCACACTCCTCTTGCTGAAGAAGCTGCGTCAAGCAACCCACGAAGACCCACACAAGGTAAGCGCTACGCTCTTTCGAACCATTCCCAGAGTTCCTCAACAACTATAAAAGACGTTCACACATTTTATTCTTCATAATATATATATATATATATATACAGCTCTGGAAAAAAAAAGAGAGACCACTCCAAAAAATTTTTAATCAGCATCTCTACATGTACGGCAGCCATTCCATTCCAGTGTCTGTTGAATTCCAACACAGGCACACCCATTCTACTTAGTGAGGTACTGATTAGGTGATCACCTGAACCGAATCTTATTTAACAAGGAAAAGTATAAAAACCACTGCTGTGGTCATCACTATCCTCTTGCAATCGGACCAGCTGGATGGCAAAAACAGTGCGAGTAGTACCTCAAAAGTAATTGGAATCAAAAAAAAAACTATTGACCATGCCAAAAGAGTTGAAAAGAAAAGTTTTGAGTGAGGAAAAGAAGGGTTCAATTCTGGCTTTACTGGCAGAGGGATACAGTGAGCGTCACGTTGCTTCCATCCTTAAAATTTCAAAGACTGTGGTTCATAAGAACAAGGCAAGCAGCAGACATTGGGGACAACAAAGCTACAGACTGGCAGAGGCGAAAACAACTTTCCACTGACTGGGATGACGCCAACTCACGAATGTCACTCAACAACCGAGGATGACATCAAGTGACCTACAAAAGAATAGCAAACAGCAGCTGGGGTGAAGTGCATGGCGAGGACGGTTCGAACAAAGGCTCCTAGGGGCAGGGCTGAAGTCGTGCAAAGCTAGAAAAAAGCCCTTCATCAATGAGAAGCAAAGAAGGCCAGGCTGAGGTTTGCAAAAGACCATAAGGATTGGACCGTAGAGGACTGGAGTGAGGTCATCTCTCTGATGAGTCCAATTTTCAGCTTTGCCCAACACCTGGTCATCTAATGGTTAGACGGAGACCTGGAGAGGCCTACAAGCACAGTGTCTCGCACCCACTGTGAAATTTGGTGGAGGATCGGTGATGATCTGGGGGTGCTTCAGCAAGACTGGAATCGGGCAGATTTGTCTTTGTGAAGGACTCATGAATCAAGCCACGTACAAGGTTGTCCTGGAAGAACACTTGCTTCCTTCTGCTCTGACAAGTTCCCCAACTCTGAGGATTGGTTTTCCAGCAGGACAATGCTCCATGCCACACAGCCAGGTCAATCAAGGTGTGGATGGAGGACCATCAGATCAAGACCCTGTCATGGCCAGCCCAATCTCCAGACCTGAACCCCATTGAAAACCTCTGGAATGTGATCAAGAGGAAGATGGATGGGCACAAGCCATCAAAGCCGATCTGCTTGAATTTTTGCGCCAGGAGTGGCATAGTCACCCAACAGCAATGTGAAAGATTGGTGGAGAGCATGCCAGACGCATGAAAGCTGTGGTTGAAAATCAGGGTTATTCCACAAAAGATTGATTTCTAAACTCTTCCTAAGTTAAACCATAGTATTGTGTTGTTTAAAAATGAATATGAACTTGTTTTGTTTGTATTATTTGAGGTTGAAAACACTGAATCTTTGTTATTTTGACCAGTTTCATTTTCTGCAAATAAATGCTCTAAATGACAATATTTTTATTCGGAATTTGGAGAAATGTTGTCAGTAGTTATAGAATAAAACAAAAATGTTCATTTATTATAAACACTACTAGAAATAGTAAAACCAGAAAAACTGATAATTTTGCAGTGGTCTCTTAATTTTTTCCAGAGCTGTATGTGTATATATATATATATATATATTATATATATATATATATATATAATAATATATATATTATATATATATATATGTGTATGTGTATGTATACATAAATATACAGTGGAAAATCGATATAACGCTCACCGGTGGGGTCCAAAGCGACTAGGGCGTTATAAATGATACAGCGCTATACTGATGCAGTGAAAAATATTTATATTACATACAAACCAGAGCCAAAACACGTGGACATGTACGTCCGCCATCTTGGATTGTTGGGGTTGATGACGAAGCGGTCAAGTGAGTTACAGGAGATACGGATGCTATGATGATTGAATTGAATTGATTTTGTTCATCTCAGCTTCGCCATATACGGGAAAGGTGCGAGAAGATGACAGCTCGTGAGTATTTTCACACCACATGTCAACTCAACACAGGGCGATGACAGCTTGAATTCGCCACTTAGCGCTATTTTGGACTAACTTTGTCTCTATTTTCTCACTTTTTTGCCTTTAAACATGAAATAGTAGTATTTTTGGGGTCCAAGGTGTATGAGCGTTATATCAGTACAAGCGCTATAATGCTTAGCGTTATATCGATTTTCTACTGTATATATATATATAAAATAATGATTAACTATTTCCTCGAAGGTTATTAATACAGCTTAGTTTGTGTGAGAACAAACCAATATTGTCATTTAGGAATCTTTAATTCACATTGATCAGAATCTTCAAAAATTGTGATCACAACTCAAAGCAAGCTATATATGAGCAGTTAATATGTCGTGTTGTAGTAGCTCATCCATCACATTTACCATGATGATTTATCATCAGGAGTTCCTGTCGACACTTGCATCGAGATAAAACCCACTTTTCGTATCGCAGAATACAGATCTATCAGGATTAACTGTTAGCTTTCAACAAAATGGCTAATATTTCAGTGGAAGATCACCATGGAATTGTGTTTCTGCATCTTATCTACTTTATCTATTTCCGTCAAGTCGTGTCCGACTTCTGGTGACACTTATGATCAGATTTCTGCAAACATCCCTTTCCTGCACTGCTTCCCACAGCTCTGGCAGACACAGCTTAGTTGCAGCCTTTACCCCATACATCCAGCACATACAAGGTTTACCTCTTCCTCTCCTTCCCTCAACCACACCCACATGGCTGACTTATCCAGACTTTATTTTTCTGCACGTATTGTGTGTCCAAAGTTTGGCAGTTTCTGTTTTAGTGCTTCTAATGTCCATGGAAGTCGAATTTATTCAATCATTGACTTGTTTGGTCTCCTTACAGTCCATGGAATTTCTTTAACATTCCTCTCCAACATCCCATTACCGATTTCAAAACTGTCAATCTTCTTTCTTTCTTTCTTTTTCACTGTCCACAGCTCACATCCATACATCGCAAATGGAAATACCAGGGCGTTCACCAGCCTCCTCTTGGTTTGGATTGTCACCTCTTTATTTCTCCAGATCTTTGTCAATGCTGGCATTGCTGTTCTCCCCAGATCTTTGTCTTTTTGGTTGAAATCATGATCAGTTTTTTCATTTTCCTTCTTCATTGTCTACAGCAGTTTCATCAAGTCCTCTTTACTATCTGCCAACAGAGTGGTATAATCAGCATACCATAGGTTGTTGAAATACATCTTCCTCCAATCTTGACCCCAGACTCTGTGTTATCCAAGTTTGATTTCCTCATGATGTACTCACTATACAGATTGAACAGATAGTGGGGAGAGAATACACCCCTTTCTGTATAACCACTTTCTCAATTCCAAACCATTCTGTCTCTCTATACTCTGTTCTTACTGTATTTCTTACTGTTGGTTATTTCAACATTCTCTTGGATACATTTTCATTGGAAATGATATGTAGACTGATTGCTTCTACCTTTTAGGCCATACAATCCTGCTCCAGATCTGTGGACAGATAGCTGTTGATATTGTGATTGCCTCCTCCCAAACGACCTTAAAGTGTTGCGTTGGAATTTCTTTGACACCAGGTGCTTTTCCATTTCCATCTCTTTCGCTGCTCTACATACCTCACATTCTATTTCCATTGGTTCTTGCTGATATTCTCAATCTTTGAAGATTTCCATCATATTGCTATATCGCTTGTATGGATTTTCAAATAGTTCTTCCATCTTTTTTTCACCTGTGTTTCTTCTGTCAGATCTTTTGCTGTTCTACTCTGAAGGACTCCAATCCTAGACATAAACATTCTTGTGATCTCTCTGATCTTTTTTTTTTTAATCTCTTGTTTTTTCCCCACTCTCTCACTTTCTATCCCTGTGCATGCCTCTGAAATATTTATCTTTGCCTTTCGCAGCTTTTCATTGGAAGTCGGTAATTAACCATTTAATAGTCTCTCTTGATGTGCCTTTAGTTTTGATCTCTCTTCAGCTCTGTAAAATGTTTATTTTACCTTTATTGCATATTGTTTGGATATGTTTTCAAGATCATATCTGGTCGGAGTTTTGAATTTTTTTCACATTTCTCAATTTGACTGGTAGTTTTGTCATCAGGAGTTCATGATCTGTCACACAGTCTATACCTGGCAGAGCATTGGCACATTGCACAACACTTGTTATCTTCTCTTGATTAGAATGTAGTCAATCTGATTTCTATGATGTCCATCAGATTAAGTCCATCTGTAGAGTCTGCACTTGTGTTTGAACCATGCATTTACAATTACAAGATCATTGTCCACACAGAACTCCATTATTCGCTCTCTTGGCTCATTTTGGATACCAAGTCAGTGTTTTTCTACAATCCCTGGTGCTCCTGCTTCTCCAACATGTCCTTTCGACACCTGTTCTACCAGTTCCTTCAACCTTCCATAAAACTTCACATTTTCTTCATCTGCCGCAGAAGTTGGAGTATATATCTGAATGATTGTGGTGTTCCCGAGATGTCCTTTCAACCTCAATGATATTAACCTGTCATTGACTGGGTTATACCGTTGCTGACTCTGCCGTCTTCTTGCAAATCACGACCACTTCATTTATTTTACAGGTTTTGTGACCAGAAAAGAACACTTTGTAATTGTCAGATTGAAGCTGCACCAAACAAGTCCATGTAAGATCACTTATCCTCAAAATTTCAGTTATTTTCCTCTCCATCTCTCTCTTTATTACATCTGGCTTTCCTTGATTAATTGACCTTTCATTCCACATTACAATTTTGTGAATGTTTGAGAAGCTCAGAGTTCGACTTTCAGTTCTGGGAACTTCAGCAACTGGATTTCCTTGGGGGTTTGATGCTGACATTCATAACGGCCATAAAAGCACGTTGCTCTTCCCCAGTAGACATTTTGATGTTTTCAAACCTGGGGTCGGGGGAGGAAGGATCATCACCTGGCACCATAGCTTTATCACTTAGATTTCTGATCACAATTGTTTTGTTGGCTTGTCTGGAAGTGGTTTGCCATTGTCTTCTTCCAGGCAGTGTCTATACTAAACAGGGTGATCAGGGTGATCAGGGTGATCCTAAGCATTGTTTTCCATAAGAGAATCCTCCACCTAGCATCAGGGCCATACATCCATCACTGCAATGTGTACCAGCCAGCTACCTGCAAGGCCATCTACCGCCTGCTCCCATGGCTCCACATAACCCTGATCAGGAGGCAAAAATGGGATAGTACACCTTGCACAAAAAAAGGAAAACATTGAGTGAAATAGCTCACATCACTTGATTTCCAAGGTGTGGCATCCAAACCACAATAACCAAGTACATCTATAATTGACAAATCCAGGACTGGAAAACCCAAAAATCTGTATCTAACAATCCAAACCCAAATCCATTGGGACCATATTCTGTGCAGAGTGTTGGTGCTGCCAGAGCAGTCTCCTGGGCTATTGGGCACAATCCTGGATGGGTCGCCACTCTGATGCAGGATACTCGAATGGATAAGTCATCCCAGCAAGCTGGTACTCATTTCACTGACCTCAAAAGGATGACAGGCTGAGTCTACCCCACTTGGTGTTAATTCAGCAGCCAACGGGGCTCAAACTCAGGACCCTAGGATCCCAAGCCAGCCACCCTAATTGTCTCTAACAAGCATGAGAAATACTTGGTAATATCCTTAAGGAATAAAAAGAAAACAAGCGTTTAATTGATAAAGAACTGGCAGAAGGCTCAGGTGTCATTGTCAGTAGTTGTCAGTAGTGTCAGTAGCTCAGGTGTCAGTAGTTGTCATTGTCCATCCATCAACAGTATGAAGGTCACTTTTGAAATCAGCACTTAAAAGGATGTGTTGCAGGAAGAAAACCTCTGTTAAAAAGGGAAAATAACTAAAACGCTAAGATATGCACAATAATACAGAAATTGGACTATGGAATAATGGTTAAAGGTGCTTCAGACAGACGAGTCAAAGTTTTTTTTATTTGAATCTAATTGAAGACAGTATGTGAGACAACGAAAAACTGAAACTTATACAGAGCTTTGCTAAAAACCAACAATTAAGAATGCAGGAGGTTCAATTCAAGTTTGAAGGTACATATCCTCAAGTGCTGTTGAAAAATCGCTGAAACTGTTTGGTATGTTGACTGTAGCATGGTACCAAAAAAAAAAACTTTAATCCACCATGCTCTCCCCAATGGTGTTAGACTTATTGGTCAAAATTTAATCTTACAGCAAGACAATGATCCAAATCACTCAGCTGGAATAATTCAAACTTATTTGCAAAGGAAAGAGGAAGTTCGACCCCTTCAGCACATGTAATGTCCCCCCTCAAAGCCAAGATCTCAATATCATTGAAGCTGTCTGGGACTATTTGGAAAAAGAAAAAGTAAAGATATATCCCAGCAACTTAGATGATCTTTGAAAGATGTTGGAAGTGTGGAACACCATTCCACAAGTGTTTATAACAAAATTATTTGAAAATGTCCCGAGAAGAATTTTAATGGTTTTGAAGGAAAAGGGTGGAATACTCATTATTACAAGTTTATATCTCGGTATATTGTGTATAAATTTGGTTATTTGAATATGATTTTCTTTTTAATAATTATGTATTTGCATTGAACATTGTTTTAATTTCCCTATGCATCAGAGTAGAAAAATACAAAATGTTTTGGCACAACATTATGTATTTATATAGTATACTCCTCCCATGCTCTTCTCGCTGGAGAAGCTGCATAAAGCAACCATGAAAGCTATACAAGGTAAGCCCTTTATTATTTCAAATCCTCTACAGCAGCAAGACATTTACACATGACAATCCAAATGCTACACACCCCCCTCAGCTGCCGGACCGGTTTCATCACTTATTGGTGAATAAATAATCAGTGACAGCGCAGACAGAAACATGAACCACCAAGGCTTCCAAGCATGTACCATGTGCAATGTCAATAGCAGTCAATATATAAATGAAAACAAGTCCTAATCATGTCTCTCACCTGTAATTGGAGGGAATAATCAATCAGCTCTCACCAATTACCCCAGGTGGCAAGGATTATAAATAAATCGACTCCTCCCAGGCTCATGGAGCTGAAGAAAGCTGCATAAAGCAACCATGAAGAGCTACACAAGGTAAGCCCTTTGCTTGTAAGTGCGTGTTTCTCATTGTTAAAATGCAAACTGTTGTTTAAATACCAAACTTTGCAAACCATTGTGGTGATTGCATGCTTTTCCTTGTTGGTGGTGGTCTGCGAAGACCTCTATTATATGGACTAGCCGAGGTACCTGACCTTGTGTGGAAGGAATTTAGAGTTCAGAAAAATAGTCAGGTACGATATATAATTCCAATTAATTAATCACATATAATTTAGCAGGCAATACTGCAATGAAAAATCACTCATTGAGTGACAACTTGGCAAAGCGGAATGGCACTCTATAGAGAACATACCTCCGCCAGGCTAAATAGTTTACATTTTGTATGCCACTAATAGGTCGGATCTGATTCTGGACCTTAACTAAAATCAAATTGGCTTGTTCTTGTCACCTAAACAACTCTTCCACCTCGTTTTGTCACAAGTCATCCACAACTTTTAGAGATAGCATGCGATACATAGTTTTGGCCCCATCTCTCAATGGTGAAGAATCACCCGAAAAATTCTGAAATCCGGATCCGGATTCAGATCTTCATCAAATAGTAACAATTAGTCCTCATCACACACCCAACCTGTCTATCAAGTTTCATCCGAATCCGGCCTCAACTTTTTGAGATATCGTGCAATATTGTTTTTAGCCCCATCTCCCAATGGTGAAGAATCAGTTAAAAATGAAACAATTCCTGTATCCACATAAAATTTCAAAACGATGGCTTGAAAACTGTGGCCAAAAATCGTGTGACAGACAAAAAGTGAGACAAACGCTATCGACCAACATACTTGGCAAAAATTTTTTTCCGCAAAGTAATAATAATTTAACGATGAATACAATATATACAATATTTAATGTGAAATAACAGGCAAAGCAGGCATACAATAAGGCAATACTACACAAAAATGACGACTGCAGTGCCTCTGGAGAGACATTTCAAGTCTGGTTGTTGGGTGCTAGAATTGTGAGCCTGACGATTATACTGTGTGTAATGCATATTTCTATATATATGTATATATATATATATATATAAAGATGATTTGTAATACTGCCTACCACCAGGTGGTGCTACACGATGCACATTTATGTACATTGAGAGAATTGGGGTCTTCCGCGCATCGTGAACCCCCTACCCTGTAGGTTTGAAAATGTTTTCTTGTATCTACATTTGCCAAGAGGATTCCAACGGTATGCATTATGATGGGGATACTACCAGTGGGGCTGATTCTTTCAATGGATGGACAGACAGACAGAAAATATATATATAAGGAGCTGTTCCACCCATTGGTTGAACAAGTCACCTGACTCCACCCACAATTTTTGTACTACTGCCGCCATGTTGGTGCTCGCTGCTCTGTGAAACCAAAGACATCTTCAGAGCAATCGAAATGCCCTCCCTACAAGTTTTCTGTTAAGTTTAAAATGACCAAAATGACAGTTAAAAGGATTTTGAGCCAATTTGTGTTACAGGCCTTTTGAAGATGGGCTTCAGCAATTGAGGCAGAGTTCTGTTGTTTATACACCACCCAAATAACTATTGCATTGTCTCAAGCCACGCTTTACCGCAGAGGTTACGCAGGTCCTTGCTATTATTTCCGACTATTTGTCGGAAATATTCCGCTCTTAAAATTGTGAGTTGGATCGGCGACTGTGGTGGGTTTCTGTGAAGTCGGTGACAGCATGATCGGGGAGAGGAAAGTGTTAAATATTCCACTGTTTTAATGTGGGAATGCTCATTTGCTTTTATGAGCGGGAGGAGGGGGAGTGGGGGAGAGTAAAGATGGGACAGATTTGGAATGGGGAGGTTGAGGCTTTGGGGTGGTGAGGACTTACTGTGGTGGGGCCGGGGGGGGCAGCTTGAGGATTTGTGGTGGAGAGTGGTTTGAAGGCTTGAAGTGGGGAGGGAATTAATTCCTCAGGGTTGAAGTGGAGGGTGAGGACTCGGGTATTGTGGGTGGTTGGGAGAGCAAAGATGGGACAGAGTTGGGAGGGGACGAGGTTGAGGGTTTGGCATGGGGCCGACTTTGGGTGGGTGGAAAGGGGGTTGAGTAGTTGTCAGAATTGCATGTGTAAGTTTACTCACGGTGAAAATGTAATTGCCCATGCTAGTCCGTGTTAAATGCGTTGCTCCTTGCTGTTCTTCTTTCTGCCTGTATCGATATCCCTGCAAAATCCATTCTTACTTCTCCCTTGCTGTTGGCATTGAATGTTATGCCACTTGGTGACCTTTGGTGCACGACTTCTGTCTTTTTGAGGTTGATTATGGAATTAATGACCACACATCCCCTGGCTATCCTGCTCCGTATGTGAAAATGGAGCACCGCCATATGCACATTGAAGAGTCTGCTGGATGTTTAAAATTGAATATAGATTCTGGCGGTGGTGGCTGAATGCATTCCTGATTAGTGTCTTGAACAAGGTGAAAAGGAGTGAAGGATTGATGACATCATGCAGCCATCTTTTAACCCGGTTGGCAATAATTGTGAGTCTGGTTATCTGCCAGCTAACGGCAACCAATCGCAGATACCGGTCATGTAAGTTGTGCACTAATCTGACAACTTTGTTTGGGTAACCCATTTTAGACAGCAGCATCCACAATAAAAGTGATCTGTTCACATTGTCAAAGGCCAAAGTGAGAGCAAAGAGCATTGCATACAAATACACATTTGAGCATACTCTCTACATTATTCCTGTACAAGGTAGCCGTAAAAATGCAGTTGGTTGCTCCACGATTTGTTCTGAAGTGGGCTTGTGATTCTGACAGGTGTGCATCAGCATTGTATTTAACCAGCTTGTTCCACAGGACTCCGAACGGGTCTTGCCTGGAATTGCAAGAACAAAGATGATGCAAGTTGTTGCGGTAGGATCTGTTGCCCTTTTTGTGTTTTTTCTTATCTACAAACGTTACTTATCCGTCTTTGAAATCACATGGCAGCGTTTTTCCGTGTGCCTATGTTGCAAAACGACGAGTATGGTTGAATTGTTTGGTGTTACTGGCTCGACAACGCTGTGGATTCCGGGTGGGGTTCTGTGCGGACCGGATACTTTTTTCTGAAACAGCTCTGTTGTGTGAGTCTGCTTATTTCAGAAGGGTTTGCCATCTCATCGATGATCATTGCTTAAAGTATCCATTTGACCACGTCGAGCCCTACCTTTGGCAAATGGGGCGTACTAACAAGGCTCGACTCAGTTTAGCTTTCAAGCTGTGATTGGGTCGGGCACCTTCAAACTGGTAAGTTAATCCTTGTGGCATGTTCTTAAAAAGCACTTTGGTTCTAAATGTAAAGACACTTTAATTGGTTTTGTTTTTGCATTGTCTTTACAAGAAGATAATAAAATTCTGACCTGTTTAACAACATTACCATAATGACAATACACAAAAGGACTATTCTGTTGGACTTCTTTGTGTAAATGTCAAAGTGAGTTGTTCTTCTCTGTCATATGTGAGTCTTCTCTGTGTAAATGTCAAAGACTGCATGTTCCTGTGTTATTCCATCTTCAAAACCACATGCCCCCCCCCTTTCCACCCTCCTACATCAATCCACAGTCAAACTCATTTTTTCCATGAAGGTAATTCTATGCATATGGAGCACAACTCCAACCAGACCAACTATCATCGAATTAAGCAAAATTACAATTAAAAAAAGAAGGTATTGATGAACTTTTACACTTCCCATTAAGGACTCATCGGGTCCAAACGGCCCGTGGCTAACAATAGCTCAGTCCAGATGGACACCCCAAAGTTAAGACCAAGGCAAGATTTAGAACCCCACACCGATTTTCCTCCAATTTTGGAATTTGTCCCTCCATTTGGGGCCTTAAATTCTGATACATTTACCATTAGATGTACAACATCCATCAAGCAAAATAATACTGAATATTGTTCACCTTCCAACAGGAAGGTGGGCTCTACACAATCTTTTGTAGAAATGCTTTGTCCCAATCTTCCTGCAAATCTACTTATGATTGCTTCGTCAATCAATAAATTCTCGAAGTATTAAATATTTTTCTGATACAGCTTCCATTGTGACTCCCAAAACGGACTTTGCTTGCACGTGCTTTGTAAAGCCTCATGAAAACTGTCACTCATAACTGACAAACCAGTAATGTCGATTGTCACTGAGAGGCATCATGGTATCTGGACTGTTTCCATTACCTCCTAAAGCTTTTGTGTGCCCGAAAGAATATTTGGATGAAAGAATGATTAAAGAGGTGGTCACAGCCAAGTATTGCAGCGACTGCCCCCTTGGAAGAGCCTATAAAAGACTTTTTGAACTCCGTGAAAATGTTTCTCCCCAAAATGTTTGAATGGCCTTTGAACAAAAGTCAAAGCTGAAGCAAATACATTCGAGAGATGCAATTCCACCTGGAACACTGCTCGAAGCAAAAAGGTCGCTTTTTAACAGATGCTCCCTTGCTTGGTTCTTCACTCCAAACTGATGGAGGTGAAGGGTGAAAGTAATCTTGACCAAGCTCAGTTGTAACAATTTTTTTTGAAACTGACAGGTTTTTTTTTTTGATACATGGTTGAGGCTCATGGAAGAGCTCGTGTAAAATGGAAAAGGGGGGCACCAACAGCAGAGTAGAAGTGAGAGTGAGATCAAGGGGAGGGGTAGTAGAACACAAGGAGTGGGGGGTGGGGGGTGGAGGACATCACAATTACCTGGAAAAAGGAGTGCTTGGCAATGGGGTCATTTGGGACGTGTGCACACAGAATCCCTTCACAACTGGGTCATTCGTGCCAACTCACCTAAATTTCAAAAACCTCCTCAGGTCACCTCCTCAGATTTTGCTGGAAAAATTCTTAAATGTAGATCTATATGGTTCTACCCACCATGCAAAAGATTAGCTTTCAATTCCTCATAGTTTAAAAAATATCTATCTCTCGAGACCTTTGAATTTGGCCCTAAAAATGCCAAATGTGAAAAACGCAATTTTTTTTCAACTTCAGGAGCTTATATTTTATAATGGACTCCTCTAGAAAGTTAATATTGCAAATATTTACTAATTGGCATCGAAATTTTCAATTATGGCATCAGATAACTTCTGGGATGCATATTTCTCACTCTATAGGAAGCTAAAAATTGCTTTGGGCCAAAACGAGCTAAAATAAGGTGAAACTATAGTAGCCCTCCTGAAAATATGGAACAACTTAGAATTTTTTCCTCATAACACAGTGATTATAGGGTCATTATCTATCCATAGATACATTTTTGTTGGGATAATACAGTTAGGTGATGAATTATAAGTTTTACCATAAGCCCTTGCCTCCGAGGGCTCTAAAATGGACCAATTTTGTCCCCTGGTTTGACCATGTGGCTAGGGTTTAGGATCTTCATTTTTTTTCTAAAGATTGCCTCATATAAGATGTGTCTACTGACCGAATAATTTTATCTAACGCCCATGGCTTCATATTAAAATAAATTTTTATTTACATGCACTTTTTTCATATTCATGAGCTTATAAATCTGAAACTGGACACTCTAGCAAAGTGATACTGCAGATATTTATAAACTGTCATATGAAATTTAAGGATCTGTTATCAGAATGCCTGATAAATGCATATGTTTCTATCTGTAGGAAGTTGAAAATGCCACTTTGACCAAAAATAGTGAATATGCAGGGGGCATTAACTGAGGTTATGTAACAACTTAGATTATTCTTCTCATAAATTAATAATTATAAGTACATTTTTTATTCAAAAATAAACTCTTGTAATGATAATCCAAACATATGCTTGGGTTTTAATTTAAAAAACATGTCCTACAGTTCTCTATTTGAAGTCATTAGTTATGACATACACCACTAGATGGAGTAATGGTCTGTCACAACACTAGGGGCAGCACAGTCAACCTGTCTGTCTGTTTGGAGAACAAAGGAGAGAAGGAAACAAAGGAAATGGATGCAGAAAACCTGGGCCCAGTGGCACAAGTTTGACAATAGATGCACTGTTGGAACCAAATTAGACCCGGAGTGTCACAAGACCTATTATACAAGGAAGGTTGGGCTAAAACAAGTTGCTGCTTTGGAGAAGTCTAAGAATTGATTTCATGGAGATCAGGAATTACTTTAAAATTACTAATATTCATTGTCTCTGTATATTGTAAATAAAAAAGCTTCTACTCAGCTAATCAAATTTGTTCTAATTTATAATTTGCAATCACTTACGAAAGTAATCATTAGCATGTATTTATGAATAAATAACATCCTTATCACTAATGTCTAATAAGAAGCATATTTTTGCCTCATGCGCACCCCTGCAAGTTCACCTTGTTTTGTACCAATGGGCCAAATTGCCATATTTGGCTTCCTAAAACTAGGAGTATGTGCTTTCTGGAGACATTCTGATGCCACAATCTGAAATTTTGTATACCAGTTTATAAAATTCTGCAGTAACTCTTTCCTGGATAGTTCCATTTAAGATTTATAAACTTCTGAATATGAAAAAAGTGAATAATTATTTAAAAAACGTGCATGTAAATAAAAATTTATTTTACTATGAAGCCATGGGCGTTAGATATAAATTATTCGGTCAGTAGACATCTTATATGAGGCAATCTTTAGAAAAAAAAAATGAAGATCCTAAACCCCTAGCCACATGGTCAAACCAGGGACAAAATTGGTCCATTTTAGAGCCCTCGGAGGCAAGGGCTTATGTTAAAACTTTTATAATTCATCACCTCACTGTATTATCCAGCAAAAATGTATCTATGGATAGATAATGACCCTATAATCACTTGTGTATGAGGAAAAAATTCTAAGTTGTTTCATATTTTCAGGAGGGCTCCTATAGTTTCACCTTATTTTAGCTCGTTTTGGCCAAAAAGCCATTTTTAGCTTCCTATAGAGTGAGAAATATGCATCCAAAGTTATCTGATTCATAATGAAAAATTTGGATGCCAATTAGTAAATATTTGCAATATTAGCTTTCTAGAGGAGTCCATTATAAAATTATAAGCTACTGAAGTTGGAAAAAAATGCGTTTTTCATATTTGGCATTTTTAGGGCCAAATTTCAAAGGTCTCTAGAGATGGATATTTTTTAAACTATGAGGAATTGAAAGCTAATCTTTTGCATGGTGGGTAGAGCCATATAGATCTACATTTAAGAATTTTTCCAGCAAAATCTGAGGAGGTGACCTGGGGGGACCCTTAGGTGAGTTGGCACGGAATGACCCAACTGTCAGTTTTAATTGGAATTCTCTGTTTTCAGTTATGGATTGTCTTGAAGAGGTTTTTGAGGATTCAAATATTTTAGGCTTGTTCTTCATCACAAATATAAAATCCACGACATAGTACTTGAACTTACTTTCATTGAACCATTGAGCAAGGTAAAATGTGGACTTCCAAAGATAAAAACAAAAATTTCAAAACCTCAGCTTGTGAAGAAACCTCCTGTTATGATCATGAAAATCAAGGCAATCATTTCCCAATAAACTTTTCTTGTGATTTTTCCCAATGAAGTCAAGAGTTGGCCTCAAAAGCCAGCCGGTCATCCTCCGTTGCACAAAGTCCTTCCTTGGCACACCTGAACTCCTATCCATGTACAAGGCCTTCATCAGCAGCTTGATGGAGTACTGCTCTCTTGACTCGCACCTTGTTCATCTTGATACCGTGGAAACCAAGGGCTTTAAGATCATTGGAATCTCCTGCAATGAAGTTGAATCTATGGACCTCTCACTTCGCCATCACAGACAAGTCGGTGATTTCTCTGTCTTCTAGCGCCTCCTTTCTGGTCTTGCACATCTGCTCTTTTCGTGATTTGTCACTCCCAGGTTTCAGCAGGGCACACACGGTCCACCTTCAACTCCCTTCTGGTGAAACTACCTAAATCCACGACCACTGCTCACCTCCACTCATTTGCGCCTCTTTTTCCCCACCTGTGGAACCAACTTCCAAATTCTCTTCAATCTCATTCTTCTCTCCAATGTCTTCAAAACACCTGTTCGCTTCCATCACAGATTGTCCTAATCATTATATTTTCTCCCCTCGTTAACCCCATCCCTCCAACCCCACCCCAATTCCTACTCCATCAAAATTTCCGGTTTTCCCTCTTGAGAATTTCTATCTGTATCCATCTTGTCTACCCCATGCATCCTCTCCTGCCCCCCATTGTTTGTCCATCTCCCTCTATCTTGGCCTTCACTCTGCTGTCGGTGTTTCCCCCCTCTCTCAACTGTTCCTTTTGTCCTTGTGCCCCTTTGCGGAGCACTGCGTTGGAGTACCAAATCAACCTGTCCATGCAAATACTCAAATTATGGAGACCTTCATGACTACTCATGGACATTTTGATGACCACCAGAGGGTGATGGAGCAACAACAATGACTTTTCCAACCAAAGAGCCACTCTTGACATCATTCGGCATTCTTGATGGCATGGAACGAGAACAACCAAAGACGTTAAATGTTTCTTGTGCAATGACCATTGTGTGACGTCTTTTCCTGATGTGACACTGACTGTTCGTGACGAATTTCGAAGCAAAAGGAAATGCTGCATTATCCGTTACTCTGGAAAGACTAGAACGGCACTCGGTCGAGCGCATAACCTCTACCAGGCTGAACAGTTTAAATTTTGTATCCCTCTGATAGGCCTGATCTGTATCTGGACCTGAACGAAAATCTAATCAACTTGTTCTAATCACCTAACCAATCGATCCAAAACGTTTTGAGATATTGTGCTATGTGTCATTTTTGACGCTATCTCTCGATGGTGAAGAATCACTTTAAAAATCCTCGTATCTGGGTCTGGATTCGGAGCTTCACCAAAATCGAATCGATTTGTCCTTGTTACATACCCAACATGTCCACCAAGTTTCCTCCGAATCCGTCCATAAGCTTTTGAGATATCGTGCAATATCGTTTTTGACCCCATCTCTCATGGTGGTGAAGAATCACGTAAGGAATTCTCGAATTCAGATATGGATCTTCACCAAAATCTAATCAATTCTTCCATGTCACACACCCAACCTGTCCACCAAATTTTGTTGGAATCCATCCATAACTTTTTGAGATATCCTACAGACACACACAGACAGACACACAGACAGACAGACAGGGGTGAAAACACAACCTCTGTCCACCTTCGATGGTGGAGGTAACAATGATGGAGAGATCATCAGATACGGCGGTCACAATGTACCTTAGAAATTGGCATCTCCCCTTATAACGGACGTGAGTGGTTTTTCTCAACACATGTACAGGTGTGTTGTCACACATTTGAAAACATGTACGTGCACTCACGTGGACCCAGCCAAACCATGTATGTGCACTCGCATGGATCCAGCCAAACCATGTACGTGCAGTCGTGTGGACCCAGCCAAACCATGTACGTGCAGTCACGTGGACCCAGCCAACCATGTCGTGCAGTCACGTGGACCAGCAAACAGTATGCTTGCACTGATCGTGTGATGCCAGCCAAACCATGTACGTGCAGTCAGGTGGACCCAGCCAAACCATGTACGTGCAGTCACGTGGACCTAGCCAAACCATGCATGTGCAGTCGTGTGGACCCAGCCAAGCCATGTCCAGTTTTGGTGCACAGTGTACATAGTTTTGTCACGTGCAGATTCAGTTGCTACTTTAACCACAGCATCATGAAGAAATGTTTTTTTTTTTAAACCAAATTTTATACCATCTGGGTTCGTGGAAAAGCGAGATGACGGAGGTCAAATCAGTCACATACGGACCGTGGGGCTATAATTGGACAATAATCAAGCGAATCAATGGACAGGGGTGAGAGAAGAGAAAGAGGAGAAAGAGGAGAGTAAAACTCGAACGTGCAAGTCTGAGGGTTATGCTGCAAGATACAGTATATATGTATGTATGTATGTATATATGTATGTATATATGTATGTATGTGTGTATGTATGTTTGTATGTATGTATGTATGTATCCACTATATAATTCTCCTTTAACTCCACTCTCACAACATAAGGATTTCGAGTTCTAAAATGAACTCCCTCGTTCGATCACCTGTAAACATCAAAAAATATTCCTCCACATTCATTTCTGTTTCATCACCAGTGATCCAACACTCATGGTGGAGCTTGAACACACATTACATGCAGGACAAACACACAAACAGGTATCAATGCACTTTTAAATGAATTGGTGGACAATCAATCAAAACACACACACACACACACACACACACGTTCAAAAAGTTCTACAAAAGAGAAACAACAATTTAAGGCGCGAAAAAGGATCCACACTGATAAACTAACTTATTAACTAACTTATTAACGAACTTATTAAATATACAAAATACAGTACGAATAAACCAGGTTCAGTTTCGTCACTTGGTAGAACGAGCCACTCTGAACGACCGTCGCATGCGAGCGACACACGTGGAAACGTTGTCGAACGTCGTGCGGATCCAAGTGCGGTAGTCGGCTCACCAGTTGGCGGCGTGCTGGTACCTGTCTCGCTGCGGCTCGCCGTGCTGGGTAACCTGTCTCGTGCGGGCTCTCGTGCTGGGTACCGTCCTCGTGCGGGCTCGCGTGCTCGGGTACCTGTCCTCGTGCGGGCTCGCGTGCTGGGTACCTGTCCTCGTGCGGGCTCGCGTGCTGGGTACCTGTCCTCGTGCGGGCTCGCGTGCTCGGTACCTCCTGGAGGCGCGCGCTCCGTGCGGACCTCTAAAGCGAGAATAAGCAACCGGTCAGCACTTTCCGAGCGTCATTTCCCCAGACTGCTGCGAGAGCGTCAAGGAGGAGAGCATGGAAGCTTAGAGGTGGGAAGTCGGTTGAGGTGTTCGAAATAAAAGTTCTTGCAACGAGGGTGAAGGAAACCATAAGCGGTTGTGAAGAATGGGAGATGAAGCGATAAAGCAGAACGTGGAATAGTAGAGTGTTATGTATGGTGGATGGAAATAGAGCTCCGAAATGATGGCGATGACGTCGAGGAGTTTCTTGAGAGGGTAGTGAAAGAGAGAGAGAGGGAGAAGTGGAGGATTATAAAGAAGGGGAAAAAGAGAGTGAGGAGGAGATCGACTCCACTCACACCCTTCATGCCTCTCTCTGGTTATCCTTCCTTTTCTGTGTTTCTTTCTCATTTTATGGCCCAGCACGTGCGTAGTACTTAGATAGATCCGAAGAACAATTTTGTTTTCCTGACGATGCCAACCACACCCGACCTCATCTCTGATCCAACCCGACCTCATCCATGTTCCACACCCAACCTACCTCATC
>CM068955.1:171119399-171140389 GCA_035128595.1 Eptatretus atami
GTTTTCTGTTAAGTTTAAAATGACCAAAATGACCAGTTAAAAGGATTATTGAGCCCAATTTGTTGTTACAGCGCCTTTTGAAGATGGGCTTCAGCAATTGAGGCAGAGTTCTGTTGTTTATACACCACCCAAATACTATTGCTTGTCTCAAGCCAACGCTTACCGCAGAGTTACGCAGGTCCTTGCTATTTATTTCCGACTATTTGTCGAAATATTCTCGCTCTTAAAATTGTGAGTTGGATCGGCGACTGTGGTGGTTTCTGTGAAAGGTCGGGACCAGCATGACGGGAGAGGGAAAGTGTTAAATTTCCCACTGTTTTAATGTGCGAATGCTCATTTGCTTTTATGATGCGGGAGTGGAGGGGAGTGGAGGGAGAGTAAAGATGGGGACAGCATTTGGAATGGGGAGGTTGAGGCTTTGGACGGTGATGAGGACTTTACTGTCGGTGGGGCCGGGGGGAGGGGCAGCTTGAGGATTTGTGTGATGAAAGTGGGTTGAAGGCTTGAAGTGGTAGGAATTAATTCCTCAGGGTTGAAGTGGAGGGGAGACTCGGGTATTTGTGGTGGTGGGAGAGCAAAGATGGGCAGGAGTTTTGGGAGCGGACGAGGTTGAGGGCTTTGGCATGGGGCCGACTTTGGGTGGGTGGAAGGGGGTTGAGTAGTTGTCAGAATTGCATGTGTAAGTCTTTACTCACGGTGAAAATGCTAATTGCCCATGTAGTCCGTGTTAAATGGCGTTGCTCCTTGCTGTTCTTCTTTCTGCCTGTATCGATATCCCTGCAAAATCCATTCTTACTTCTCCCTTGCTGTTGGCATTGAATGTTATGCCACTTGGTGACCTTTGGTGGCACGACTTCTGTCTTTTTGAGTGTTGATTATGGAATTAATGACCACAACATCCCCTGGCTATCCTGCTCCGTATTGTGAAAATGGAGCACGCATATGCACATTGAAGAGTCTGCTGGATGTTTAAAATTTGAATATAGATTTTCTGGCGGTGGTGGCTGAATGCATTCCTGATTAGTGTTCTTTGAACAAGGTGAAAAGGAAGTGAAGATTGATGACATCATGCCACCATCTTTTTAACCGGTTGGCAATAATTGTGAGTCTGGTTATTCTGCCAGCTAACGGCAACCAATCGCAGATACCGGTCATGTAAGTTGTGCACTAATCATGACAAACTTTTTGGTAACCCATTAGTTTAGACAGCGCATCCACAATAAAAGTGATCTGTTCACATTGTCCCAAAGGCCCAAAGTAGAGCAAAGGAGCATTGCATACAAATACACATTTGAGCATACTCTCTACATTATTCCTGTACAAGGTAAGCCGTAAAAATGCAAGTTTGGTTGCCTCCAACGATTTGTTCTGAAGTGGGCTTGTGATTCTGAAGGTGTGGCATCAGCATTGTATTTAACCAGCTTGTTCCACAGGATCCGAACGGGTCTTGCCTGGAATTGCAGAACAAAGATGATGCAAGTTGTTGCGGTAGGATCTGTTGCCCTTTTTGTGTTTTTTCTTATCTACAAACGTGACTTATCCTCTTTGTGAAAATTCACATGGCAGCTTTTCCGTGCTGCCTATGTTTGCAAAACGACGAGTATGGTGAATTGTTTGGTGTTTACTGGCTCCGACAACGCTGTGGATTCCGGGTGGGGTTCTGTGCGGACCGGATACTTTTTTCTGAAACAGCTCTGTTGTGTGCAGCTGCTTATTTCAGAAGGCGTTTTGCCTCTCATCGATGATTCATTGCTTAAAGTATCCATTTGACCACGCGAGCCCTACCTTTGGCAAATGGGTCACGTACTAACAAGGCTCGACTCAGTTTAGCTTTCAAGCTGTGATTGGGTCGGGCACCTTCAAACTGGCTAAGTTAATCCTGTGGCATTGTTCTTAAAAGCACTTGTTCTAAATGAAAGACCACTTTAATTGGGTTTTGTTTTTGCATTTCTTTACAAGAAGATAATAAAATTCTTACCTGTTTAAAACACATTACATAATTGACAATACACAAAAGGACTATTCTGTTGGACTTCTTTGTGTAAATGTCGAAAGTGAGTTCTGTTCTTCTCTGTCAATAATGTGGTCTCTCTGTGTAAAATTTGGTTCAGGGGGAGAGACTGCATGCTTCCTGTGTTATTCCATTCTTCAAAACACATGCCCCCCCCCCCTTTCCACCCTCCTACATCATCCACAGTCAAACTCTTTTCCATGAAGGTAATTTCTATGCATATGGAGCACACTCCAACCAGACCAACTATCATCGAATTAAGCAAAATTTACAATTAAAAAAAGGAAGGTAATTGATGAACTTTTTACACATTCCATTAAGGGACTCATCGGGTCAAACGGCCCGTGGCTAACAATAGCTCAGTCCAGATGGACACCCCAAAGTTTAAGACCAAGCAAAGATTTAGGAACCCCACCACCGATTCTCCCAATTTTGGAATTTGTCCTCCATTTGCGCCTTAATTCTGATACATTTACCATTAGATGTACAAACATCCCATTCAAGCAAAATATACTGAATATTGTTCAACCTTTCCAACAGGAAGGTGGGCTCTACACCAATCTTTTGTTAGAAATGCTTTGTCCCAATCTTCTGCAATCTACTTATGATTGCTTCGTCAATTCAATAAATTCTCGAAGTATTAAATATTTTTCTGATACAGCTTCCATTGTGACTCCCAAAACGGACTTTGCTTGCACGGCTTTGTAAAGCCTCATGGGAAAACTGTCACTTCATAACTGACAAACAGTAGTAATGTCGATTGTCACTGAAGAGGCATCATGGTATCTGGACTGTTTCCATTACCTCCTAAAGCTTTTGTGTGCCCGAAAGAATATTGGTTGAAAGAATGATTAAAGAGGTGGTCAAGCCAAGTATTGCAGCGGACTGCCCCCTTGGAAAGAGCCTATAAAAGACTTTTTTGAACTCCGTGAAAATGGTTTCTCCCCAAAAATGTTTGAATGGCCTTTGAACAAAAGTCAAAGCTGAAGCAAATACATTCGAGAGATTGCAATTCCACCTGGAAAACTGCTCGAAGCAAAAGGTCGCTTTTTAAACAGATGCTCCCTTGCTCTGGTTCTTCACTCCAAACTGATGGCAGGTGAAGGGTGAAAGTAATCTTGACCAAGCTCAGTTGTAACAATTTTTTTTGAAACTGACAGGTTTTTTTTTTGATACAGGTGAGGGCTCATGGAAGAGCTCGTGTAAAATGGAAAAGGGGGGGCACCAACAGCCAGAGAGAGTGAGAGTGAGATCAAGGGGAGGGGTAGATAGAACACAAGGAGTGGGGGGTGGGGGGTGGAGGACATTCACATTACCTGGGAAAAAGGAGTGCTTGGCAAATTGGGGTCATTTGGGACGTGTGCACCAGAATCCCTCAACTGGGTCATTTCGTTGCCAACTCACCTAAAATTTCAAAAACCTCCTCAGGTCACCTCCTCAGATTTTTGCTGGAAAATTCTTAAATGTAGATCTATTATGGTTCTACCACCATGCAAAAGCATTAGCTTTTCAATTCCTCATAGTTTAAAAAATATCTATCTCTCGGAGACCTTTGTAATTTGGCCCTAAAAATGCCAAATGTGAAAAACGCAATTTTTTTTTCAACTCAGGAGCTTATATTTTATAATGGACTCCTCTAAAGTTAATATTTGCAAATATTTACTAATTGGCATCGAAAATTTTCAATTTATGGCATCAGATAATTCTGGGGATGCATTATTTCTCACTCTTAGAAGCTAAAAATTGCTTTAGGGCCAAAACGAGCTAAAATAAGGTGAAAACTATAGTAGCCCTCCTGAAATATGGAACACTTAGGAATTTTTTCCTCATAACACAGTGATTATAAGGGTATATCTATCCATAGATACATTTTTGTTGGGATAATACAGTTAGGTGGATGCAATTATAAGTTTTACCATTAAGCCCTTGCCTCGAGGGCTCTTAAAATGGGACCAATTTTGTCCCCTGGTTTGACCATGTGGCTAGGGTTTAGGATTCTTCATTTTTTTTCTAAAGATTGCCTCATATAAGATGGTCTACTGACCGAATAATTTTATCTAACGCCCATGGCTTCATATTAATAAAAATTTTTATTTCACATGCACTTTTTTCATATTCATGGAGCTTATAAATCCTAACTGGACACTCTAGAAAGTGATACTGCAGATATTTATTAAACTGTCATATGAAATTAAGGATCTTTATTCAGAATCCTGATAAAGCAATGTCTATTCTGTAGGAAGTTGAAAATGCCACTTGACCAAAAATAGTGAATATGCAGGGGGCATTAACTGAGGTTATGTAACAACTTAATTATTCTCTCATAAATTAATAATTATAAGGTACATTTTTTATTCAAAAATAAAACTCTTAATGATAATCCAAAACATATGGCTTGGTTTTAATTTAAAAAACATGTCCTACAGTTCTCTATTTGAAGTTCATTAGTTATGACATACACCACTAGATGGAGTAATGGTCTGTCACAACACTAGGGAGCAGCACAGTCAACCTGTCTGTCTGTTTGGAGAACAAAGGAGGAGAAGGAAACAAAGGGAAAATGGATGCAGGAAAACCTGGGCCCAGTTGGCACAAGTTTGACAATTTAGCATGCTTACTGTTGGAACCAAATTAGACCCGGAGTGGTCACAAGACCTAATTATACAAGGAAGGTTGGGCTAAAACAAAGTTTGCTGCTTTGGATGAGTCTAAGAATGATTTCATGAGATCAGGGAATTACTAAAATTACTAATATCATTGTCTCTGTATATTGTAAATAAAAAAGCTTCTACTCAGCTAATCAAAATTTGTTTTCTAATTTATAATTTGCCAATCAACTTACGAAGTAATCATTAGCAGTATTTATGAATAAATAACATCCTTATCACTAATGTCTAATAAGAAGCATATTTTTGCCCTCATGCGCACCCCTGCAAGTTCACCTTGTTTTGTACCAAGGGCCAAATTGCCATATTTGGCTTCCTTAAAACTAGGAGTATGTGCTTTCTGGAGACATTTCTGATGCCACAATCTGAAATTTTGTATACCAGTTTATAAAATCTGCAAGTAACTTCTTTCCCTGGATAGTTCCAATTTAAGATTTATTAAACTTACGAATAGAAAAAAAGTGAATAATTATTTAAAAAACGTGCATTAAATAAAAATTTATTTTACTATGAAGCCATGGGCGTAGATATAAATTATTCTGGTCAGTAGACATCTTATAAGGCAATCTTTAGAAAAAAAAAATGAAGATTCCAAACCCCTAGCCACATGGTTCCCAAACCAGGGACAAAAATTGGTCCATTTTAGAGCCTCGGAAGGCAAGGGCTTATGTTAAACTTTTATAATTCATCACCTCACTGTTATTATCCAGCAAAATGTATCTATGGATAGATAATGACCCTATAATCACTTGTGTATAGGAAAAAATTCAAGTTGTTTCATATTTTCAGGAGGGCTCCTAATAGTTTCACCTTATTTAGGCTCGTTTTGGCCAAAAAGCCATTTTTAGCTTCCTATAGAGCTGGAGAAAATAATTTTTGGCATCCAATAATTATCTGATTCATAATGAAAAATTTGGATGCCAATAGTAAATTATTTGCCAATATTAGCTTTCTAGAGGAGTCCATTATAAAATTATAAGCTACTGAAGTTGGAAAAAAAAATTGCGTGTATTTTCATATTTTGCATTTTTTAGGGCCAAATTTCAAAGGTCTCTAAGAGATGGATATTTTTTAAACTATGAGGAAATTGAAAGCTAATCTTTTGCATGGTGGGGTAGAGCCATATAGATCTTAATTAAGAATTTTTCCAGCAAAATCTGAGAGGTGACCTGGGGACCCTTAGGTGAGTGGCACGGAATGACCCAACTGTCAGTTTTTAATTGGAATCTCTGTTTCAGATGGATTGTCTGAAGAGGTTTTGATGGATTCAAATATTTTTTAGGCTTGTTCTCATTCACAATATAAAATCCACGGACATAGTACTTGAACTTACTTTCATTTGAACCATTGAGCCAAGGTAAAATGTCTGGACTTCCAAAGATAAAAACAAAATTTTCAAAACCTCAGCTTGGTGAAGAAACCTCCTGTTATGATCATGAAAATCAAGGCAATCATCCCAATAAACTTCTTGTGATTTTTCCAATGAAGTCAAGAGTTGGCCTCAAAAGCCAGCCGGTCATCCCCGTTTGCCACAAAGTCCTTCCTTGGCACAACCTGAATCCTATCCATGTACAAGGCCTCATCAGCAGCTTGATGGAGTATCTGCCTCTTTGACTCGCACCTTGTTTCATCTTGATTACCGTGGAAAACAAGGGCTTTTAAAGAGATCATTGGAATTCTCCTGCCAATGAAGCTTGAATCTATGCGACCCTCACTTCGCCAATCACAGACAAGGTCGGTGATTTTCTCGTCTTTCTAGCGCCTCCTTTTCTGGTTCTTGGCACATTCTGCTCTTTCGTGATGAGTTTCACTCCCAGGTTTCAGAGGGCACACACGGTCCACCTTCAACTCCTTCTGGTGAACTACCTAAATCCACGACCACTGCTCACCTCCACTCATTGCCGCCTCTTTTTCCCCACCTGATGGAACCAACTTCCAAATTCTCTTCAATCTCATTCTTCTCTCCAATGATCTTCAAACACTCTGTTCGCTTCCATCACAGATTGTCCTAATCATTTTTATTTTCTCCCCTCGTTAACCCCATCCCTCCAACCCCACCCAATTCCTACTCCATCAAAATTTCCGCGTTTTCCCTCTTGAGAATTTCATATCTGTATCCATCTTGTCTACCCATGATCCTCTCCTGCCCCCATTGTTTTGTTCCATCTTCCTCTATCTTGGCCTTCACTCTTGCTGTGGTGTTTCCCCCTCTTCTCAACTGTTCCTTTTTGTCCTTGTGCCCCTTTGCGAGCCACTGCGTTGGAGTACCAAAATCAACCTGTCCATGCAAATACTCAATTATGGAGACCTTCATGACTACTCATGGACATTTTGATGACACCAGGAGGGTGATGGAGGCAACAACATGACTTTTCCAACCAAAGAAGCCCACTCTTTGACATCATTCGCATTCTTGAGGCTGGAACGAGAACAAAACAGAGTTAAATGTTCTTGTGCAATGACCATTGCTGTGACGTCTTTTCCTTGATGTGACACTGGACTGTTCGTGACGAATTTTTCGAAGCAAAAGGAAATGCTGCATTATCACGTTACTCTGGAAAAGACGTAGAACGGCACTCGGTCGAGCGCAAACCTCTACCAGGCTGAACAGTTTAAATTTTGTATCCCTCTGATTAGGCCTGATCTGTATCTGCGACCTGAACGAAAATCTAATCAACTTGTTTCAATCACCTAACCAATCGAATCCAAAACGTTTTGAGAGTATTTGTGCTATGTTGTCATTTTTGCGCTATCTTCTCGATTGGTGAAGAATCACTTTAAAAATCTCTTCTGGGTCTGGATTCGAGCCTTCACCAAAATCGAATCGATTTGTCCTTGTTACATACCCAACATGTCCACCAAGTTTCCTTCGAAATCCGTCCATAAGCTTTTTTGAGATATCGTGCAATTATCGTTTTGGACCCCATCTCTCATGGTGGTGAAGATCACGTAAGGAATTCTCGAATTCAGATATGATTCTTCACCAAAATCTATCAATTCTTCCATGTCACACACCCAACCTGTCCACCAAATTTTGTTGGAATCATCCATAACTTTTCTGAAGATATCCTACAGACACACACAGGACAGACACACAGACAGACCAGACAGGGGTGAAATACACAACTCTGTCACCTTCGATGGTGGAGGTAAACAATGATGGAGAGATCATCAGATACGGCGGTTCACAATGTCCTTAGAAATTGGCATCTCCCTTATAACGGACTGTTGAGTGGTTTTTTTCTCAACACATGTACAGGTGTGTTGTCACACATTTGAAAAACCATGTACGTGCACTCACGTGGACCCAGCCAAACCATGTATGTGCACTCGCATGATCCAGCCAAACCATGTACGTGCAGTCGTGTGGACCAGCCAAACCATGTACGTGCAGTCACGTTGGGACCCAGCCAAACTATTGTACGTGCAGTTCACGTGGACCAGCCAAACCTATGTACGTGCAGTCACGTGCGACCCCAGCCAACCATGTATGTGCACTCGTGTGGCCAGCCAACGTGGACGTGCAGTCGTGTGGACCACAGCCAAACCATGTACGTGCAGTTCACGTGGGACCCAGCCAAACCATTGTATGTGCACTTGTGGGACCCAGGCCAAAACATGTACGTGCATCGTTGTGGACCCAGCCAACACATGTATGTGCAGTCGTGTTGGACCCAAGCCAAACCACGTACGTGCAGTCACGTGGACCCAGCCAAAACCATGACGTGCAGTCACGTGGACCCAGCCAAACTATGTGCGTCAGTCACATGGACCCAGCCAACCATGTACGTGCAGTCAGGTGGAACCCAGCCCAAACCATGTACGTGCAGTCACGTGACTAGCCAAACCATGCATGCTGCAGTGTGTGGACCCAGCCAAGCCATGTCAGTTTTTGTGCACAGTGTACATAGTTTGTCAACGTGCAGATTCAGTTGCTACTTTAACACAGCATCATGGAAGAAATCGTTTTTTTTTTTTTTAAACCGATATTTATACCATCTGGGTTCGTGGAAAAGCGAGAGACGGAATCAAATCAGTCACTTACGACCGTGGGCGCTATATTGGACAATAATTCAAGCGAATCAATGGACAGGGGTGAGAGAAGGAAGAGGAGAAAGAGAGAGTAAAAACTCGAACGTTTTGCAAGTCTGAGGGTTTATGCCCTGCAGATACAGTTATATATAGTATGTATGTATGTATATATGTATGTATATATGTATGTATGTGTGTATTATGTTTGTATGTATGTATGTATGTATCCACTATATAATTCTCCTTTAACTCCACTCTTTCACAACATTAGAGATTTCGAGTTCTAAAATGAATCCCTCGTTCCGATCACCTGTAAACATCAAAAAATATTCCTCCACATTCATTTCGTTTCCATCACCAGCTGATCCAACACTCATGGGGACTTGAACACACATTACATGCAGGACAAACACACAAACAGGTATCAATGCACTTTTAATGAATTGGTGGACAATCATCAAAAACACACACACACCACACACACAACACGTCAAAAAGTTCTACAAAGAGAACCAACAATTTTTAAGGCGCGAAAAGGAATCCCAACTGATAACTAACTTATTAAACTAACTTATTAACGACTTATTAAATATACAAAATACAGACGAATTAAACCAGGTTCTTAGTTCGTCACTGGTAGAACGGAGCCACTCTGAACGACCAGTCGCATGCGAGCGACACACGTGGGAACGTGTCGAACGTCGTGCGGATCCCAGTGGCGGTAGTTCGGGCTCACCCAGTGGCGGCGTGCTGGTTACCTGTCTCGCTGCGTGCTCGCGTGCTGGGTAACTGTCCTCGTGCGGGCTCTGCGTGCTGGGTACCTGTCCTCGTGCGGGCTCGCGTGCTCGGGTACCTGTCCTGTGCGGGCTCGCGTGCTGGGTACCTGCCTCGTCGGGCTCGCGTGCTGGGCTACCTGTCCTCGTGCGGGGCTCGCGTGCTCGGTACCTCTGGAGGCGCGCGCTTCCGTTTGCGGACCTTAAAGCGAGAATAAGCAACCGGTCAGCACTTTCCGAGCGTCATTTCCCCAGACTGCTGCGAGAGCGTCAAGGGAGGAGAAGCATGGAAAAGCTTAGAGGTTGGGAAGATCTGTTGAGTGGTTCGAAATTAAAAGTTCTTTGCAACGAGGGTGAGGGAAACCATAAGCGGTTTGTGAAGAATTGGAGATGAAGCGATAAAGCAGAACGTGAATAGTAGAGTGTTATGTTATGGTGGATGGGAAATAGAGCTCCGAAATGATGGCGATGACGTCGAGGATTTTCTTGAGAGGGTAGTGGAAGAGAGGAGAGAGGAGGAGAAGTGGAGGATTATAAAGAGGGGAAAAAGAGGAGTGAGTGAGAGAGATCACTCACTCACACCCTTTCATTGCCTCTCTTCTGGTTATCCTTCCTTTTCTGTGTTTCTTTCTCATCTTTATGCCCAGCCGTGCGTAGTACTTAGGATAGATCGAAGAACAATTTTTGTTTTCCTGACGATGCAACCACACCCGACCTCATTCTTCCAACGCCTCCATTTCAACCAACCCCCATGTCAACCCCACCTATCCATGTTCCATATCATCAGTTCCACACATACCTCATCCTTTCCACATCACCTACTATGTTCACACCACCTACCTACCCAGTTCACATCCAACTATCTGTTCACCCAACCTACCTCATCCATGTATCCACATACACCCAACCTACCTCATCCATGTTCCACATCCAACCTACCTCATCCATGTTCCAACCCCAACCTACCTCATCCATGTTCCACACCCAACCTACCTCGTCCATTTTCCACATCCAACCTACCTCATCCATGATCCACCCATACCTCATCCATATTCCATTCCCTACCGACCTCATCCAAGTTCCACCCCTACCGACATCATCCAAGTTCCACCCCCTACCTACCTCACCCATGATCCACCCATACCTCACCCATATTCCATTCCCTACCGACCTCATCCAAGTTCCACCCCCTACCTACCTCACCCATGTTCCACCCCATACCTACCTCACCCATGTTCCACCCCATACCTACCTCACCCATGTTCCACCCCCTTCCTTCCTCATCCATGCTCCACCCCAACCACCTCAAAATGTTAGTATGTTGACCTTTTTGCCTATTACCACTTATTGCCACCTTTTTGCCACCTCAAAATTTATAGGTGGTTGAATTCATCGACCTCATATGCAAATGGTCTTCAATTTTCAAGTCAATCAGATGAAAATTGCCAATTTTGGAAAGTTAGCATATGTTGTGACCTTTTGCTCGATAATGACCTCAAAAATAATAAGTGGTTGAATTCAGTGACCTGATATGTAAATGTTGTTCAAATTTGAAGATATTCGGATTAAAATTGAGGATTTTAGAAATTCGGTCAATGTTGACCTTTTAGTCTATGTTGATCTTTTGGCCTACGGTGACCTCAAAAAGAATAGGTGGTTGAAATCAGTGACAGATGGAAATTGAAGTATTTTATTAAACTTGGCCCAAATTGGGGCCTTTTGGCTATGTTTTACTTTAAAACTAAGTATGGTGGTTGAAATCATCGACCTGAAATATAAATCCTATTCAAACTTCAAATCAATCCCGATGGAAATTGATTTATTAAACTTGGCCCAAATTGGCCTTTTGGCCTATGTTTACTTTAAAACTAATGTGGTTGAAATCATCGACCTGAAATATAAATCCTATTCAAACTTCAAATCAATCCGATGGAAATTGAAGATTTTATTAAACTTGGCCCAAATTGGTTTTTTGGTCAATTTTGACCTTTTGGCCTATGTTTACCTCAAAATTAATAGGTGGTTGAATTCAGTGACCTGATATGAAAATGCCCTTCAAATTTCAAGTCAATCAGATGGAAATTGAAGATTTTATTAGACTTGGCCCAAATTGGCCTTTTGGTATATTTTAGCCTTTTGGCTATGTTTACCTCAAAACTAATAGTTGGTTGAATTCAGTAAGCCGATGTGTAAATGGTCTTCAAATTTCAAGTCAATCGGATGAAAATTGAAGATTTTAGAAAATTTGGCCAAAACAATTGGCCTTTTTCCGATGTTGATCTTTTGGTCTATATTGACCTTTTGGCCTTGGTGACCTCAAAAATAATAGGGGGTTGAATTCAATGACCTGATATGTAAATCTTTTCCAAATTTCAAGTCAATCGGATGAAAATTGAGGATTTTATTAAATTTGGCTCAAATTGGCCTTTTGGTCTATTTTGACCTTTTGGCCTATGTCTACTTCAAAATTAATAGGTGGTTGAATTCAGTGACTTGATATGCAAATGCTCTTCAAATTTCAAGTTAATCGGATGAAAATTGAGGATTTTAGAAAATTTGTCCCAAGTTGGTCTTTTTTGACCTTTTGGCCTATCAGGTCAGGTATGGGAGCATGTGCCAGAACAGCGCGTCGCTGCGTCCACTTTAGAGAGATTCATCGACCTCATATGCAAATGGTCTTCAATTTTCAAGTCAATCAGATGAAAATTGCCAATTTTGGAAAGTTGCATATGTTGTGACCTTTTGCTCGATAATGACCTCAAAAATAATAAGTGGTTGAATTCAGTGACCTGATATGTAAATGTTGTTCAAATTTGAAGATATTCGGATTAAAATTGAGGATTTTAGAAATTCGGTCAATGTTGACCTTTTAGTCTTGTTGATCTTTTGGCCTACGGTGACCTCAAAAAGAATAGGTGGTTGAAATCAGTGACACATATAAATCCTCTTTAATTTCAAGTCAATCAGATGGAAATTGAAAGATTTTATTAAACTTGGCCCAAATTGGCCTTTTAGCCTATGTTTACTTTAAAACTAATGTGGTTGAAATCAATGACCTGAAATATAAATCCTATTCAAGCTTCAAATCACTCGCGATGGAAATTGAAGATTTTATTAAACTTGGCCCAAATTGGCCTTTTGGCCTATGTTTACTTTAAAACTAATGTGGTTGAAATCATCGACCTGAAATATAAATCCTATTCAAAAATCATCAATCCGATGGAAATTGAAGATTTTATTAAACTTGGCCCAAATTGGTTTTTTTGGTCAATTTTGACCTTTTGGCCTATGTTTACTCTAAATTAATAGGTGGTTGAATTCAGTGACCTGATATGAAAATGCCTTCAAATTTCAAGTCAATCAGATGGAAATTGAAGATTTTATTAGACTTGGCCCAAATTGGCCTTTTGGTATATTTTAGCTTTTGGCTATGTTTACCTCAAAACTAATAGTTGGTTGAATTCAGTAAGCCGATGTGTAAATGGTCTTCAAATTTCAAGTCAATCGGATGAAAATTGAAGATTTTAGAAAATTTGGCCAAAACAATTGGCCTTTTTCGATGTTGATCTTTTGGTCAATTGACCTTTTGGCCTTGGTGACCTCAAAAATAATAGGGGGTTGAATTCAATGACCTGATATGTAAATCTTTTCCAAATTTCAAGTCAATCGGATGAAAATTGAGGATTTTTTAAATTTGGCTCAAATTGGCCTTTTGGTCTATTTTGACCTTTTGGCCTATGTCTACTTCAAAATTAATAGGTGGTTGAATTCAGTGACTTGATATGCAAATGCTCTTCAAATTTCAAGTTAATCGGATGAAAATTGAGGTTTTAGAAAATTTGTCCCAAGTTGGTCTTTTTTGACCTTTTGGCCTATCAGGTCAGGTATGGGAGCATGTGCCAGAACAGCGCGTCGCTGCGTCCACTTTCTGCCGTACTCCAGGGGCCTCCGTCTGGCCTTCCCCAGGCAGATGCCAGGCCCATCCCCATCTCCTTGAGATGCCGGTCAACCTGCTGCAACCACGAGGCACGTGGTCGCCCATTGGCCTCTCCACTCACGAGACTCCCTCGCTGAGAGAATCTGGTGAGCAGGATCAGCGTCAGGAAAACGAGCCACATGTCCAACAGCCGCAACTGACGCTCACGGACCATGCAGGTAACAAATCTCATCCGAGTCTCTCTCAGCAACCGCTCGTTGGACACAAAATCTGACCAGCGATAGCCAAGGATTCTCCGAAGAGACCTGGTACCAAAGGAATTAAGTCTCCATCTCAGATCCTTGGTCAGAGTCCAAGTCTCGCATCCATAGAGCAAGACTGGAAGCACAAAGGACTGAAGACTCGAACTTTCGTCCTCCCGCACAGATACCGGCAGTGCCACACCCCATGATCCAGTGAATCCATGACTCCCCAGGCCGACCCAGACGTCTTTGACCTCTGACTCACAGCCAGCAGAGACATGAATATCACTGCCAGGTAAGTGAATCTCTCCACGACCTCAACATCCTCACCACAAACAGACACAGACAGGACAGCAGCATCCAAGATCTCATTGAAAGCCTGGATCTTAGTTTTGACCCAAGAAACCCGTAATCCCAGTGGCTCCGACTCCTCATTCAGCACCTCGAGGGCCCCCAAAAGGATATCTAAAGTCTCCGCAAAGATGACTGCATCATCTGTCGCGTAATCATCAAGGTCCGAGATCTTGACATCAAGTCTGAGATCTTGACATTCCAACGATGCACCGCAGCTCGATCTCTCCGACATCCTCCCTAGAATCCAGTCCATGCAAGTGCTGAAAAGTGTGGGGGCCAGTACACACCCCTGACGAACTCCAGTAACAACTGGAAATAAGTCAGAGATGGTACCACCACACTTCACAGCACTCTCAGTACCAGAGTAGAGTTCAGACATCAGATCGATCAGTTTTGTGGCACCCACGAAGACCAAGAATCCTCCAGAGGCATCCCGATTCACTGAATCGAACGCTTTACAGGGATCAACATAGGCTGCAAGCAGCCCCTGCCGAAACTCTCGTCTGCGTTCGGTGAGGACACGAAGAGCAAGGATACGGTCAATCGTTGACCTCTTCGGTGTAAGCCGACTGCTCTGGACGCTGGTGCCCAAGCAGATGGTGGCGAACCCTATCAAGAATTTTCCGAGCAAAGACCTTGCCCGGCACTGAGAGCAGCGTCACCCCTCGGTAGTTGTTGCAGTCTTGGCGATCACCCTTCCCTTTCCAGAGAGGGACAACAAGGCCCCTCTTCCAATCAGTTGGGATGATGCCTGTGTTCCAGGCAGAGCAAAAACTGCATGCAACGACACGAGTGCAGCATTTCCACCAGCCTTGAGAAGTTCAGCATGGATGCCACAGATCCCTGGAGCTTTCCCTGTTTCAACCGGTTCACCGCAGCCCGTGTTTCCACAAGCGAAGGTGGACCACAATTGATTGGAGGGTCAGCAACAGGGATTGTAACACCATTGACGTGCAACTCGACAGCTGGTGGATCAGCCTGGTACAACCGCTCAAAGTAACCGGCCAGCGGCCTTCCTTCAGACTCCTCTGTTAAGAGCCTACCACTCTCTGCTCTAACTGCAGTGCTCCGAGGGATGGGCTTGGATGAACGCAATGCGCGAATTCCCCTGTAAGCGGGAGGAGAATCACCTGTCCACAGGTGATGCTCTACCCTCACAGATTCCTCGCACATAGGCTCCTTGTCCACCCTTAGTGCACGTACAGTTTTACGCCTCAGCTCCCTGAACAGCTCAGCTCTGCCATTCAGCCTGGCCCTGCGACTCTGGTCAATGGTATCCAGTGTCCCTTGAGAGCAAAATTCTTCTTTGCCCTGCGGTGAGTTCCAAGACATCCACCGGCAACATCAAGGACGGTGGTCTTGAAGGTAATCCATAACTCTTCAGGACCCCCCAAAGCACCCAGACACCCCGAATGTCACTCAGCCTGTTCGCAAACTCCTCAGCTACTCTCTCATCCTTGAGCTTGCCAACATCCAGCCTAGGCTGGGATGGTACCATTCTCCAGGATTTAAGGTGCAGCTTTAGAGTTGCTACAACAAGCCGGTGGTCAGTATTGAGGAACTGAGCACTCCGGAAGACCCTGCAGTTCTGGATCATCCTCCAGCGACCGTCAACGAGGACATGGTCAATCTCCTTTGCCAACCGCCAGCGTTGGAATACCAAGTCCAGCGATGAGTTGTGGGCGCTGAAACCATGAGGCCACCCTAAGTCCATGACTTCTTGCAAAGTCAAGGAACTTAGTGCTATTCTGATTCATAGTTCCAGACCCATGGGGACCAACTCATGTCTCATAACCATCCCTATCAGTTCAAATGATGCACTGAAATCCCCCAAGAGTAGAATAGTATCTCGCCTGGGGCACTGATCAACCACATTTTCGAGCGTGGCGTAGAATGTGCCTTCACGGTGAGGTCACTCGCCTCAGTCGGAGCATAGACAGAGACCAGGGAAATGACACCTAAGGAGTGACGAATCCTTAGTCTCATAATACGCTCGTTGACCGGTGTTACCTCAATTATCATTGGGTCAGCTTATTGGACACAGCTACAGCAACTCCTTGAGTATGGTAACCATCAGAGCGACCAGACAATAGTAGGTGTAACCACCCACCATTATCTCCCGCAATCCGGTCTCCGCAAACCTCAGAGAGTGCTCAATACCGATGTCCAAATGCTTGAGCTCAGATGATAACAGAGACAGGTGATCATCCTCTCTTAGGGATAGGACATTCCAGGCACCCACCCGAAGGGACCGCCTCAGGTTAACCCAAGGAGACCGCCGTCTGGTGGACACACCTCAGCACCACTCCGACACACCTCCCGCAATCTGACCAGGGAGGTTACCCCGTGGTTTCCCTCTTCATCAAAGATTGGGGGTCCCGAAGGCTTTGCCCCAATCCCGCCATCCGGTGAGCTGCCCTGCGAAGGGAAGCTGCACAGGAGGTACTCCCACGGAGTGGGTTTTCAGATTTTTTTTTGCGTTTGTGTGTTTTGCGGAATGAAGGGTTTTACAGTGGCCGGGTGCAAATCCTGCCACCAACCTCCTAATAAAAAAGTAACCCAACTGCAGGAGGACGCGCAGACACAGTTGGGCACTAGATATGGATGGCCGTTGGCTCACAAGGAGCTCCTCCGCCCTTTGACAGGTTTTGTTTTTAATCCTGCTGGTGTCCATATCCAAACACCCTCCTCACCAGAAAACCTGGTGGGGGAGACGGTTTAGTCGCCGACAACCCGACCATGGAACAGGTTAGTACAGGTTTACATGGTACCTGTACAGGTCACAGATCTGACCTGACCTGACCTGAATTTGCCTCAAAACTAATAGGTGGTTGAATTCACTAAGCTGATGTGCAAATGGTCTTCAAATTTCAAGTCAATGGGTGAAAATTGAAAGTTTTAGAAAATTTGGTCAAAACATTTGGCCTTTTGCCTATGTTGATCTCAAAAATACTTGGTGCTCAAATTCAGCAAGCTGATATGCAAATGGTCTTCAAATTTGAAGTCAATCGGATGAATATTGACAATTTTAGAAAAAAAAATCAAGAATTTGGCCTAAATTGGGTTGAGCTTATGGCTTGGTTGCCTTTTGACTTAAGTTAACCTCAAGCATAATAGGTGGTTGAATTCATTGACCTGATATGCAAATCCTGTTCAAATTTCTAGTCAATCCGAAGAAATTTGAGGATTTTAGAAAATTTGGGTCAAAGTGGTCTTTTGGCCTATGTAGACATTTTTGTAGACTGAATTTTACGAATAGTCAATGCGGGACATTGCAGGGTCGGTGACCATAATCTCCGAAATTTCAGGATAATTGGTTGAGCGGTTTGGGTTGGAGGTGAGCAGACAGATAAACAAACAAGCAGTCATAGACTGGTACTTACGAAATCGTCAACTTGACCTCTGACCTTGTCTAAAAAAGCTGTCTCTAGAGAAGGTAGCGACGCAAACCAGAAGTTTCTACGATGATTCTGTCCAAACCATGAAAAATCTAATGTTTGACCTCACGTGACCTTGACCTTGACCGATTTTGACCAAAATCTAATCAGCACTAGCCATCACCCTCCTGAATCACGTGGTGTAATTTGACATTGGTAGCTTCTTCCGTTCTCGAGTTATCTGTACCAAACCATCAAAATCGAATGTTTGACCTCACGTGACCTGACCGTTGACCGATTTTGACCAAATCTAATCAGACTAGCCATCACCTCCTGAATCACGTGTGTATTTGACATTGGTAGCTTCTTCCGTTCTCGAGATCTGTACCAAACCATCAAAAATCGAATTTTGACCTCACCGTGACTGACCGTTGACCGATTTTGACCAAAATCTAATCAGCACTAGCCATCACCTCCTGAATCAGGTGGTGTAATTTACATTGTAGCTTCTTCCGTTCTCGCGTTACTGACCAAACATCAAATGATGTTTGACCTCACCGTAGACCTGACCGTTGACCGATTTTGACCAAAATCTAATCAGCACTAGCATCACCCTCCTGAATCACGTGGTGTATTTGACATTGGGAGCTTTTCTTCTCGAGTTATCGTGCCTACAAACAAAAACACATACAAACAAGCAGTCATAGACTGGTACTTACGAAATCGTCAACTTGACCTCTGACCTTGTCTAATAAAAGCTGTCTCTAGAGAGGTAGCGACGCAAACCAGAAGTTTCTACGATGATTCTGTACCAAACCATCAAAAATCAATGTTTGACCTCACTGTGACCTTGACCTTGACCGATTTTGACCAAAATCTAATCAGCACTAGCCATCACCCTCCTGAATCACGTGGTGTAATTTGACATTGTAGCTTCTTCCGTTCTCGAGTTATCGTGCCTACAAACAAACAAACACACACACAAACAAACACACAAACAGATGACGGCTGTGGAAATTCGCAATGCCCATAAAGGTCCCCATTAGATCAGTTATGACGATAAGTAATGTGTAGTTAGATTTCCCCACCGTTGTTTAGAGGAATTTCCGTGTTCACCGGGCTGCGACTCTTGAGATAGCCGTTTTTCTGTTCTGTCGTTATTTTGGATCAAACCAACAACACCGCCTTCACCACATCCACCACCACCATCTCGCCACTTCCCGCACTCTGAACGCCGTCCTCCACGGACCGCGCGGCGACGATCTCGCGCGGACGAGCCATTACAGGAAGGACGCAGGATTGCTGCAAGAAAGGCTCTTGCGGGGCCTGAACGGACTTCTCCCGCCTGAATTCTCCGCCTGAATTTTCCCCGCGCTTGGTGTGAAGGGAAGGGTGGGGCGGTCGCTCCCGATTGGTGGATGCGCGCGTGAGGCGGTCGGAGTGAGGACACGCCCCCTTTCGAGAGGCTTCTCGAAACGCCTCGAAGGGAGGTGGAGCCGAGAACGGGGCGGAGCGACGGGCGGAGCCCCGCGCTGCGAAGGGCGGAGCCCCGCTCCATAAAGGACGGACACGTGGGCGGGCGCGCCCTCTTCCTCTTTGCTCGTCTGCTCTTGTAGTCTTTGTCGCCTGGGTCTTCGTTGCTGAGTCTTTTGTCGTCTTGGCCCTCGTCCTCGTCCTCGTCTTCGTCTTTGTCTTCCTGTCGTCTTGGTCCTGCACTCGCGGCTTGGCGAGCGCCTGTCCAGGGAGCACGGACGGGAGACGCGGCAGCGCCGGTTGTGTGTGGACCTGCGCGTCCGAACAAGGAGTGCGGAGAGGGTTCGCCGGCGCGATAGAGGTCGTGGCCAGGCGCGACCACGCTAACGGTGGTGGGAGGAGGACTCGACGGCCACCAAGGGAAGTCCTACTTTCTTTTCGGGTTTTTGTATGGATGCTGTGGCGCCGTGTCCTGTAAGTAGAACTGTGCAAGTGACTGTGCTGTAAATAATTGCTTTATTCGGAATTAACTCTTCTTTGCCTTTGTTTGGCTGTAAATACGTGCCCCTTGTCTGAGTGTGTAATAAATGTGCGTGTTGAACTGTATCCCGTCGTTGCGTCCTTTCCTTCGTTGAAAGTGCCACCTTACCTCGTGGAATAATTAGTGGAGGGGTTGAATACCCGGTAAATAATCACGTCCGTCGGGGCCGGCGATAACACCGCTCGGTTATCACTGAAGCACGGAACGGACCGCTTAAGGGTTCGTGTCCTAGGCCGGCCTGCGGCGAGGTACGATCGCCCGGTTAACTACCTGCGCAGGTACTTACAGCCCCCCTAACAAACGGACGCCAACTTGTCAGACGGAATGAAAACCCGTCATTCTTGTTACAAAAACAGCTAAATTGATGAAAAAGCGGCCGAAATTGAAACCAACACAGTAATTACGGTCGCAATAGCAGATATAATGGAAACCAACACGTTTATTCTACACACAAGAACGGTCGTGACGGAAACAAGAACGGACAATCCCGAAATAGATGGTGGGGAACGGAAGCAAGATTGGTTATTTCCGTCGCGAAACGTCCGAGAGCGAAACAAAAGCGTTCATTCCGTTACTGTAGTGCGAACAAGATGGCGGATGCAGTAGAACGACCTGTTACGGTATGTAAATTTTTAGTGCTTGTGCCTCGAACATAAATGTAATATAGATAATATATAGTGGGTAGTACCTGATGTAGTTTTAACAATTTATTAAACCGAATTTTGTTGTGATGATAATGTTTGGTTTGCCTGTATTTCGAGCCCCCGAGTGAAGGATCGCTAGTTGTGTATGCCCAGTTCAACATAGGGGATCGTGTAATGGATTTTTTTTTTACAGTTTTTACTTCATATTAACTTTGTTACTTTTTTGGAATTTGCAATTTATTATTACTATCAAATTTTACCTCTTGCAAATATAAACGATCAATCGTCACTGATCGCTGCAGCACGGGGCACGAATTACACGAAATGTCAGCCACACGTTAAGTCAAGAGGGCGCATTTATCGCTGCTTGTATAATATCCCGACCACAAACGGGTTTTCATTAACAGACATGATATATTCAAGGCAGACTACGTTAAAGTTAACTTACCATAACTTCAAGAACTTTTCAAGCCGCCATGTTTTCCACGTTATGGTAACCGGAATGAATCGCTTTCGCTTCGGTCTCCGCCGTTTCGCGAGGAAATAACCGATGTTGCTTCCATTCCCCACCGTTCTATTTCGGGATTGACCGTTCTTGTGTCCGTCACGACCGTTCTTGCGTGTAGGATAAACGTGTTGGTTTCCATTATATCTGCTATTGCGACCGTAATTACTGTGTTGGTTTCAATTTCGGCCGCTTTTTCATCAATTTAGCTGTTTTTTGTAACAAGAATGACGGGTTTTCATTCCGTCTGACAACGATGGCGTCCGTTTGTTAGGGGGCTGACTTAGGTAGGTCGAGTTTGCGAACAACCTATCCTGCGGGTGGCGATTGGCACGATTGTGGTGGGGTCGAAAGACCCACCATGACTAGCTCCTGCCGGTAGTTCCAAGAAGGGTCACGACTGAATTGTCCGTTCCGGTGGGCGACGCGGTCGCG
>CM068955.1:171154579-171176266 GCA_035128595.1 Eptatretus atami
TGCTGTAGGATGAACCCCTGACCAACTAGGCATCGACCAGAGGGTATTGCATGGTGCAGCAAAATGCTGTGGTCGCCCTTTTGGTTCAGGGTGTCAGTCACTCTGTGCAAGTGGCCGACTCTGGATCCAGCAAAAGAGTCCCAGATCATCACGCTTCCTCCTCCATGTTTGACAATTGGTGTCACACACTGAGGAACCATCCTCTCACCTTCTCGATGGCACACAAAAACCCTGCGTGATGAACCGAAGATTTCAAATTTTGATTCATCGGTCCGTAAGACCTTCTACCAGTTTTCAGTAGTCCACTGGCGGTGCTTCATGGCCCAGGCAAGCCTCTTTTTCTTATTTTTGCCATCTTCGCAATGGCTTTCTTACTGCCACTCGACCTGTCAAACCTGCAGCTCGAAGTCTTCTCTTCACAGTTGAAACTGAGACTTCCTATTTTGACCAGTGTTAAGCTGTGCTTGAAGCTGCTGTCCTGTGAAGCCGCCTATCACGCAAGCTGTTGACTCTCAGAAACTTGTCTTGTGATTGTGTTGTGGCTTTGGGTCTGCCAGAGACCTCTTCCTCTCAGTTTCCTCCAGTTTCCAAGTTCCTTTTGATGGTGTAGGAAACTGTACTCACTGACACCTTGGCTTCTTGCAATTTCTCTAAAGGAAAGACCTACACTTTTAAGGGTTATAATGCTCTGCTGTTTTCCTTTGTTAATTGTTTTTCTCGCCATTGTGATAGCAATATACTACTTCCTGCAGTGCAATATTGTCCAAATAATACTTCAGAGGGTGTAGCAACACAGTTTGTTCCAACACTGCTTTATACAGACAGAGGGTTTGTAACTAATCAACAAAAGTTGGTACACCTGAAGGAATTGTTTGCATCAACTTTCAAGGCTTAATTTAGTTCCATTGCTGCAGAACAGCTGCAGTTGCTAACTAATTTCTTGTTCCCTGTAAAGGGCTTTTTTAGCAACTCTGAAATATACATTATTTTTCAGATTTTGGTACAACCTCAGATGTGATCTGGCCACTTATGCAAGGCGCCTGATAGATTGTAGCGGTGTATCAAGCTGATGGGATGGGGTTAAGCGAGACATTTTGTTTTTAAACCTCTGGAAGTTTACCGCTTAGCTTTGTACCATTTCAGGTTATTCACTGGACTTGAACTGTTTAAATTTCAGTAAAAACAAGGAAAATGGAGGTGTTCTAAAACTTTTGACCGGTAGTGTATATACATTTTTATCAATTTATGTATGTTGAAATTGTTGAAAGGCCACAGCTTTTATACCCCATACCACACCTGCTCTCTTCCACTCTCTCTCTGACTTTGCCCCACTTCCTCCCCTTTTCCTTTCCTTTCTGCCACGAATCCGCTCATGTGCAATGTCATTGTTTCCTGGTATCGTCCCCCTTTGATCCTCTTTCAGTCTGGGAACCTGCTGCCCTCTGTCGTTTAGCTTGTCTATGAGAACTACGTTTCTGCTTTTAAATTTTTTCCATGGTGTCGGCGAAAGCTTGCCCACTCTTCGCAAATGACACCGTGGGACCTTTAACATCCACCAACCAATGTTGGCAGAAGGGGTGCCAGTTTAACGTCCATCCGAGGGACGTCACGCACGTTGATGAATCACTCTGCCTGTGAAACACCAGGATGACAGTTTATAGCTGGGTCGTGATTCGAGCCCAGGTTAGACAGCAGGGAGGTGAGTGTGCGTAACTCTAGGCCACCCTGCCAGCTCGTGTTTATTCCCGCCTTTATTTAATTTTGTTTGATCTTGTTTCCCATAGTTTTAAACAGCTCACCTCATAGAGTTATGGGCTGAAGCAAAATGAGGCAGTGTTCAGTAAGTCAAAGCCAAATCAACAAACACACGCATGTAGGCGGTTGCGCTCATCATTATCCCACAGTAGCCAACTCAGTAAACACATTCATTGCTTATGCAGAACCACCAAATAAATTGTCAAAATTGTGGTGGAACTTGATATTAAAAGTGCCAGCATTATGAAATACTCAATGTCGTCGAAGTGGCAATACTCAAAGTGGCAATATCTTGATGTTCATCTTTTTTTGCCTTCAATTGTCAATTTTTTTTGGATGACAGGCTTGTGTTAGTGATACTGAAATACTTGCAATCACTGCTGAGTTTCAAGTAAATCTGCTGTGAAGACTGGAAGAGGGCATCAGAAATCATTGTGATGAGGAACGTTTCCCCCAAAACACCTTCCTTGTTCACTCCAATCCACCAAAGCACAAAATCAATGTTGAGCAGGTCGACATGTGACATTGTGGATTCAGCAGTTGAATTACTCATTTTAAAAGTGGAGAAACAGCCCAGAGTGACTATTATTTATAATTTATTTCAGAACAAAGGAACAATCAAGCAACTAATGTTAAAATATGTGAAACGTCGCTAAAAGAAGTAAGGTGCAGCTGATAAGAGCAAACTGCCTGAAATAATTGCAGAAACACAAGATCAAACAAACAAGGGAAGTCCATTATTAATAAGAAATGAAAGAAGTGGGAGAAAGAAAGATGAGAAAGTTTAAGAAACAGGAAGAGTCAGAAGATATATTGTAATCCTCAAAGCAATTGATTAAGTGACAAAGTAGAACAACAATCGGTAGGGCACACACCTCCGCCAGGCTGAACAGTTTACGTTTTGTATCCCACTGATTGGCCGGATCTGGACCTGAACCAACATCGAATCGGCTCCACAAAGTTTTGTCATAATCCGTCCATAACTTTTAGAGATACTGTGCTATATATCGTTTTTGATCCCATCTCTCAAAGGTGAAGAATCATTTCAAAAATTCACGGATCTGGACTCGGACCTTCACCAAAATCAAACCAATTTGTCCTTCTCAAACACCAAACATGTCCACCAAGTTTTGTCCAAATCCGTCCATAGTGTTTTGAGATATCATGCTCACAGTCAAACAAACAGACAGACAGACAAACAGGGGTGAAAACGTCACCTAGACTTAGAGAGTTCATCAAACACCTTACCCCATACAGTCTTGAGTAAGAGCACATGGTAAGAGTTGTGGTGTACTTCATTATCGATGCCAAAGTGTTAATACTTTTACATCATGAACTTTGCTCCATTTACTTATCCAACCAATAGGAGTGGTGTAGGCGTGGATTTTCACCTGGTTTCAAACCAATAATTTTGCCGTACATGACGACACGTCTACACTGTGGACGTGTAGTCCTGTCCGGCAAAATCATGTAGACTGTAGAGAGTCATGTAGACTCTACAGGTGGGATGAGGAGAGGAAGAAAGGGGTTTTTCCTTCTGGCAACCTGCCATTTTGCACTGTCACCTTACTTTTATTCACCGTCTGTCTGTTCCCAGGTACCGCAAAAACGGCTGAACTGATCGCAACCATTTTTTGTGTGTGTAATCCTGGGATGGCTTGGAGTGAAATGGGCATAAATATAATAACATGACCCCCTTGACGGCTCCCGTAGGGAGCGGGTGCTTCTCGTGGAAATGTATCACGGGCTTGAGTTTCACTGGAGTCAAACAGGAGTCCACTGGAGTTTCGCTGAAGTTCAGTGGAGTTCACGGGAGTTCGCTGGAGTTAAACCACATCCGCAGCACTGTCTTCAGTGACGCGTTTCCTCTCTTGACTCGTGCAATGGAGCTTCCTGCTGTGCGCCGTGTTGCGGATCGCTATCTCTGGTGAGTTTTCACTCCTTTTAATGGCGGGACTTCTATCATCAGCTTATTCCCATGGGTACTGGACATTTATGGCACCCGCGTCATCGATTGGATCATGTTACTTGGTGGACATGACGCCAAATTTGTATACTGGCGATACACCATTTCTTGCTTCTTATTGAACTCGTGACTGTATTCGCCGCATTCAAGCCTAACTGCTTATGAGGCGCCGCTCAGACTGGACGAAGTCGATCACACAATTTTCTCTAAAGTCTTTTCAACTCTTGCTTTGCGTTTCCCAGCACGATCGATATTTCCTGCAATTGGCGATTTTGTCTGAATCTCGATATTTCCCAACTGAGAGCGAGAGCGACAAATTGATTGGTCGAGATGGAGTAAAATGGCGTAATATTTTGTCCAACTTCTGCTGAACTGGAGGCCTTTGGAAGTGTAAACAAGGCGATTTGTGTTCCACAGTGTTCAAGTATATAATTCAATTGAAATAAAATAAATATTTTAAAGCCTTAAGAAAGAAAACAAACTTTTTTCAGAAGTTTACCGCTGACGATGCACCCTCTATAACACCACCTCATTTAACACGTTAAATTAGTTCTTTGTACTTATTGTTTATGTCCTTTATGACGTCACTAAAACGAAGTTTCCTGTTTGGAATGATTTTCAATCTTGTTTGACAGGCAGACAGACTCAAACAATTACCTTACTCCTTTGTACGCATGCTCGCTCGGGATGAGATTCCATACAATTTGCCAAATTCAGAGCCAAAGCACCGCTAAACTGGAGGATTGCGTTCCAATTCGTGTTGTCCAGTGGTGAAAATATAAAATTAGCTTGAAATTAAGTCGTGCCTCGATCAGAGATTGATCTTTGTCGACAGACAGACAGACAGAGTGAACCAATTGCTTTGGCCTGACTTTGTGCTTCGTGTGTGGGGTAATCACATTTAGATACATCGATGTGCCCTTGGTGTCCAACTGGAGTTTGGTTTTGGTTTTGGTATGATTCGAGCATTGTGGGCTCGGTATAACGTGTGGGTTTGACCATGGATTCTGGCCCGATAGGCTCGGGTATATGTGTTTGTGTGACCATGTGCTTTTATTTGGCCTTCGGACCTAAGTGCACGTGTACATTAGTTTGACAGGTTTTGTTGGACTGTGTGTTTTGGACATAGGTCGAAGTGCAGGTCCTTCGCTTTGAAAATTTTCAGTCGTGGTTTGGTGTGCTGCTCGTGGGTTAAAGCGTACGTTGGATCGATTGTAGGATTGTGGGTTTGAATCCCCCTCTCCACTAGATTTGGAAATGAAAAGAGCGTCTGCTTTGGGGCTGGGAGGTCAACGGTTCAAACCCCGTCTGAGTCACACCATGCAAAGACTTTTACATAAATGGTACAGATTGGCACCAGATATGGAATTGCAAAGCTCGGTAAGAAGAGTTTAGTGGAAAAAAGACAAAAGAAAAGAAAAGATCATTGCACAGACAAGAGATGAAGGATTCCAATTAGCGAAGGTGATGAAAAACCGTGAACTTTGTGCTTCAAATAAAAACTGCTTGAACACCTAAACTGGTATTAGAAGGTAAGCTCTAAAAAAACAACAGCATATCGAGCAAAGTTGATGGTATGCCATCACAAATCCCCATCCACGTTTACAACCTAAAATAAAGTTTAAAGATGGCAAAAAGTTCCACCAGGAATGAGCCCAAATCAAATTTGGAGTTTCAAAAATTCCTCTGTTTTGACCTCTGTGACCCTAAATCTCCACCCCCTGGGGCATGAACCGGGGGTCAAATCCAAAAGATTGTTACATATTTCAAGCGTCCCCCAATGTTCAATGCATATACAAAGTTTCATTAAAAACATTTTTGTTGTTGTTAAAGTGCCTGTAATTCCATTTTTGGGGTTTTTGACCTTTTGACCCGGAGCCAAGATTGATACTGATCTCACACCCTCTTACCATGTGGTGATCATCACTACCAAGTTTGGTAAATTCTGTGCATCTGTTTCGGAGGAGATATTGTGACGGACAGACGGAGCCAATTTCAATGTCTCCCGTTTAAAAAAAACAAAACGTGTGATCGACATTGATGTTTCTCAGAGCTTTTACCTCCTGGGGTCGAGAACATTAAAATGTCCACTTACTGTCTTTCCTTTGTCCATTATGCCCTTTTGTTCCCAATGTAACTTGAGATTATTTAATTTCGTTCGTGCATCGTATAATGACCCAGCGCTGCAAAATACTTCACGCATTCTTCTCGAATCATCATTAGTTGGACATAAAGCCATGAGGATCTAGATACTCTAGCTCATCAAAATTACATAACAGTAAACATTTTTGCAATGATTTGTTTGTTGTTTGTCGAAGGAGGAGGTGAGAAGGACTCGGAGGTAGGTACAGCTCAGGTAGGAAGGGGTTGAGGGAAAGGAGACTTGTTGGAGGCTATTTAGACACACGCACAGGCACACACACACACGCAGAACTATATAACATTATTAAAGGTACATGTAATGTAATTATGTAATATCATGCAATAAACATATATCCAACAAAAAGGTAACTCGACTCGAGATAAATCCTGTTTACACAGGGGTGACGAGACATTGTGGACATCCTGTACATAAGGACTTAATGTCATGTAGATTCAAGAGAGCCGTTCACTACCATCTCAGATCATCCCCCATCCACCACCATGATCTTTTCTACTCCCATTAACCCTCCCCAAACCCACCTCTTTTCAAATATCCAGTTTTTCCATTCCGCGGAGTTTGTGGCCGTACCCCTCTTGTATACCCTGTGTGTCCTCCCCTACCCCTCATTCTTCCCCACATCCCACTTTTCTCCAACTCTCCCTCGATGTTGTCCTTCAACCATGCTGTTGGTGTGTTTTCCCCCTCTCCGCCTGCTGTTCCTTTTTGCTCCGTTCTGTGTTCCAGCTCCTCCACGAGCCTCGACCGTGTATACAAAAAACACACAAACACAATCTATACCACAAGAGGTTTGAACGATGGGTTATAAAATGATAAAATTCCAAATCATTTCTTCAAATGAAGATTACAAACAGCTACCCTGAGTAATTATGACGCAGCTTTTTCAAAACGACATAAAAATGCAACGACGCAACTTTGAAATTGTCCTGACAAAAGGAAAAAAAACGTGAACAGCCTTTTTTTTTTTTACGGAATGTTTCTTACTCTCACGTAATGATTTGTCAAGTGGATTAACCACAGTGGTGTTCAGTTCATGGAAAGAAAGCATTTTGGAGAAACTTCTTCCTCAATTTGTACGTAATAATCACATGGTCCCACACAGACGTCCCAAGTGACAAAATAAAAAAAACATTTACCTGTGAACAGGTGAATATACTGATTTTAGGGGATATAAAATTAACATGAAACAGAGAAATAGGACAAACGGTATAATCTTCTTTTGTGGATCATTTACATAATTGAGTTGTGGTGTAAATGTGTAACTTCATCACACATACACACACACAGACACATGGATACCTTGACACCTGGGAGGGCTCCGTTCCATCTTCTGAAACCCACATATGGAGAGGACAACCAACAACACACACCATAACTACAAGGGCACTCGGTAGAGCGCATAACTCCACCATGCAATGTCTGATCTTCGAGAACATATCGGGCCCAATACATTTTTGAAATATCATGTTTGTATATCGTTGTTGGCCCGATCTTTCAATGTTGAAGAATCACTTTAAAAACTAAATAATTCTCGTACCCAGATCCAGAATTGGATCTTCACCAAAATCGAATCAATTCGTCTTTGCCACACACCCAACGTGTCCACCAGGTTTCATCCGAATCCGTCCACAACTTTTTGAGATATTGTGCTATATATTAGTTTAGCCCGATCGCTCAATGGTGAAGAATCACTTTAAACAAATCATCGGAGCCGGATCCGGATCTTCACCAAAATCTAATCAGTTCGTCCTTGTCACACACCCAACCTGTTCACAAAATTTCATGCGGATCCGTCCACAAGTTTTTGAGATATCTTGCACACAAACAAACAAACAAGAAGAAGATGTCGTGCAGAGCACGAAACTTGCAAAATCCATGAAACAAATTTGACCTCAAAAATATTTGGTGGTTGAACTCAGTGACCTGATGTGCAAATCCTCTTCAAATTTCAAGTCAATCGGATGAAAATTGACAATTTAAAAAATTCGGCCGAAGATGTTGACCTTTTGGTTCAAGTTGACCTCAATAATATTTGACTGGTTGAATTCAGTGACTTAAAATATAAATCTTCTTCAAATTTTAAGTAAATCCGATGAAAATTGAGGATTTTAGAGACACCATCTTCGTTGTTGACCTTGGGCCTATATTGACCAGTTAGTCCACTTTGACCTCAAAAATAACTGGCTGCTTGAATTCATTGACATGAAATATAAAGCCTCTTGAAATTTCAAGTCAATAGGATGAAAATTGAGGATTTTAGAAAGAATGCCTTAGTTGTTGACCTTGGGCCTATGTTGACCAGTTGGTACATATTGACCTCAAAAATAATTGGTTGGTTGAATTCAATGACCTGAACTATATATCCTCTTCAACGTTCAAGTCAATCAGATGAAAATTGAGGATTTTAGAAATCTCACCAAAGTTGTTAACTTTTGGCTTATTTTGACCTTTTCACCTCAACAACAATAGGTTTCTTCCTGATGATAAACTCTACCATGTGGTGAAGTTTCGTGAAGATCAGTTAAAAAATGTGACCTGTAGGCAATAAAGAGACAGACACACAGAATAACAAGAAGAAAAATGACTTGGGATGGATTGCTGACTTTTTCTTTGGACGAAGTTAGCTCAGGCCTTTAATAATAATGGTTCATGCTGGGCCCCCATTTGTATGAATCTTGATGTCTCTCCGCCCTGATGTGGGCAGTGGCAAATTTGCCATTTTGTATGAATCTTGATGTCTCTCGCCCTGAGTGTGCGAGTGGCAAATTTGCCATTTTGTATGAATCTTGATGTCTCTCCGCCCTGAGTGTGTGAGTGGCAAATTTGCCATTTTGATGAATCTTGATGTCTTCTCCGCTGAGTGTGGAGTGGCAAATTTGCCATTTTGTATGAATCTTGATGTCTCTCCGCCCTGAGTGTGCGAGTGGCAAATTTGCCATTTTGTATGAATCTTGATGTCTCTCCGCCCTGAGTGTGCGAGTGGCAAATTTGCCATTTTGTATGAATCTTGATGTCTCTCCGCCCTGAGTGTGCGAGTGGCAAATTTGCCATTTTGTATGAATCTTGATGTCTCTCCGCCCTGAGGTGGGTGAGTGGCAAATTTGCCATTTTGTATGAATCTTGATGTCTCTCCGCCCTGAGTGTGTGAGTGGCAAATTTGCCATTTTGTATGAATCTTGATGTCTCTCCGCCCTGAGTGGCGAGTGGCAAATTTGATTGGTCGAGATGGCTACGAGTTTGCCAAAGTACTGCTAACACAGACAGTTTTTTGGAAGTACAAACAAGGCGATTTGTGTGCTCCAGGCTACAAAACATGTAATTAAATTGAATTAAAAGAAATGTTTTGAAGGCTCTAGAAGAAAAAAAAACCAATGAAACGGAAGTTTACTGCCATCGATGCATTTGTGATCCACCCTCTTTCACACCACCTTATTGAACACGTTCAATAAGTGATTCATGCCTGTTGTTTGTGTCCTTTATGACCTCCGTAAAAACAATCAGTTTTCTATTTGGAATGATTTTTTAAAAAGTTTTGATGACCAGACAGGACAGACTGAAGCCATTGCTTTACCGCACTGTGCGCGTGCATGCTCGGGACGAGACGACACACATTTTTGCCAAATTCAGAGCCAAAGTATTGCTAAGCTAAACTGCAGGTTTTTGGAAGTGCAAACAAGCTGATTCGTGTTCTGCAGTGTTCAAAATATGAAATTCAAACGAAAAAATTAATGAGTTCCTGGATCCTTGACAGATGCACAGACAGAGTGAACCAATACAGGACTTTTGAAATAACGCAATCCATGCCAGACGCCCAGAAACCGCTAGTAACAGTGGCCACCGGCACATGCTGATGTATATCGTGTTTGTGTGAGAAGGATTATTTCCTAAGTCTCACAAAGCTTATTAAACAAGTCAAAAACACTTGGAAAAGTCCATGAGAAAAAGGGGACAGAAGAGTTGGAGAACTTTCTCAGTTCACAGACTGCCCGTACTGACTGACTGCCCGTATTCTCGCTGCTCCTACTGATCTTGCAGCTGCCCGTACTGACGGACTGCCCGTATTCTAGCTGCTCCTACTGATCTTGCAGCTGCTCGTACTGCAGACTCTTGACGGCATGAATCGGTGCAAGGCCAGAATAACTGTGGACGGGCGTGTGCTACCCAAACCCTCGACCATCGCTGCCAGTGAGTGGACATTGAACCTTGCGGGAGTGCCTCCTGTGAACATGGCAGGCAGGCTTGGTGATTTATTTAATGGGTGTCTACAATTGGAAAGACGATGCTGTGTATCATCACCAACAAAGTAATGGCTACCAACTCTTTGACAAGGGACATCTTCATGACGTGAAATTACACAAAGCTTGTGTGAGCTATATTTACATGAGAGCCAGATGTCCCAGCCAGACTTCACTGAGGGAGAAACCGATTGTGGCTTGGGTTGGGTGCTTCTTAGTAATTGGAAGGCCATATCTGTTGCTTGTGAATGCACAGGGTAAGTTTAAAATCAACTTTTAAAATGCTGATAAATATTAATCATGTTTGGGGGTCAAAGGTTTGCTTTTGAGGTCAAAAGGTCAACAACTTTGGTGAGATTTCTAAAATCCTCAAATTTCATCCGATTGACTTGAAATTTGATGAGGATTTATATTTCAAGTCAATGATTTCAACCAGCAAATTATTTTTCAGGTCAACATGCACCATAAGGACAACATAGTCCCAAGGTCAACAACGAAGGTGGTAATTATAAAATCCTCAATTTTCATCCGATTGACATGAAGTTTAAAGAGGATTTATATTTCAGGTTATTGAATTCAACCACCAATTATTTTTGAGGTCAACATAGGCTCAAGGTCAACATCTTCGGCCGAATTTCTAAAATTGTCAATTTTCATCCGATTGACTTGAAATTTGAAGAGGATTTGCACATCAGGTCACTGAAGTCAACCACCAATTATTTTTGAGGTCAAATTTGTTTTATGGATTGTGCAAGTATCGTGCTCTGCACGACGTCGTCTTCCTGTTATTCTGTCGGTCTGGTTACCTGTCGGTTTGTCAATCGCCTACAGGTCACAAAATTAAACTGATCTTCACGAAACTTCACCACATGGTAGAGTTTGGCATAAGCAAGAAGCCTATTGTTTTTTTAGGTCAAAAGGTCAACGGTCAACAACTGAGGTGAGATTTCTAAAATACTCAATTTTCATCTGATTGACCTGAAATTTGGAGAGCATTTATACTTCAGGTCACCGAATTAAACCAGCAAATTATTTTTGAGGTCCACATCGGCCAAAGGTCAACAACAAGGGTGGTATTTCTAAAATCCTCAATTTTCATCCCATTGACTTAATTTGAAGATGAGTTACATATTTGGTTATTGAATTCAACCACCAATTATTGTTGAGGTCAAATTTGTTTTCTGTATTTTGTAAGTATCATGTTCTACATGACGTCTTTGTCTTGTTTGTCTATGTCCAGGATATGTCAAAAAGTTGTGGACAGATCTGGATGAAATTTGGTGGGCAGGTTGGGTGTTTGACAAGGACAAACTGATTAGATTTTGGTGAACATCCGTATCCGGATCTGACTACGAGAATTTCTTAATTGATTTTTCACCATTGATTCATCAGGGCAAAAATGATGTATATCACGGTCTCTCAAAAAGTTGTCGATGGATTCGAACGAAACCTGGTGAACGCGTTGGGTGTGTGACAAGGAAGAATTGTTTCAATTTTGGTGAAGATCCGAATCCGAATCTGGATTCGATATTTTTAAAGTGATTCTTCACCATTGAGAGATAGAGCTAAACTAATACGTATATAGCACGATATCTCAAAAAGTTCTGGACGGATTCGGATGAAACTTGGTGGACAGGTTGGGTATGTGATCCCTACGAATTGATTCGATTTTGGTGAAGATCCGAATCCGGATCTGGATACGAGAATTATTTAATTTTAAAAGTGATTCTTCACCATTGAGAGATAGGGCCAAAAACGATATATAGCATGATATTTCAAAAATGTATTGGGCCAGATTTGTTGTCGTGGATCAGGCATTACGTTTTCATCCAAAGTTTTGATACGCACTCTACCGGAGTGCCCCCCCCCTTTTGTTTTTTTTACAGCGTATCAGAATTTTTTTAGTTTTTGCACCCATTTTCATGACTCAATGAAATGTCAACTTGATGTTAGTTCTAGAGTGTGATTTGCATGTCAAAATGAAGTGAATACCGCACTAACTTGATATTAAACAGCCATCACCAATTCCTGCAAGGCACAGTTCTTTATCATGGCTTTCCAGTAATGCTTTAATGGTGGAAAACGCGACATTTGCCGCAGATGGCGGTGCCAAAGGAACTCCTAAGGTCAACAAACCTCAAGATAAGAAAGTGCTGAAGCAGCTTGTTAAGAGAAAAGCAAAAAATAAAAAAAAATAGTAAGAAGAGAGTCTTTAAGTGCTGAATGATTAGGCAATTGGAAAAGAGCTATTAAATATTATTATTAATATTCATTCTCACGATTCCTTCCATTAAACAACCCACTTTAGTCTACTTATTAATGAATAACACATTTTGGCTTTCACCTGTCAGGATGCAACAATCTAATTTTGCTAAATAAACATTTTCATGAAAAATGTAATAATAAAATTAAATAAAACTATACAAAACAGGTTCTGTTCTCCCTGCTCTTACATATTGATCAAAACTTTGGATATTTAACTGTTTGGCCATCTTTTCTAGACATCTTACAGATGGGGCTTGGAGAAGCAATGGGTGTGGGGAGGAATGGGCGGCAGGAAAGGTGCATGGGGTGGACAAGATGGATACAAAAAGGAGATTCTCAAGAGGAAAAACTGGAAATTTGGAAGGAGGTGGTCTTGGCAAGGTAAGGGGGGTAGAAAAGATCATGGTTTTGGAATGGGGACAATCTAATATGGTGGTTAAGGGCTGTCTTGAAGATCAATGCAATAGATTCAATATGAATTTGTCTTAAGTGCCAATAAAATGAAATGTACATGTTTAATATAAAAGAGACAATGCTAAACAAAAGATTAAATTCATGACAAAATCAAGACATTGGGATATGGATATCTTTCTTTAAAATGGGATATGGAAATCTTTGTTTATAATGCGATATGGAAATGGATATCTTTGTTTATAATGCTATATAGATATGGATATTTTTGTTTATAATGCAATGTGAATGTGGATATGGATATCTTTGTTTAGAATGCGATATGGATATCTTTGTTTATAATGCGATGTGAATGTGGATATCTTTGTTTAGAATGATATATGGATATGGATGTCTTTGTTTATAATGTGATATGGATATGGATATCTTTGTTTATAATGTGATATGGATATCTTTGTTTATAATGCGATATGAATGTGGATATCTTTGTTTAGAATGATATATGGATATGGATATCTTTGTTTATAATGCGATATGAATGTGGATATCTTTGTTTAGAATGATATATGGATATGGATATCTTTATTACCTAAGCCACTGAAGGTGAAGGGAGGTTATGTTTTCAACCCTTTCTGTCTGTTTGTTTGCAGGATATCTCAAAATAGTGGGGTAACTTAGCATAACAATTGTGCATTTTGTGAGGAAAGCACCAAATTTGGCACACTTGTAGCCAATCATATTATGAACAGATTTGGATATGGGCCATCTCAAATTCAGCCGCTGATGGCTGTGGCAGCCATTTTCCACTGCCATCAAAAATTTGAGATGGCCCAATACCAAATCTGTTCATAATATGATTGGCTACAAAGTGTGCCAAATTTGGTGCTTTCCTCACAAAATGCACAATTGTTATGCTATATTTAGCTAAGTTGCCCCACCAAAAGGTTGTTGACGGATTTGGATGAAATTTTGTGGACAGGTTCGGTGCATGACAGGGATGAACTGGTTAGATTTTGGTGAAGATCTTCATCCGGCTACTGTAATTTTTTGAATGATTCTTCACCATTCAGAGATTGGGCCAAAACGATATAGAGCAGGATATCTCAAAAAGTTTTGGATGGATTCGGACAAATCTTGTTGGACACGTTGGGTGTGTGACAAGAAATAATTGATTCAATTTTGGTGAAGATCCGGATCCGGAACTGATAATTTTTTAAGTGATTCTTCACCTTTGAGAGATAGCGCTAAACCGATATATAGCACGATATCTCAAAATCTTGTGGATGGATCCTGATTAAATTTTGTGGACACGTTGGGTGTGTGACAAGGACGAATGGATTCAATTTTGATGAAGATCTGAATCCGGATCTGGATATGAGAATTATTTAATTTAAAAATAATTCTTCACCATTGAGAGATGGAGCCAAAAAACGACATATAGCATGATATTTCAAAATTGTATTGGGCCAGATATGTTCTCGTGAATCAAGCATTGCATGGTGGAGGTATGTGCTCTACCGAGTACCCTTCTAGTTTATAATGGGATATGAATATCTTTGTTTTCATTATAAATCCATGTCTACATATTTACTTCATGTTTTGAATATGAGATCATGTTGCAGTTGGTAATCTTTCTCTCCATAAGATTAAAATATGCTGATGTAGTGGGTTTGAGGAATGCGATAGGGAGGCGGAGCTGTTAAGGAAGGAAACCAGGAGAGAAAAAAAAAAAAAGCAAATGGTTCCTTGGTTGGATCTGAATTGCAAATTCACTGTTTTATGCAAAGGGATAGGAACTTGTGGTCACATAATGCCATGGAAGGTGTGCGTACATGCGCGTGCAGTAGAAAACATGACCCAACAGAAAGACGCCTGCGATTCAAAAGGGTCATGGTGCTACTTCAGAAAGTGAACTGCTGCATGTGTCACAGTTACTGGATATATTTTACAGTAGCATGAAATAAAAACAACATTTTCCATGAAAGATCAAGATATTAAATGCACTCAAGAAATAATATGTGAATTTCAGAAGGAAATCGCAAAACTATTTAATACCTAACGGGAAGACAATGTTCCCACACAAATTGTCGCAAAATCAACATCTGTATAAGGTATGCCTCCGCAAAGAAATATCTTAGCTTCTCAGAATGCACAAGGAGAACATTGAAATGTAAATAAAATAATGGTTATGATGATAGGTGTTCAAATGTCTGGTTTTTAGCTTTCCTGGCACCTCCACTCTTTCTGCCTTCCGGCAGGCATTGTCATTATGTGCTTTTGGGAAGATCCAACTCTCTGGGATCACCATTTAATACAGCCCTGCAGTGACATCACAATGTTTTACCATCTTATGAGTCCACTGGAACATGATGATCAATCTATCCTTTCATTAAGATATGCAGGCAAATCCTCCAATTTACTTCTGCAAATCTCGAGCAGATGTAAAGTCTTGGGAGTAACATGGTCCTATCTTTAGCAACAACCTGTCTTCAAAAGACCATGTATCTAGCACAGGGAATCAGGCCAGGAGTTTGCAATTTGTTCAGGCTGCCTGGAATAACTCGCTTACTCTTCGCGAAGCACACCATGGGGTCTTTAACGTCCACCAACTAATTTGGACAGCCGGGACACACGTTTAATGTCCATCTGAGGGACAGCACAAACGTTGATGCCTCGCCCTACCTACTGTATGTGACACCAGGATGACAGTTTGGAGCTGGGCCGAGATTCAAACCCAGGCTGGACAGCTCAGAGGTGAATGTGCATACCTCAAGGTCGAAACCATCCTTCCAGCACAGGGATCGCTCACTGCTTTTGAATATTCTTAGATCCAAGCCATCTTATTAGCTCATAATGGCATACAAGGTATTCATTTGAAGTTCCATGAAGTATTTTTGCTAATACAACGGGTGCTGCTGTGGAGTATGTGTCTCAATCCCTCATTGTCATCTTTTAGCAGGAAGCTGAGGCCACGGTGGCCTCAAGGTCTTCAATATTTTTGTTATGGTCAGTCCTCCTGATCTTTCTGCCATCCTGCTAAGATCTTGGAGTTAGAGTTCAGCATTATCCGATGTATTTAGTATGCAGAATCGAGACATATAATTTGGTTTAATGATGTTAGCTGCAAGAAAGGTTTGGGGGTGGGAGAGAAGGAATTATGTAAGGGTCTTGTTAGTTCTAGAGATCCAGCACAAAGAAACCACATATTTGTGGCCAGATTGGAACTTCCTGTTGTCTGGCGCAAATTGGGCTGACCTGGATCGGATATTTCACGCTGAAACTCCAAAACAGAGCATTGCAGGGGTAGAGTATATGGATTACAATCGATCCTAGAACCAGTGCAGGCTCACTCATTGACACACAGAATATTTCAGGAATAGGTGTGGCTCAGGGGAAACGAATGGACAATACCTGAGGACAGCGGTTCTTAATTTTATTTTTGTCTGGGTGACTCTTTTCAAAATTTGCAATCTCAATTAGAAATAGATTTTTTTGTAATTCAGCATTCTATTTAAATGCAAAATTTATAACGCTATTTCATTGCTGAACGAAGCTACGTATGTATGATGTAACTTATTTTAGTGCCTTCGTCAACATGATATACGGTAGATTGCAGTAGATAATCTCTAACTTGGACGCAATCCACATTCAAGGTGTAAAATCAACTTGTGGTTAAATCGAACATTAACATGTTATGTTAATGTTTGTTGAACTGTGTTTAAGGCCACCCTGGTCATTATATGATGTTCTCCAAGATGCAGTTTCTCCATTGTACTGCGACTCTTTGAAGATGGCAAGTCTGCATTAGTGGGGCAGATAGAACAGCATTTTTGAGAGGAATCGTTCAAATGATGATACAAGCATCAAATTTGGCACATTTGTTCTCCAGGGGATTCTAATCAAATCTGCCCGATTGGCCATTTGAAAAAAAACAAAACTTTAAAAGAGTCAAATCACGAATCGATGTTGGATGCCGGCTGAGATTGGTGAATGTTTCAGAAACATCATCAAAGACGTTCCAAGTCTGCCATGCAGTTTTCTTCCCTTTACCGTGAAAGGCAGACACGACGTCACATCCAGTGAACGCATGGAAGTATGGGATCCCTCGAGCTTTCTCAGGCCCTATTGCAGAAACTACCTCATGGACTGGAATCCATCGCGCCTTGGCTCCTTGGCCAAAGGCAATCCACATGTTCTCATGACCTAGTTCCTGTAAGGATGGCAGTACAGATATTGCTATGACTAGTACTTCCGTGTCATTAGCCTTAATGATAATGGACTTGCTACCATTCGTCGTTGCATCCCTGGCGTGTACAAATATTCGAGTGTCAGCTTCTTCATGACAACATGGAGACACAGCATCCAGTGACTTCCTTGTGTTGCTAATGGCATCTTCTCCTTTTGTGACAATGACTGTGCTTCACACATCTTTTCCGCAAGGAAGTGAAAAACAGCTCAGTCTTGTTGCTGTCATCTCGAAGAAAACTTCTCCAGTTACTTGGGGTCTTACTGGTTCCTTGCCTCGGACTTCAGACTTGACTTCTTGTACACATCAAACACTATGTTCCCCCTCTCGTACCTGGCACCATAGGATTCCACCTTTGGGATGATGTCTTCTTTAGCATAGTATCATAATATCTTTGAAGTGCGTGGAGGTAGGGCATTGATAAGTGCTGAGCCATCAATGATGACTGCATCTCCCCTTGGTTCTCTGTCTGGATGTTCACTTGTGCTTCAAGAATTTCAGCCAGCTGTGACTTCAAATTTTTCAAAATTTGGATTTTCAAATGGCCAATCGGGCAGATTTGATCAGAAAGCCCTGCAGAACCGAAATGCCAAATTTGATGCTTGTATCATAATTTGCACGATTTTTCTACTATCTACTACACTACATCCCATGTGTAGGCAGCAAAGGCTCACCAGAAACGGACAACTCATGATATTTCATTGAAGGAACCATGAGCTGAAATTAGCCGCTAACTTTTGCCTGATCACACTGGTTCAGAACCTTACAGACTATCCAGTTTGATTATAAAAAGAAGGTAAGTAACATAAAGGAGCAACCAATGCCATTCTCTGCTGTGTGTAGAGATTTGAGTAAAACTATATTCTCTTTATGATTACTTATTCCATTGATTGAAGCGAAGAGTTTATAAAGTGAATGTTTGGGTATAACCATATAATGCGTGGCGAGTTTGAATGAGTTGAATCATTCCCATGTTATACGTTTGGATGCATAATGTTATTAGGTGGAAATTGCAATTGTAAATATGTGTGCAATACAATATATTGGTTTCGTTTTGTAAGCATTCTGACTTTTATTTTCATCTGTGCACATCCAGGGTGAGAGTTTAAACTAAATTAATGATCAAAATTACAAGGGTGCAATAGCTCAGCTCATCTTTGAAAATGCATAACGGTGAAAAAGGTCTTTTGAACCAATGGGGTGATGGCATCTCATTTCTAAGAGTAAGCCGATTGTACCATTGGGATTGTGCCAAGAGCACAGCTAACCCCACCAGGTCCAACATGTTGATTGTTATTCTGTTCATATGTACACCTTTATATCGTCTTTCACTCACCTCCACTCTTTCCTCCATTTTCCATCATCATGTAGAATTTCTGTCTTCTCATACTCATCTCTTCCAAATCATTTAACAAGACAACCCACACCATTTCATGTTGTCTCCCGTTCCTACCCATAAACCCCTCATTTCCCTTTGTGTCTCTCTGCAACTTTATCCATCAACCCCCTCACCCCCTTTTTCTTGTATATGTATGTCATCTGCATTTCCTTCACCACTTCATCTTCCGTTTGGTGACATTTTACCTTCCATTATTCAGTTCTTCCACACTATGACCTCAGCGAATGGAGACTACTACCATCTCTTTTGACAGCTCTAATTATTCCCACCTCGTGGGGTTGGCCGGGGAAAGCTTTTGACACGTTTCATAAACAAGGCGTGACAGTCATGTGTAATTTGTTCAGGGTACAGGTGATAACTCACCTCCATTTAGCAAGAACACTGTGTGATCTTTAACATCCACCAATTAATTCTAGCAGACAGGATACCCAACTTAATGTTCATCCGAGTGATGAAGTACTTTGTGATGCAACGCCATGCCTGCCAAACACAGCAATCCCACACTCGATAACTAGTTACTATCTCCGAACCATCCTCTTCAACAGCACTTTATGTGATTACCTTGCTCATGCAAGCAACCTGTAAAAGAGTGGTGAAAAGAAAAGTAACTACAAGTTCATTTTGGCACCACTATGGATGCCCTATATATTTTTACAAGTTCTTCCATTATTCTTGAACAATGTAGTGAGAGACAGAGAGAGGGACAGACACAGAGGGTACAATATGCAATGGAAAATAGTAGACATTGACAATTATCAGACATCTTGTAAATATCAACGAATCTCTTTTTTTGCAATGCAACATATGGTTATAAAAGTAAATGCACACAGTGTTGTTTCGAAGTAAGCGTTTGGCTTTAGGTTTACATCAAACTGTGAATGTAGTTGTATTTCCTTTGCATAGAAAGGCTCAATAACATTTTCGGGTGCTGATAATGTTGAATTTAAGATAAAATCTGTCCTAGTTACAGGTAATATAATTTATTAAAAACACATTCTGAAAATGTAAAAAATAATTTGCTAAACACACACATGCATATTATTAGTATTCTACTGAATGCCAGGAAAGCTGAATAAGCACATCTTCTTTTATTGATGTCTGCTCATGATGCTTTCTCTCAGTAATAGTGATAGTGGGGCAGAGAGTACGGAAACCTCACGATAGGGAGGAGCAACATCGGCTTGCTTGGGACAGCTGTTGTGGAGGGGTAAAAGAGAGAGGACACAGGAAAGATGATCACAGGAACACCCTTAATTGCACAAATCAATTTTACAGGACGACTTCTTCAAAACACAGTTAAATACAGTTGCAACTTGAATGTCTCCTTGGGTAATAGGAATCCATGGCTGATTGAAAGAAAAATAAACCAATGTCACCCTTTGGGTGACCCGTACGTATCTTGCCAAAAGGTGACCACGTGTGATTTCTTTAAGGTCACACTGAGGTGAACAGAGCTGCTATCCACCAGGGCGGGACTCCTTGAGGAATATTGCCTACGAGAGATTCCGATGAGAATCGTTCTACAGAGTAACCATGAAAAATATGCGTTTCCTCATAACGTCAATGTCTCAAGCTTGACATATCTAGAAAGCACTCATCGAGGTACTACACGATATGGTTCCTAAAACTTGAAAATTTGACCTTGGGGTCAAATTGTTTGACTAGGTGCTAACCATGAAGGTCAAGGCCAATCGCCACCAAAAATTAATCAGCTGAGCGCCAGACCCTGAAATATATTCCCATGAAGTTTGAAGACGATCCGATCAAAATTACTCAAAAAAATAAGGGTTTTGTCGATTACCCTGATTTGCGAAATGACCTTGACCTTCAAATTTTATGTGCTGAAAGGGACCTCCATAGGCCTCTGATATGCGGTTACAAAATTTCCAATGAAAACTGTGCTCTGCAGAATTTTTTTTTCGTGATTCAGACAAACAAAAAAAAACATACAGACTGACTAACATATCTTGCAAAAACTTCGTTTTGGCAAGATAAAAAAAACATTCATGAAAACATCAAAAAACTGAAGTTTTTACACTGCACACACGGAGCGAAAAGCGGGGTTAAGCAATTGGTTCATAACCGTCCGTCCGTCTGTCTGTCGAGAAATGTCAGTTTATGATCGAGGAACAATTTATTCAAATTGAATGTTATATTTTGAACATGAACGTAACATGTATCGGAAAACAAACCTGCCATTTAGCAGTACTTTGTCTCTGAATTCATCCCTATCACACATGCACAGAAAGGAGTGAGATAAAAATATTTTTTTTACTCTGCTTGCCTGGAAGTTAAACAAAATTGAAAATCATTCCAAACAGTAAACTTACTGTTTTTAGGGATGTCATTAAGGACACATAAATAGTCAGTCACGAATAACTCATGTAACGTGTTATATAGGGTGGTGTAATCGACACTGCATCAACAGCAGTAAATTCTGCAATTAATTAATACGACTTTTACAATCTTTATTTTATTTAAATTGCATTATGTGCTTCAACACTGCAGAACACAAATTGCCTTCTTTTCACTTCCAAGGAGCTGCAGTATTTTTGTGTGAGATTGCTTTTCTTGCACTAAACTTTGGAATTTTTTTTTTCATGATCTTTAAAATCATTATTTTATTTAAATTGAAATATAAACTTGAACACTGTGTGTGCTAACGTGTTCTATGAACTCTAGTTTAGATATGCAATATCATCAGCGTTGTCAATAAAAATGTTATTTGGAACATACTGTTGTGGAAATGGCCCTTGGTAGGCTACTAAATATAGGATTAGCTCAGATCCCCCATTAAATGCATGTTTAGCCAGGCTGTTCGGTAAATGGACGTTACATGTGTGTTGGGAGGTGTCACAGGCTGTTATTTGTTTGTGCAGTGGTGGTGGATCGAGAGCTTCCTCTTTTTCCTTCCTCTCTCTGGACAATAGTCCCCGCCCAGGGCTGAGAGGGGGAGTAGCCAAAAAGAGGAAGTGAAACTAAGGGGAGGAGCCAGTGGCTTCAAAGCGAGCGAATGAAGGAGAGACAGTGGTGATTCTGCCGGGAGAGAAACTGGACCTGGGCGTGCCGGGTCTGCCTTCTATGGCCTGGAGAAGCGAGCCAGGGCTGAAGGAAAGGCAGGGAAAGGACTGCAGGAGGTCTGTCTGTCCTCGGCTGGATGAGAGACGAATGGTGGCAGCCGTGATCTGCTGTGTAGGGGACAGCTGTGTCTGTCTGCGATCTGCTTCGTAAAGGAGGCCTGGACTTGTA
>CM068955.1:171237739-171250549 GCA_035128595.1 Eptatretus atami
TGCCAAAGTTGGAGAGACAATCCAAAACAGACTCACAGCTGTAATTGCTGTCAAAGGTGCTTCACCAAGTATTAACTCGGGGTGGACACTTATCTAATCAACATATTTCTAGCTTTTGTATTTTAATTAATTTTCTGAAATTTATAGAATTTGTTTTTCACTTGAAGTTGTGGGTTACGATGTTGTAAACAAAGGTGGAAAAAGTCTGATTTAATGCGCAATTTAATTCCAGGCTATAAGCAACAAAAGGTTGAAAAATTTTGAAAGGTGGTGTAGACTATACGTGTATAAACTCTAGGCACTATACGTGTATAAATGAAATGCGGCGAGCGTTGACGAGCACTCCCCCGATCTCCAATGACGTAAAGTCCTGCACATGCGCAAACCAAAGCATCGCCTCCGACCCGAAGGCTTCAGCCTGGTGACTCATATCAAACATACAGAGATTTTATGGTTACAATTTGGTTAAACAACAAACGGAGCCACCTATCTGATTTCAGGCTTATTTCCCCTCATCAGGATGGCAAATACCGCATAATGGTTGGAAACACATTTAAGTAATGAAATGGCTGCCAGTAGGCCATCTTGGACTTGATGTCGAAAAAAAATGACGTGCATATGTTTCATTCATTCATTCATAATTATCGCTGTGCCAAGTTTGAACAAGATCGTGAATGCATTCCGAGAAATGGTTGAGATGTGTTCAACATTGGATTTTTGCAACTAAAATGCCCCCAGTCGGCCATCTTTGATAGAATTGCCGAAACAAAATTATGTGCATATGTACACCATCATGTGTTGTCTTTGTGCTAAGTTGAAAACAAAATCGCGTTTATACATGTCGCGAGATATGGCTGCGGTATGAACATACAGACGGAGATGGGACGCAGCGACGTCCATAAGCCCTCTTTGGAACTAAGTCCACATCGCGGGCTCAAAAATATACACATTCATTTAAATAAGTTGGTTTCTCGATCCATTAAACTGACAACGGATGGACCACTGAACAATTGCTTCAAGGGGAACCCAAACTCAAAATTGTTTTTTTCTGCAAATACCATTGAAAATCCATTAATTCATGGATCTAATTTGAGGGAAGATTTTTTTATTTTTTATTTTGCCCAATCACATCGTGCCGAAAAAAAGACCCTAAAGTGGTCGATTTCTCGATTTTCACAATGTTCACACTTTGACCACCTTGTCCAAATGCGTGGCTTCAATAGAGAAACAGTTGTATTTCGAGCTCGGATGTCAGGATACGCAATCCCCGTCATTCGCACTCTGAAGCCACTCAGAATGTTAAGACTGATCAGTGGGATTTTAAAAGAAATTAATTGGAAGATAAAAATTAGTGCATGGAATTCTTTTGGGGTAAATTGTGAGCGTATAGTTCGAGCCTTATGCGTAGCAATTCAGAACAAATATGGCGACAAGGAAAGTGTTTGGTGAGATGAAACGACCGGTCACATGTTCACTTACAAAATCATAGGTTGTTTTTCTGTTCAATGACGATTTTCAACCGGGATTTTCATTGACACTTGATAAATCGGTTCTATTATCCAGCAAAAATACAGCACGGACCACAGCACAACACAGCAGCAAGACACAATACGCGACAGGGCATGACACAGCATGGGGCCATGGGCATGGGTACGACTACGCATTGACACGGCCACGACATGGCATGGCATGACACATTACAGACACACACGGACATGGCACAACACCTGGACAAGCACGATCACGACATGGCACATAGCTTACAGACACGACACCAGCATGTACACGGCACGACACAAGCATGACGACACCAACGGCACAGCTCGGGACAACTACGGACAGAATGGGTGACAAATGCTTGCTCCCCAGCGTCATAGGCTGACCAAGCGTGTTTTGAATGCTATGGGGTCGTCCCAATTTCATACTTTCCCGGGACGCCATTTGTGTTTCGTGTCATGCGGTTGTTGAGTCACTGCGTCCAGTGGAGGGGGAGTGGTGCTAAGGGGAGGGGTGCGTATTGTGGGGGGTATTGCTGCGGATGGGAGGGTGTGGGATGGTGGTGCGGTATTGTGGAGGTTGATGGGTTGATAGGGGATTGCTGGAGGATAGTGGGGGGGGGGTCTGGGATGGTGGTTCCGGTAATTGGGAAGTGCATTGTTAATGGGGATTATGGAGCGGGGGAGGGCTGGAAGGGCGGCGATGATTTAGTGGGTATTGGGGAGGTAATAGGCTTGATGGGGGAGTGTGGCGGATGGTGGAGGCGGGTGTCAGATCGGTGTGGGTATTGTGGGGGTGTATGAGTTGTGAAGGATGCGTGGAGGGGGCAAGCGGGACCTTAAACATTTTAGCTCTTTCTCGTCAAATCTTCTCGGAGGGCGTTAGATGATGATACACACAAAAATTTCTCTCCACTATTAAATATGATCGGTGGTTCATTTGATTGAAGCAAAATTTGTGTTGATAATAGATAATTGATTTCAGGTGCTCTTGTAGTAACCTGCCGGGCAATGGGGCCCAACCAAGGGTTGGTTGGGATTCACATGCTTCAATTGCCCGTGTCGATGTCTGGTAGCTGGGAAGAGCATGACATCGTTCAGTTAAAAACGACGGCTGTTCTTCTGCTTAATAGTGGGAGATGGATCCTCTCTCAGTCTGTCAGATTAGATCACCAAGATCTAGACATCTCTGTATGTTTCATGACAGTCTCCTATAAAATGTCCAAGCACAAAAGTGAATATTTTGAGGCCCGTTCACACGCGTGTATTCGGACAAACCTCGTCCAATTTCTGGCAAATTTGGGGTCTTTCGGCCATTGGTGCAGCCATGAAACCCATCTTGGTTGTATCACTGCTAAGCCCAAGGATGCATCGACTCAGCATATTTGTGGAAAATTCGAAATTATTTGCCGTTTGAGCTAAAATCATACGCGATCATAACCCGGACACAGTTACGCAATCTGGCGCGGTCGCTTCCAGATCTGACGTCATGGCTTAAGCATAAAAATAGTTGTTATTAGCTATTTACAAGTCAGTTGTGAATGTTTGGCATGTAGATTCAAAGGCATTTATCAGTAATCTTCATTTGGATATCATAGCTAAGCACTATAAGTATCCCTTCCACTCCATTAATCAAGGCGTTTGCCACTTTTTCATTTTGGAAAGACACATCATGTATCAAGCATTTCTGCTCGTCTGCTGATCCAAATTGCAATTTAACACTCAATTGTTACCACCTCCACCTGTAGGGGACGGAAGTTATTTTTCACCGCTGTTTGTTACTATGCGAAAATCGAAGATTTTTTTCCCACGTATGTTTGGTTGGTCTTGTGCGTTTCCGTCTGTCCTGTGTTCTGTATGATTTATGCCTACAGGTCACAATTTTAAACCGATCTTCCACCACATTGGCAGAGTTCAATCATAAGCAAGAAGCCCGATTGTTTTTGAGTACCAAAAGGGTCAACCAACAACTGTACATTCTAAAATCCTTAATTTTAAATCCGATTGACTTGAAATTTTAACAGGATTTGCACATCAGAGTCAACGACTTCAAACCACCAATTAATTTTGAGCGTCAACACTAGGCGAAATGTCGAATAAGGCCGCTTTTCTAAATTGTAAGTTTTCACCCATCTACTGAAATTTTGAAGATAGAACTTTGCATATTTGATACATGAATTCAACACTAATTATGCTATCTTCTCTTGTGCTCACAGCTGTAATTGCTGTCAAAGGTGCTTCCACCAAGTATTAACTCAGGGGGGTGGACACTTATCTAATCAACATATTCTAGTTTTGTATTTTTAATTAATTTTCTGAAATTTATAGAATTTGTTTTTCACTTGAAGTTTGTGGGTTACGATGTGTAAAACAAAGGTGGAAAAAGTTCTGATTTAATGCAATTTAATTCCAGGCTATAAGGCAACAAAAGGTGAAAAATTGAAAGGTGGTGTAGACTTACTCTAGGCACTATACGTGTATAAATTGAAATGCTGGAGCGTGACGAGCACTCCCCCGATCTCCAATGGACGTAAAGTCCTGCACATGCGCAAACAAAGCACGCCTCCGACCCGAAGCTTCAGCCTGGTGACTCATATCAAACATACAGAGATTTTATGGTTACAATTGGTTAAACAACCAAACGGAGCCACCTATCTGGATTTCGGGCTTATTTCCCCTCATCAGGATGGCATACCGCATAATGGTTGGAAACACATTTAAGTAATGAAATGGCTGCCAGTAGGCCATCTTGGACTTGATGTCGAAAAAAAATGACGTGCATATGTTCATTATCATTCATAATTATCTGTGTGCCAAGTTTGAACAAGATCGGTGAATGCATGTCCGAGAAATGGTTGAGGATGTGTTCAACATTGGATTTTTGCAACTAAAATGCCCCCCAGTCGGCCATCTTTGATAGAATTGCGAAACAAAATTATGTGCATATGTACACCATCATGTGTTGTCTTTGTGCTAAGTTTGAACAAAATCGGTTTATACATGTCCGAGATATGGCTGCGGATGAACATACAGACGGATGGACGCACGGACGGTCCATAAGCCCCCATTTCGGACTAAGTCCAATGCGGGCTAAAAATATAACATTCATTTTAAATAAGTTGGTTCTCGATCATAAACTGATCAGACGGATGGACATGAACCAATTGCTTCAAGGGGAACCCAAACTCAAATTGTTTTTCTTCTGAAAACCATTGAAAATCATTAATCATGGTCTAATTTGAAGGGAAGATTTTTTTATTTTTTTTTGCCAATCACATCGTGCCGAAAAAAAGCCCTAAAGTGTCGATTTCTGATTTTCACCAATGATGTCACACTTTGAACCCACCTTGATCCAAATGGTGGCTTACATAGAGAAACAGTGTATTTCGAGCTCGGATTCAGATACTGATTCCACCGTCATTCGCAACTCTGAAGCCACTCAGAATGTTGAAACTGATCAGTGGGATTTTAAAGAAATTATTGGAGATAAAAATTAGTGATGGAAACGCTTTTGGGGTAATTGTGGAGCTGTATAGTTTCGAGCCTTATGCGAGCAATTCAGAAAAATATGGCGACAATGGAAGTGTTGGTGAAGATGAAAACGCCGGTCACATGTTCACTACAAATTAGTAGGTTTTGTTTTTCTGTTCAATTGACGATTTACAAGGGATTTTCATTGAATTGATAAATCGGTTCTATTATTCCAGCAAAAATACAGCACGGACACAGCACAACACAGCAGCAAGAACACAATACGGACAGGGCATGACACAGCATGGGCATGGGTACGGACTAACGCATGACACGCACGACATGCATGGCATGACACCTTACAGACACAACACGGACATGGCACAACACTGGACAAGCACGATCACGACATGGCACATAGTACAGACACGACACAGCATGTACACGGCACGACACAGCATGGACACCAAGGCACAGCTCGGACAACTACGGACAGAATGGGGTGACAAATGCTTTGTCCCAGCGTCATAGGCTGACCAAGTGTTTTGAATGTTATGGGGTCGTCCCAATTTCATACTTTCCGGGACGCCATTTGTGTTTGTGTCATGCCGTGTTGAAGTCCTGGTCCAGTGGAGGGGGGAGTGGTGCTAAGGGGAGGGTGCGTATTGTGGGGGGATGGTGGATGGGAGGTGTGGGATGGTGGTGGGTATTGTGGAGGTGATGGTTGATGGGGATTGTTGGGGGATAGTGGGGGGGGGTCTGGATGGTGGTTGGTATTGGGAAGTGATTGTTAATAGGGGATTATGGAGGGGGGAGGGCCTGGAAGGGCGGGCGATGATAGTGGGTATTGGAGGTAATAGGTTGATGGGGGAGTGTGGGGATGGTGAGAGGGTGTCAGATGTGGTGGGTATTGGGGGGTGATGGTTGTGAAAGGATGGTGGAGGGGGCAAGCGGGACCTTAAACATTTTAGCTTTCTCGTGTAAATCTTCTCGGAGGGCGTTAGATGATGATACACACATAATTTCTCTCCACTATAAATAGACGGTGGTTCATTTGATTTGAAGAAATTTGTGTTGATAAAAGATAATTATTTTCAGGTGCTCTTGTAGTAACTGCCGGGCAATGGCAACAGGTGTTTGATTCACTGCTCAAATTGCCCGTGTCGATGTGCTGGTAGCTGGGAAGAGATGATGTTCCAGTGAAAAGCGACGGCTGTTTCTTCTGCTTAATAGTGGGGATGGGATCCTCTCTCAGTCGTGTCAGATAATCACAAGATCTAGACATCTCTGTTGTTTCATGACAGTTCTCTATAAAATGTTCCAAGCACAAAAGTGAATATTTTGAAGGCCCGTTCCACACGCGGGTATTTCGGACAAACCTCGTCCAATTTCTGGCAAATTTGGGGTCTTTCGGCCATTGGTGCAGCATGAAACCATCTTGGTTTGTATCACTGTAAGCACCAAGGATGTAAGCATCGACTCAGCATATTTGTGGAAAATCGAAAATTATTTGCCGTTTGAGTTAAATCATACCGCGACATAACCCGGACACAGTACGAATCTGGCGGTCGACTTCCAGATCTGACGTCATGGCTAAGCATAAAAATAGTTGTTATTAGCTATTTACAAGTCAGTTGTGAATGTTTGGCATGTAATTTCAGGCATATTATTCAGTAATCTTCATTGGATATCCATAGGCTAAGCACATATAAGTATCCCTTCACTCCCATGAATCAAGGCGTTTTGCACTTTTTTCATTTGGAAAGACACATCATGTAATCACAGCATTTCTTGCTCGTCTCTGATCCAAATTGCAATTTACACTCATTGTTACCACCGCCACCGTAGGTGGACGGAAGTTATGTTTTCACCGCTGTTTGTTACTTGCGAAAATCGAAGATTTTTTTTCCCAGTATGTTGGTTGGTCTTGTGCGTTATTCCGTCTGTCTTTGTTTGTTTGTTTGTATGTTAATCGCCTACAGGTCACAATTTTAAACCGATCTTCACCACATGGCAGAGTTAATCATAAGCAAGAAGCCGATTGTTTTTGAGTCCAAAAGGTCAACCAACAACTCTGTCACATTTCTAAAATCCTTAATTTTAATCCGATTGACTTGAAATTTTAACAGGATTTGCACATCAGGTCAACGACTTCAACCACCAATTAATTTTGAGGTCAACATAGGCGAAAATGTCGACATAGGCCGCTTTTCTAAAATTGTAAATTTTCATCCAATTGACTTGAAATTTGAAGAGGAGTTGCATATTTGATCATTGAATTCAACCACTAATTATTGTTGAGGTCAAATTTGTTTTATGGATTTCGCAAGTATTGTGCTACGCATGACATCTTTCTTGTTTGTTGGTCTGCCTGTGAGCAGGATATATCTCTAAAGGTTATGAACCGGTTCGGATGAAACTCGGTGAACAGGTTGGGTGTGTGACATGGATGAAATGATTAGATTTTGGTGTAGATCTGGATCTGGATACGACAACTCTTTAAATGATTCTTCACCATTGAGTGATAGGGCTAAAAACGATACATAGCACGATATCTCAAAACGTTGTGGAGGGATGATGACAATTAAAACTAGGTGGATGAGTTGGGTCGGTGACAAGAACAAGCCGATTAGATTTTGGTTAAGGTCAGAATGCAGATCCAGCCCATCAGTGGGATACAAAACGTAAATTATTCAGCCTGGTGGAGGTATGGGCTCCACTAAGTGGTGTTCTAGTTACTTTGTAGTTTCCCTGGTGGTCAACAATGCTGGAGGACTATAGCTAAACACCCTGTTAAATGTTAAACACATGGCATCCATTGGGTAAACTCATGTAAGACTCAGGCATACTATGAGTTTCTTCAAAATCTTTCCGAAATTGCTCGTCATGAAAGGAAAACGGGTTGGACCAAAAAATTATGTGATAGCATATTCCAAAACAACATAGCTTCAAATCACGATTAAACTTAAAAAAACTCACTACAAGGTGATCTCACAATTGATAATTGATCTTAGAGAACGTTATTGGTTTCTTCCTCAAAAAAAGATGGTGAACTAATGGACGTTTTTACGTGATAATGTTCATTCAATATTCCTCAGGATAAATTCCGGTATTAATTCACTGTGATTTGATGATGGCGCTTATAATGATGGATTAAGAAACAATAAATATTTTCATCAGCGCATACTCAACCCCCATGCGTTCATACAAATTCAACATAGCGAACCCTAAACATTGTGTCTTATCTCCCTGCTGTTCAGGACAAAACCTACACAGATAAATTTTAAGGATAACCGATTCAGATAATCGTATGATTTCTTTTAATGAGAAGTTATATACCATCAGAATTCACCTTCGTGAAGTTTTCCAATAAATAAATACGGATGATTGTGAGAAACACGAGTTGGGAAATATAAAATAATACAGGGGATGGGATGTACCTTTCCCCATACTACACGGTGAAGTATGTATCTTGGTAGAGGATACTAAAACCTAAGAGACAAAGGGGTTCGGACATCAATTTTGAGAGATGGATTAATATACTCTCATGGTACGGTTCAACCTATTTTAAACATAAACCTAATTTGGTTCAACCTGCTTCTGCTGTTAGGAAACGTTAGCAGGTGCTTTGTAACTACATAAAGATGCCCAAAAGGAATCTCTAAATTACAAGCAATTAAAGACAATTAAAAAGGGCAAAACTCAGTTGTTCCCCCCAGAACACAGAAAATAATTGTAATACTGGGTCAGGGTTTCAAAGTTTAACATCTTTATTTCTAAATAAATTACAGTATGGAAGCAATTGATAGTTATTATGATTTTGATGATCATATATCATCTCCTAAACTCCACTAAAAAAGAAGATTGCTTCAAGTTACAATGCAATAACCTGGAACAGACGTGGAATGCAAATGGCTACAATAAAGTTTTAAATAAATAATCAACAAACCCATTTGAATCTATCCGAAAGTGTTCTTGTTTGAAGTAATTTACATTCTCCTAAGGCTGGAATAACACAAACGCTACCACTCGGTAAAATATATTTTCTCTGGAAAATGTTTGATATAGTTTGCGTTGTGTACATTGGAACACAAAGAAGTTGAAGCGTTGATTATGTCTCTCTGTATTTGAAATGATGAAATTTACATTCATCATTCGGATAGAAGGAAAGGAGGGCTGTCGAGTTTATTTCCTGATATGTCCAACGGGCTAAACACAACTCCTTGATCATAATCAAAGAAGAATGTATAATGTGATACAAAAGCAGGTAATAGTTTTACTGTGGCAAGTTCTCTTTAAGTATATTGGATTTTGTCATGATAAACGTTTATATCGTCTTAAAATTAGATCTTCAACTCAAAGGAATGATAATGAAATCAGATTGCTTTTTGTGTTGTAGTGCTTTGGGCAGAATTTTAAATTTGTGAATGATGAAATGGTTGGTATATTTAGTGAATATACTCCTAACTTTAAACAGAAGAGATGTTGAACTAGAAGACTTAACTCACAAGAAACCACTCAGTTATCATACCCTCAAAAGAAGATTCAACACGTGAACTCAACCAAACCACTTACACATGGAATTGGGTGTTTCGAAGGAAAGCCACGATATCTGTGGATCATTTTTAAAAAGCCAGATGCGGGATACTGCGACTGATAAGAATAATGCATTGATGATAATGCTAAGTTGAACAACTTCGCTTCTCTAGAGGAAACACTTTTATCCACAGATACGATTGGAAATAATTAGCGAGGCAGGAGAAAAAAATGATTTTAGCTGAATGCAACAATTCTTATCAAAAGGTGTGTGAAAGCAAGGAAATAAAGAACATATTTGATATGACAGCATTTAAAATGTTGTTATACATCTATGCGTTTGACCTGAGTGCTCAAAAGAAACTTATAAAGTCTAATCGGTGATACTTCCCTAGACATTGAAGAGACGAGAGTAACGAAGTTGATCATCCATGTTTGCTTTTGGAAGAAACAGAATTGCAGATTAATACAGATATGGTTGTTGATATAGTCTCTCACTATTTTTTTTAAATAAATCGGTGGCAAATACCAACTGGTATATTGTAATAATCAGATCGTTTCAAAACTATCATCTGTGTTCAAAATCGAAAGCCTGTGTCACGAGTTAACGTGATACAATTCAGAGAAAAGGGACAGTAAGAATTGATTTTTGCTCTCACAAGAAACAGGTTAAAAATTCTTGAATGATACTTGGCTCACTTAAAATTAAAATGACAAAAAACCAATGTTGAAAAAAATATCAATAAGAGAGACAAGTGGAAGGATCTCCCTTTTTAATTCGCTTTATTTGCTGGTTTTAAGTTGCAGTTGGACATGAACGTGGTTATTTCAACAGCCGTCGAAAATGCCAACAAAGGAAGGCTCAACTCTCGGGTCAAAAGCAATGGAAAACATAACAAGACACGTTGGAGAAACAAATAGTGAAGCTTGGTAATTGTAGATTTGCTGAAAAAACTTGAAGTCTGCCTGATTTAAAGCGAGAATGTTAGTTGGAGATAGTCTTTCTTCTATCGCACAAGCAGTGACAAAATTAACAAAAGGGGTAATGCATATATCTTTCTAATAAATAAATTGAGCATTGATGAGAAGTGGTTTAAAGAATTCGGAAAGAATACAACATCAAATGCCAGTGCTTTGGGAATCAGTGTAGGAAAATGAGTTTCGCAAAATCTGATCATTAAATGCTCACCAGAAGCTCGGACACGACATGATGGAACTAGATTGCACGAGATACCGTGGAAAACCTTATCAATTTATTTGATTTCGAAAGCGAATATCTATTCACTTGCGAGCAAAAATTAGTCCTTTTAATCTTGAAGTGCCTGTTTGAAAGCCCATCTTCTACGATTGCAGAAGAAGAAGAAGAATCCGGACTTGAACTTCAACGTAGCAGTTCCTGCTGTTGTAGAATATATAAAAAATAGCACCATTGAAATCTAAAAAATCTATTTACTTGTTGCTGCTCTACTGCTACTACTACGACTACTAATCTGCATGCTCAATAAGTGGTGCAACGACCCCCTAACTTGACCCTTTGCACTTCGTTCCCTGGGACAGGGGGAGCACAGATTTACTTGGTTAGAAAGCTAATAATCGATTTACTTGAACAAATTTCGTGTATTTTATCATAAAGGATGTTTAAAAATCCTTCTTTCTTCGGGATTGAAGATAAAGAAGCGGGAATGAGAGCTTAATTCAGCGCTTCCAACGGTAATGTTTACTTGAAGACGCAGGAACCCTTTAGTTTGAGGGACACGGAAGGAGCGCCAAAATAATATATAGTAATACTTCTCGAAGGCAATATAAAATATATAAATGTACACGGAAGGAGCACACAAACAACACCACCACAGTCACACGATAGCAGCAGCAAAAAACAACTACCGGTATGTGTTATTAAAATCCATTTTTCACGAGTTTCACATAATTTACATCCTCGTTGAGATTCACAGATAGACTTGCAATATGCTTGTGAAATACAACATCCTCTCTTTTGATTAACTCACAGCGAAGCGACGGTAGCACCTAGTATCTATATTATTTTTTTTGTGATATAGTTTCCCTATACCAGTTCATTAGGAGACTATGTTTCACCGGAGGGGCTTTCCATTTGTCCATCTGTCCGTCTGTCCGTCTCACCGTGGTTTTCAGACTTTTTTCCTATACCTTTAACATATTCAACCTAAACTTGGTACATGGCTTTATGATGATAGGTTACACAACAAGTTAAGTTTCAGGTGTTTAGTCAATTTTTCACAGTTATGCCTTTTTGACTTGGAAATAGCATATTGGTAGGGACATGTATTGCAAAGCATTCTCACTCTTGTTTTAAATATTTTTTGCATTATAGTCCATTTCTAGCACTAGAAAGGGAGAGACTTGGGTAGCTGTCAAATAATAGATTTTTTCTCACATAAAATTCATTTCTGCACTTTAGTTCATCAATCAACACCTCCAGCTATCAGAGCAGGAAGAGAGCAATGTGCACTCACATTCAGGGCTTGCAATAAAATTTGATGTGCAACAAATCAGTTGTCAATATGTTAGTTTCTTGATTGTTTGCACATCAAAATCATTGTGTTATACATTTTAAGTCCTGTTAACACAAATAGATCCCGAGCGCAGATCAATTCAATATTTGTTTTAACTTGACTGGACCCAAACAAGACTATTTCCCATGGCTTTGCCTTCACATTTTAATTGAGAAATCAGGTCAATCACTGTGCACGATATTTAAAAAGTGTAGGAACTGAAAATACTTTAACAAAGGAATTGATAAAAAACCAGGTTGTTTTAAAATGCCAAAACTTATTGATATTGTCAGGTTACCCATTTATTAACAGATGGCTCATAATTATAAACTGGACTTTGTGTTTAGAATTTAGACCTCAAAACCTTCCACCATAATGATGAGAGATCATCTCAGTTAAATGAGGATGCAAAACAGTTATTTGGCGTTATTTGAAGAACAAAACTTACGTCGTCTTCAGATCAACACGTTGTAACATTGGTTCATGGCGATGGTTTTTCATAAATAATTGGCGATCAAAACATGAGATTTGAAATTCAAAATTTGAGGACTACACTCAGCTGCCAGTTTTTCTCATTGCTAGTATATTTACTGCAGATATGAAATGCCAAAATTGTCTGGAGTACATTGAAGAAGAGCAGCACAAATATGAGTAAAATGTTGCCAATTGAAGAAGACTTTCAGCCAGCAATTGATTGATCATGGCTGAGAGGATTATGAAGAAAAAAAGTGGACAGTACTTGGAGTTCGATGAAAAAGAATGCTTTGTTCAACTGG
>CM068955.1:171253192-171277230 GCA_035128595.1 Eptatretus atami
CAAAGGGATTGATAAAAACACAGGTTGTTTTAAGAATGCAAAACTTATTGATAATTGTCAGGTTACCCCATTTTTATTAACAGATGGCTCATAATTATAAACCTGGACTTTGTGTTTAGAATTTAGACCTCAAACCTTCCACCATAATGATTGAGAAGATCATCTCAGTTAAATGAGGATGCAAAACAGTACGTCCTTGGCGTTTATTTGAAGAACAAAACTTACGTCGTCTTCAGATCAACACGTGTAACATTGGTTCATGGCGATGGTTTTTCACGAAATAATTGGCGATCAAAACATGAGATTTTGAAATTCAAAATTTGAGGACTACACTCAGCTGCCAAGTTTTTCTATGTGCTAGTATATTTACTGCAGATATGAAATGCCAAAATTGCCTGGAGTACATTGAAGAAGAGCAGCACAATATGTAGTAAAATGTTGCCAATTGAAGAAGACTTTCTTTCAGCCAGCAATTGATTGATAATGGCTGATGAGGATTATGAAGAAGAAAAAGTGGACAGTACTTGTGAGTTCGATGAAAAATGAATGCTTTGTTCAAATGGTATGCCTGAGTCTTACATGAGTTTACCCAATGGATGCCATGTGTTTAACATTTAACAGGGTGTTTAGCTAATAGTCCTCTCCACATTGGTTGACCACCCCCAGGGAAACTACAAAGTAACTAAGAACACCACTTAGTGGAGCCCAATACCTGCCACCAGGCTGAATATTTTTACGTTTGTATCCCACATGATGGGCTGATCTGCATTCTGACCTTAACCAAAATCTAATCGGCGTTGTTCTTGTCCCACCGACCCAACTCATCCACCTAGTTTTAATTGTCATCAATCCCTCCACAACGTTGAGATATCGTGCTATGTATCGTTTTTAGCCCTATCACACTCAATGGGAAGAATCATTTAAAGAGTTGTCGTATCAGATCCAGATCTACCCAAATCTAAGTCATTCATCCATGTCACAAACACCCAACTTTGTCACCGAGTTTCATCCGAGACCGGTTCATAACTTTTAGAGATATATCTGCTCACAGGCCAGATCAACAAACAAGAAGATTCATGCGTAGCACAATACTTGCGAATCCATAAAACAAATTTGACCTCAACAATAAATTAGTGGTTGAATTCTAATGATCAAATATGCAACTCCTCTTCAATTTCAAGTCCAGATTTGGATGAAAAATTTACAATTTTAGAAAAAGCGGCCTATGTCGACATTTTCGCCTATGTTGACCTCAAAATTAATTGGTGGTTGAAGTCGTTTGCACTGAAATGGTGGCAAATCCTGTTAAAATTTCAAGTCAAATCACGGTTTTTAAAATTAAGGATTTTAGAAAATGTTGAAACAGAGTTGTTTGGGTTGACCTTTTGGACTCAAAAACAATCGCCTTCTTGTTATGATTTACTCTGCCATTGTGGTGAAGATCGGTTTAAAAATTGTGACCTGTAGGCGATTAACATCAGAACAAACAAACAGACAGACGGAAATAACGCACAAGACAACCAACATACTGGGAAAAAATCTCGATTTCGCATAACAAACAGCGGTGAAAACATAACTTCCGTCCAACCTACGGTGGCGTGTGGTAATGAAGTGTAAATTGAATTTGGATCAGAGAGAGCAAGAAATGCTCTGTGATTACATGATGTGTCTTTCCAAATGAAAAAAGTGCAAAACGCCTTGATTAATGGGAGTGAGGGATACTTATATGTGCTTAGCCTATGGATATCCAATGAAGATTACTGAATAATATCCTGAAATTACATGCAAAATCACCCAACTGACTTGTAAATAGCTAATAACAACTATTTTATGCTTAGCCATGACGCAGATCTGGAAGCCGACGCCAGATTCGTACTGTGTCCGGTTATGTCGCGGTATGATTTACTCAACGGCAAATAATTTTCCGATTTCCTCACAATATGCTGAGTCGATGCATCCTTGGGTCGCTTACAGTGATACACCAAGATGGTTTCACTGCTGCCAATGGCCGAAAGACCCCAAATTTGGCCAGAAAATTGGACGAGGTGTTGTCGCCGAATAACCCCGCGTGTGGAACGGGCCTTCAAATATTGCACTTTTGTGCTTGGAACAATTTTATAGAGACTGTCAATGAAAACAGAGATGTCTAGATCTGTGATTAATCTGGAACGACCTGAGAGAGGATCCCATCCCACTATTAGCAGGAAGAAACAGCCGTCGCTTTTAACTGGAACAGTCATCTCTCCCAGCTACCAAGCAATCGACACGGGCAATTTGAGCAGTGAATCAAACACTGTGCATTGGCCCGGTCAGTTACTACAAGACCGCACCTGAAAAAATAATTATCTTTTATCAAACACAAGTTTCTTCAAATCAAATGAACCACCACCCGTCTATTTAATAGTGAAGAAGAAATTATGTGTGTATCATCATCTACCCCTCCGAGAAGATTTGACCGAGAAAGCTAAAATGTTTTTAAGTCCCGCTGCCCTCCACCTCTTTCCACAACGCATCACCCCCACAATACCCCCAACCAATTCTGACACCCTCTCCACCATCTCCCCCACACTCCCCCATCAACCTATACTCCTACCACTATCACGCCCCCCCCTTTACGCAGCCCCTCTCTCCTAATCCCCATTAACAATCACTTCCACAATACCAACCACCAATCCCAGACCCCCCCCCTTATCCCCCAACAATCCCCCACAACCTCACCGCTCCACAATACCCCACCAGACCGATCCCACACCTCTCCATCCACCATCCCCCCACAATACGCACCCCATCAACCCCTTAGCACCACTCCCCACTCCACTGGACCAGGATTCAAAACCACGGCATGACACAAACACAATGGCGTCCGGGAAGTATGAAATGTGGAACGACCTCCATAAACATTCAAAACAAACTGGTCAGCCTATGACGCTGGGACAGAACATTAGTCAAAAAGCGCCATTCTGTCGCGTCCGTTGTCGAGTGTGCCTTGGTGTCCATGCTGTTCGTGCCCGTGTACATGCTGTGTCGTGTCTGTACTATGTGCCATGGTCGTGTATCGTGCTGTGTCGCATGTGTGTGCCATGTCCGTGTTGTGTCTGTAATGTGGTCATGGCCCATGCATGCTCGTGCCGTGTCAATGCGTAGTCCGTACCCAATGCCCATGCCATCGTGTCATGCCTGTCCGTATTGTGTTCTTGCTTCTGTGTTGTGCTGTGTCCCGTGGCTGTATTTTTTGCTGGAGATAATAAACCCTGATTTATCAATTCAATGAAAATCCCTTGTAAATCGTCCATTGAACAGAAAACTAAAAACCTACTAAATTGTAGTGAACATGTTGACAGGCGTTTTCATCTTCACCAACACTTCCATTGTCGCCATATTTTTTCTGAATTGCTCGCATAAGGCTTCGAAACTATACAGCTCCAACAAATTACCAACCAAAAGCGTTTCCATCACTAATTTTATCTCCAATTATTTCTTTAAAATCCCACTGAATCAGTTTCACATTTCTGAGTGCTTCAGAGTTGCGAATGACGTGGATCAGTATCTGAATCGAGCTCCGCAAATACACTGTTTCTCTATGTAAGCCCCACCTTTGGGATCAAGGTGGGTTACAAAGTGGTGACATCATTGGTGAAAAATCAGAAATCGACACTTTAGGGCTTTTTTTCGGAAAGATGTGATTTGGCAAAAAAAAATAAAAAAATCTTCCCTTCATTAGACCATGATTAATGATTTTCAATTTTTCAGAAGAAAAACATTTTGGAGTTTGGGTTCCCCTTGAAGCTATTGGGTTCATGTCCATCCCGTCTGATCAGTTTTAGATCGAGAACCAAACTTATTTAAAATGACATGTTTATATTTTTTGCCCGCATTGGACTTAGTCAAATGGGGGCTTATGGACCCGTCCGTGCGTCCATCGTCCTGTATGTTCATGTCCGCAGCCATATCTCGGACATGTAATAAACCGATTTTGTTCAAACTTAGCACAAAGACAACACATGAAAAAAAAAAAAAAAAATAAAAAAAATGGGGTTTGGGGGTTTTACAAAAAACATTAATGGCCCCCCCCAAAATAAAAATTTGTTTCGCAATTTCTATCAAGAATGGCCGACTGGAGGGGCAAATTTTAGTGCAAAAATCCAATGTTGAAACATCCTCAACCATTTCTCGGACATGAATCACCGATCTTAGTCAAACTTGGGCACAAGATAATTAATGAATGATAATGAACATATGCACGTCATTTTTCTTCGACATCAAGTCAAGATGGCCTACTGGCAAGCCATTTCATTACTTAATGTGTTTCCAACCAATTAAATGCGGTAAAGCATCCTGATGAGGGGAAATAAGCCCGAAATCCAGATAGGTGCTCCGTTTGGTGTTTAACCAATTTTGAACCATAAAATCTCTGTCATGTTTTGATATGAGTCACCAGGCTGAAGCCTTCGGTCGGAGGCGATGCTTTGGTTTGCGCATGTGCAGGACTTATACGTCCATTGGAGATCGGGGGAGGTGCTCGTCACGCTCACGCATTTCAATTTAATACACGTATAAAGTGCCTAGAGTTTATACACGTAATAGTCTACACAAACCTTTCAAAAATTTTTCAGCGCTTTTGTTGCCTTATAGCCTGAATTAAATTGCAATTTAAATCAGACTTTTTCCACTTTGTTTACACATCGTAACCCACAACTTCCAGTGAAAACAAATTCTATTAAATTCAGAAAATTAATTAAAAAATAAAACTAGAATATGTTGATTAGATAAGTGTCCACACCCCCTGAGTTAAACTTGGTGGAAGCAACCTTTGACACAAATTCAGCTGTGAGTCTGTTTGGATTGGTCTCTACTAACTTTGCACACCTTGATTGGGCAATATTTTGTCCCCATTCTTCTGCATCAAAACTGTTCAGCTCAGTCCAAGTTTGTGTGGAGTGCATTGATGGACAGCAATCTTCAAGTGATGCCCAGATTTTCCGATTGGATTTCGGTGCAGGGCTCTGACTGGGGCCACTCAAGGACATTATCTTCTTGTTCCTTTTACAGCCACTCCAGTGTAGCTTGGCTGTGTGCTTCGGGTCCAATTGTCATGCTGAAAGGGTTGAACTTCTGTCCCAATTTCAGCTTTCTTGCAAAGAGCAGCAACTTTTCCTCTTATTATTTTTTTTTCTTCCTGTAATTTTGCTCCATCCATTTTCCTCTACCCTGTCAAGTGCCCAACCCACGGCAAATACTACAGTGTAGTAACGGATGATAGATAGTGAGAGTTGTACTCTATATAACTTAAGTAAGTCACAGATACCGATATAGCAGTTAAATGAATGTTATTTTTGCTCTGGGCAATCACTTTGCTGAAAGAGAACATCCCAATAACATGATGCTGCCACCACCTTCCTTCACAAGTAGGGATGGTGTTCCTTTGGTGATGTGCTGTGTTGGGTTTGCGCCAACATAAGTTTTGCACTTTAAAGTAAAAAAAGTTCCATCTTAGTTTTCATCAGACAAACATTTTTTTCCACCGTGCTTCAAGAATCTCTGGAGTATTTTTTTTGCATACCTCAAATGGGACTCAAGTTGGGCTTTTTTAAAGTAATGCTTCCTTCTTGCACTAACCAATAAAGGCCAGACTTGTGGAGTGATGGGAATATTGTTGTTCACATGCACACCAGTACCAGTCTTTACCATAAAGGAAATGTAACTCTTTCAAAGTTGCCATTGCCTCTTGGTGGCCTCCTCTGATTGGTCTCCTCCTTTGCTTGGCATCATTTTGGGGGACGGCCTGATCTAGGCAGGGCCTTGGTGGTAACCATACACCTTCCACTTCTTAAGTGATTGCTGACTGTGCACCAAGGGATAAATCCAAGGTCCTTGGAAATATTTTTAATACGCCATCCCGCTGATCTGTGCCCTTTCCACAACTTGATCCCAGAGGTCTTTTAAAGTGACTTGGTTCTTCATGGTTGAGTCCTTTGCTGTGAAATGTATATCCAGCAGAGGAAACCTAACAGGAACAGCTGATTTTACTTTGAAAATAACCAGAATCACTACAATTAACAGCAGGTGGAGGCCAATTAACTTGGGTGTGTTATTTTGAAGGTGATTGGTTACATCTGAGCTAAATTTACAATTGCTTATTGTTAAGCGGGGGGGGGGGGGGGGTTTTGGTCACTTATCCAAAACGAGATATTCTATTTTGTATTTTGAATTAATTCTCTGAAACTTTGTAGAATTTGTTTTTCACTTCAAAGTTGGGTTACGATGTGTAATAAAGGTGGAAAAAAGGTCTGAATTCTTATTCACCAGACCTATAAGGCAACACAAAGGTGAAAATGATTGAAAAGGGGTGTAGACTTTCTATTGTGTGTGTGTGGTTGTGTGTGTGTGGTGTGTGTGTTGTGTGTGTGGTGTGTGTGTGTGTGTGTGTGTTGTGGTGGTGTGTGTGTGTGTGTGTTGTGTGTGTTGTGTGGTGTGTGTGCGTGTGTGTGTGTTGTGTGTGTGTGTGTGTATACAGGGTGGCCATAAAGTCTGGAACAACATGGCGAAATACCATACATTAAAAATGGTATATTTATATTACATTGCAATAATGATATGTTCAATGACATACATGAACAATGGTAAATGTGTTGTCCCTCATTAGAAATGCACAGCCTTTCCAATGCGCCTGTGCAAAATTGCAATGAACATGGTGCATTAATGGCAGCATTTCATCAATCCCTGCATGGTGCATCCTTGAACTGGGGTGGGCATTCCTTCATGAGGGGACAACAACCACCATTGAACATGTCATGTAATGTCAAGTGAACTATCATGTATTGCAATGTAATATAAATATACCATTTATAATGTATATTCGCCTTTGTTTCCGAGTTAATGGCCACCCTGTGTGTGTTGGTGTGTGTGTGTGTATATATATATATATATATGTATTATTATATATATATATATATATTATACTATATATAATATATATAATATATTATGTAATCAGATACAGAGAATAATTGGAGGTCCAAAGGGAAAATGGATAGGGAATGATTTACGGCGCATATCACAGTTTTTAAACCTTGAAAAATGATGTTTCTCTTTTAATTATATTCACCCGAGTAAAAAAACTTTGTAACTTTTTTCTGTCCACCTTCATGTGCAGATTGGCTGGACTTAGAGATCCTGGTGAGAAAGATGCATTGGATGTGGTGGCTTCTATCACACCTGTCAACAGAGAGATAATTAACACGTACAGCCCAGGTGAGGAAGTAGATCTGTACATTAAAGAGGTAAAAAGCTTGCTCGAAGGTGAAAATTAAGTGATCTACCCTCCCTGACCGAAGGTGAACGAGTTGTGGTTTTTTCACCACCTTCTGTCTGTTTGCTTGTCTGTTTGTTGGTGTCAGGATATCTCAAAGTTGTGGACGGACCTCCGCATAAAATTTGAGTGGACAGGTTAAGTGTGTGACAAGGACGAACTGATAAAGATTTCAAGTGAAGATCCGCATCCGGATCCCGAATACATGGAATTTTAAAGTGAATTCTTACCCAATTTGAGAGATGTGAAAACTAATATGTCTGCAACGATATCTCAAAAGTGTGGACAGTTTCGGATGAAACTTGGTTGGACCATTTGGGAGTTGTGACCAAGGACGAATTGGAATTCAATTTTTTTGTGAGAATCTGAATCAGATCCGGATTGATATTTTTTTTAAAAGTGATTCTTTCACCATTGAATAGAGAGAGAGAGAGGGGCAAAAAAACGAATCGAGTACAGTATAACATGATATTTCAAAAAAATGTAATGGCCGATATGTTCTGGTGGATCAGCGATTGCGTGGCGGAGGTCCGTGCCTCCGAAGTGCCCCTTCTAGTTGTGTCAAAGAATTTATACTGTAGGTACTCGGAAGGCAAATTATTTTCACGGGAAGCACAATGAAGTTCATCGTAAACAAAGGCAATCATTGTTAGGTTTTCCCGAGCTGGAATCTCTTTCTTCTTTGGGGTGATTATTGTTATTTTTCTTTCTCCCAAATTTTGGTCACTTCCGATTTCTCAAAAGTCTCGACCAGCTACCTGTAAACTTGAAACTTCACAGGATTGTTCCAAGTCCATACGTCTGATCATCGTGCATATCCTTCGATGAAATCTTCACTCCAGTCGAAAGGCTTTGTGCCATCTTGCATTTTTGGAATCTTTTCCATAGAATCTTCTCAGAACTGAATCTATCATGCAAAACTTCAGCAGTATCAATGGACTGAAGATTAAATTTGTTGAAGGGAATTAAGCTCTGTAAAATAAACACAGTAAAATTCGTCACTGAATCGTTGATTCGGTTAACCGTTGTTTTCGTCCTCATAACCTCGCTGATCTAAAAAGGGAACATAAATATCTTTTTACCATTGCGACATTTGTTGTTATGTTATTTTGCCAACGGCCACAGCAAACTACTTTTGTCGCGTAAACGTAGAGGTGTATGTAGTCGCTGAAGCCATTGTAACCATTTTTAACCAACACCATTTTTGGTGTTGTTGAGCGTTATCAATCCCTTAATGAAGTATCCACCGTCATTTAGTAGGGGTCACAATTCACCGGACCAAGCTGTGAACGTTTCTGTTTTACAAAGTTTTGTGCCGAGGATTCTTCCAGGAATCGTCTGAGCCAGGAACGGGTTCCATCTGGAGTTTGTTTGTAATGATATTCCCCAGGGATGGTTTTATTTAATGATCTTTGGTGAAGTCTTACGTCAACTTTCCGTGAAGTTCTTCGTGCATGCACTGGGACAACTTTGGGATTCGAGTAAAAAATGTTCAATGAGTGATAGTAGTCAGTCCAGTTTGTAAGAAAAGCGATAAATAACAATTAGTTTGAATGAAATTATGATTATGTTTATAATTTATTACAAGTGTTTTGATGGCTGAGATGAGCAGTTGAAAGGGGGAGAGTCACTTGGGCTGTCCATTAACTCCACCGCCACTCGCCCCTTTCACCCCACCTCACCTCCCACAAAGCACCTCCACACTCATCACTGGTGAGTGTTATCTATCTTAAATTTATATTTCTTTTTATTTTAGAAATCTATTTTTATTTTGAAATGGAATTTCATAAAGAATCACCCTATACATGTAGTATTCCAAACTTTTAATGTTTTTCTTTTTTTCAGAACGAGAAATGTTCTAAAAAGAACCTAAACTCCAATTTATACATTAATTGTTATGTTCGGAAAATTTGATTTTGCTTAACGTCACATATTTCGAAGAACGCAACTACACACGTGAGTGAGAACCAAGTGTATCCTGGCACAGGGCCAATCAATATTGACCATTTTTTTTTATGGAAGTTGTAGCGAAAAACTGGTGTATATGTACGTTTTTAGAGATTAATTCCATTGAATATGTGTGACACATCATCCATGAATCCTTTCTTACGCAGCAAGAATGGTTTTGCCAAAGCAACAAGGACACTAATCTCCAGAAGAAAATCTGCGTTTCATCCATTTTGTAGTTTTGGTCGGAGTTCAAAATGGCTATTGGAAAGTGGTCTCGTGGTCTTTCTTTCAAACTAAAAGGGGTTCCTGCTTGCAAGCTTTAGATAGTTTATAACAACTTCGTTATAGTCATTGTTTTTTGTCTTTCTGTTTTTTTACTTTGCCGGAATGAACATAACTTGGTAATGACAAATAATATTGTAGAAAGCGTAGTTCGAAAATATCAATGAGTGATGAGGAAATAAGATTTGTGGCACAGTTCTGTGTATGCACAAAACACAGCCAACGGACGCATTGGCTGGAGGCCATAACCAAGAAAATGCTGGCGTGGGTTGAGAACCAACCCCAATTACAACACGTAATGTAAACATAGCCATAAACCGAAAAATATGAAATCCATTGTGCAGGGAAAGTCGCGTGTTACAACATGAGTTACTATGACTACTACTACTACTAATCTGAAACAACTCGTTCACAACCACTTATCCACAATAATTAGGGGGTTGTTTGGCATGATTGCTCCTTTCCACTTGTTCTATCATTCCATCTACTCCTTAACCTTACAACAACTGTATGTTTTGCTACGTGATCGCATCCCCTCCAGGTCTTTTTCGTTAACTCTTGGCTCTTTTTCCCCCTCCAACTACTAACTTAAGTGAACTTTATTGAATATACTCCTCTTCTGCTCTTTCTCTCACCCAGCATAGCCAAACAAATTTGTCTTCTCTTTTTCTCGAACTCTTTCCTCGCCTACTACTACTAACCCCTTTGAGCAGCCTGCACCTGGAGTCTAAGCAATTATATATCTTTATCAGACTTCCTATCGTTTTTGTCCTTGCAGTCTTCTCTATCGCCCTTCCCAACGGCCATCTTACAGGGTGTGGCAATCTGCGGGGATTCGGAATAATTGTGCGGTCTCAAATGCATACATTGATATCTATAATTAACGTAATAAAACAATGTAGGGGTGCCGCTGGACCGGTCTTTTTTTATGTTGGAGCGACGAATTCAATAAAAAAATAAAACGAAACTCCATGCTGCCGCGCAAACCTCTGTGGGGATGCGTATTCCCTAAGTAAGCAGAGTGGGGTGGACATAAGAAAGAGGCTCAAAGGTAGTAGTAGTAGTACGAAGGAAGAGTTGAGAAAGAGAAGACAAATTTGTTTTGTATGTGGTGAGAAGAGAGAAGAGGAGTATATCAATAAGTCACTAGTTTAGTAGTTGAGGGGAAAAGACCAAGAGGTAGACCGAAAAGACCTGGAGGGATGCGATCAGTAGAAACATACAGTTGTTGTAGTTAATGGAGTGGAATGATAGAACAAGTGGAAAGGGGCAATCATCCAACAACCCCTAATATTGGATAATGGTTGTTAAACGAGTTGTTGTAGTATTAGTAGTAAGTAGTATAGATAGTACTCTGTTGTAACACGGGACTTTCCTGCACAATGGATTTCATTATTTTGGTTATGGAATGTTTACATACGTGGTTGTAATGGGGTTGGTTCTCAACCACGCCCAGCATTCTGGTATGCCTCCAGCCATGGTCCGTGCTGTGTTTGTTGCATACCACAGAACTGTGCACAAATCTTATTTCCTCATCAATCATTGATATTTTCGACACGCTTTCTACACATATTATTTGTCATACCAAGTTTATGTTCATTCCGGCAAAGTAAAAAAACAGAAAGACAAAAACCAATGATATAACGAAGTTGTTATAAACTATCTAAGCTTGCAAGCAGGAACCCCTTTAGTTGAAAGAAAGAACCACGAGACACTTTCCAATTAAGCATTTTGAAACCGACCAACTACAAATGGATGAAACGCAGATTTTCTTCTGGAATTAGTGTCCTTGTTGCTTTGGAAAACATCTTGGCTGCTAAGAAAGGATCATGGATGATGGTCACACATATCATGAATAATCTCTAAACTACATATACACCGTTTTCGCTATCAACTTCCCGATAAAAAAAATGGTCAATATTGATGGCCTGTGCCAGATACACTTGGTTCTCACTCAACGTTGTAGTTGCGTTCTCGAAATATGTGACGTTAAGCAAATCAAATTTTTCCCATAACAATTAATGTATAAATTGGAGTTAGGTTCTTTAGAACATTTCTCGTCTAGAAAAGAAAAACATTAAAAGTTGAAATACTCCACATGTATAGTGCATTTCTTTATGAAATTCCATTCAAAAAAAATAGATTTCTAAATATAAAAGAAATATAAATTAAGATAGATAACACTCACCAGTGATGAGTGTGGAGGTTGCTTGTGGAGGTGAGGTGGGGTGAAGGGGCGAGTGGTGGAGTTAATGGGACAGCCCAAGTGCTCCTCCCCTTATCAACTGCTCATTCTCAGCCATCAAAACACTTGTAATAAATTAATAAATATAATTCATAATTTCATTTCTAAACTAATTGTATTTATCGTTTCCTTACAACATGGACTGACTACTATCCTCATTGAACATTTTTTACTCGAATCCCAAAGTTGTCCCAGTGATGACGAAGAACTTCACGGGAAAGTTGACAAGAACTTCACAAAGATATTAAAAACCATCCCTGGGAATATCATTACAACAAACTCCAAGTGGAACCGTCCTGGGCTCAGTAACGATCCTGAAGAGATTCCTCGGCACAAAACTTTGAAAACAGAAAACTTCACAGCTTGGTCCGTGAATTGTGACCCTTACTGAAATGACGGTGGATACTTCATAAGGGATTGAATAACGCTTCAACAACACCAAATGGTGTTGGTTAAAAATGGAATACAATGGTTCAGCGACTACATACACCTCTACGTTTACGCGACACAAAGTAGTTGCTGTGGCCCGTTGGCAAATAACATAACAACAAATGTCGCAATGGTAAAAAGATATATGTTCCCTTTTTAATCAGCGAGGTTATAACGAAACAACGTTAACCGAATCAACGATCAGTGACGAATTACTGTAGTTTATTTTACAGAGCTACTTCTCCTTCACAAACTTTAAATTCTTCAGTCATTGATACTGCTGAAGTTTTGCATTGATAGATTCAGTTCTGGAGAAGATCTATGGAAAAGATTCCAAAATGCAAGATGGCCACAAAGCCTTTCGACTGAGTGAAGATTCATCGAAGGATATGCACGAGATCAGACGTATGACTTAAACAATCCTGTGAAGTTTCAAGTTTATCAGTGTAGCTGTTCGAGACTTTTGAGAAATCGGAGTGACAAAATTTGGGAGAAAGAAAATAAACAATAATCACCCCAAGAAGAAGAGGTTTCCAGCTCGAAAACCTACAATGATGCACTCTGTTTACGATGAACATTCATTGTGTTCCGTGAAAATATTTGCCTTCCCGAGTACCTACAGTATAAATTCTTGACAAACTAGAAGGGCACCTCGGTAGAGCACGGACCTCCGCCACGCAATCGCTGATCCACGAGAACATATCGGGCCCATTACATTTTTGAAATATCATGTTATACTGTACTCGATCGTTTTGCCCCTCTCTCTCTCTATCAATGGTGAGAATCACTTTAAAAAAAATATCAGATCCGGATCTGGATTCAGATCTTCACAAAATTGAATCAATTCGTCCTTGTCACACTCCCAACATGTCCACCAAGTTTCATCCGAAACTGTCCCAACTTTTTGAGATATCGTGCGACATATTAGTTTTTGCACAATCTCTCAATGGTGAAGAATCACTTTAAAAATTCCAGTAGTCGGATCCGGATGCGGATCTTCACTGAAATCTTATCAGTTCGTCCTTGTCACACACTGAACCCTGTCACAATTTTATGCGGATCCGTCCACAACTTTTTAGATATCCTACACACAAACAGACAAGCAAAACAGACAGAAAGGGGTGAAAACACAACCTCGTTCACCTTCGGTAGTGGAGGTAATCACTTAATTTTTTCACCTTCGAGCAAGCTTTACCTCTTTAAATGTACGGTATCTCTTCCTCACCTGGGCTTGTACGTGTTAATTCATCTCTCTGTTGACAGGTGATAGAAGCCACCACATCCAATGCATCTTTCTCACAAGGATCCTAAGTCCAGGCCAATCTGCACATGAAGGTGGACAGAAAAAAAGTTACAAAGTATGGGTGATATTAAAAAGAGAAACATCATTTTTCAAGGTTTAAACTGATATGCAGCCCTAATCATTCCCTATCCATTTCCTTTGGACCTCCAATATTCTCTGTATCTGATTACATATATATATATATATATAATATATAATATATATATATATATATATATATATATATATAATTTAATATATATATATATACACCATACACACACACACACACACAGGGTGGCCATAAACTCTGGAAACAAAGGCGAATATACATTATAAATGTATATTATATTACATTGCAATACATGAATGTTCAATGACATTACATGACATGTTCAATGGGTGTTGTCCCTCATGAGGAATGCACAGTTCAAGGATGCACATGCAGGGATTGAATGGAAATGCTGCATTAATGCACCATGTTCATTGCAAATTTTGCCAGCGCATTGAACTGTGCATTTCTCATGAGGGACAACACATTTCATGTCATGTAATGTCATTGAACATATCATGTATTGAATGTAATATAAATAACCATTTATAATGTATATTCCCTTTGTTTCCAGACTTTATGGCCACCCTGTATACACACACACACACACACACACACACACACACACACACACACACACACACACACACACCACACACACACACACAACCACACACACACACACACACACACACACACACACACTACACAACACTAGAAAGTCTACACCCCTTTTCAACATTTTCACCTTTTGGTGCCTTATAGTCTGGAATAAATCAGACTTTTTCCACCTTTATTTAACATCGTAACCCACAACTTTGAAGTGAAAAACAAATTCTACAAATTTTCAAGAGATTAATCAAAATACAAAATAGAATACTCGTTTGGATAAGTGACCAACCCCCCCCCCCTTAAAATAGCAATTGTAAATTAGCTCAGATGTAACCAATCACCTTCAAAATAACACACCAAGTTAATTGGCCTCCACCTGTGTTTAATTGTAGTGATTCTGATTATTTCAGAATAAAATCAGCTGTTCCTGTAGGTTTCCTCTGCTGGATAGTACATTTCACAGCAAAAGACTCAACCATGAGAACCAAGTCACTTTTAAAAGACCTCTGGGATAAAGTTGTGGAAAGGCACAGATCAGGGATGGGTATAAAAATATTTCCAAGACCTGGATATCCCTTGGAGCACAGTCAAGACAATCATTAAGAAGTGGAAGGTGTATGGTACCACCAAGGCCCTGCCTAGATCAGGCCGTCCCTCCAAAATGGATGACCAAGCAGGAGGAGACCAATCAGAGAGGGCCACCAAGAGGCCAATGGCAACTTTGAAAGAGTTACATTCCTTTATGGTAAAGACTGGTCACTGTGTGCATGTGACAACAATATCCCAATCACTCCACAAGTCTGGCCTGTATGGTAGGGTGGCAAGAAGGAAGCCATTACTTTTAAAAAGCCCAACTTGAGTCCCATTTGAGGTATGCAAAAAAAATACTCCAGAGATTCTGAAGCCAGGTGGAAAAAGTTTTGTGGTCTGATGAACTAAGATGGAACTTTTTTACTTAAATGCAAAACATTATGTTTGGCGCAAACCCAACACAGCACATCACCAAAGGAACACCATCCCTACTGTGAAGGAGGTGGTGGCAGCATCATGTTATTGGGATGTTTCTCTTCAGCAAGGATTCCCAGGCAAAAATAACATTCATTTACTGTATAATTATCTGTAGACTACTATAGTATATGAGAGTACAACTCTCATTACTATCTTCTAACTGTAGTATTTTGCCTGGGTTGGGGCACTTGACAGGTAGAAGGGAAATGGATGGAGCAAATACAGAAGAAAAAAAAATAATAAGAGGAAAAGTGCTGCTCTTTGCAAGAAAGCTAAATTGGGACAGAAGTTCACCTTTCAGCATGACAATGACCCGAAGCACACAGCCAAAGCTACACTGGAGTGGCTAAGGAACAAGAAGATAAATGTCCTTGAGTGGCCCAGTCAGAGCCTGACCGAAATCCAATCGAAAATCTGGGGCATCACTTGAAGATTGCTGTCCATCAATGCACTCCACACAACTTGACTGAGCTTGAACAGTTTTGTGCAGAAGAATGGGCAAATATTGCCCAATCAAGGTGTGCAAAGTTGGTAGAGACCAATCCAAACAGACTCACAGCTGTAATTGCTGTCAAGGTGCTTCCACCAAGTATTAACTCAGGGGTGGGACACTTATCTAATCAACATATTCTAGTTTTGTATTTTTAATTAATTTTCTGAAATTTATAGAATTTGTTTTTCACTTGGAAGTTGTGGGTTACGATGTGTAAACAAAGGTGGAAAAAGTCTGATTTAATGCAATTTAATTCCAGGCTATAAGGCACAAAAGGATGAAAATTTGAAAGGTGGTGTAGACTATACTTATAACTCTAGGCACTATAACGTGTATAAATTGAAATGCGTGGAGCGTGACGAGCACTCCCCGATCTCCAATGGACGTAAAGTCCTGCACGCGCAACCAAAGCATCGCCTCCGACCGAAGGCTTCAGCCTGGTGACTCATATCAAACATACAGAGATTTTATGGTACAATTGGTTAAACACCAAACGGAGCCCCTATCTGGATTTCGGGCTTATTTCCCCTCATCAGGATGGCATACCGCATAATGGTTGGAAACACATTTAAGTAATGAAATGGCTGCCAGTAGGCCATCTTGGACTTGATGTCGAAAAAAATGACGTGCATTATGTTCATTATCATTCATAATTATCTGTGTGCCAAGTTTGAACAAGATCGGTGAATGCATGTCCGAGAAATGGTTGAGGATGTGTTCAACATTGGATTTTTGCAACTAAAATGCCCCCCAGTCGGCCATCTTTGATAGAATTGCGAAACAAAATTATGTGCATATGTACACCATCATGTGTTGTCTTTGTGCTAAGTTTGAACAAAATCGGTTATACATGTCCGAGATATGGCTGCGGATGAACATACAGACGGATGGACGCACGGACGGTCCATAAGCCCCATTTGGACTAAGTCCAATGCGGCTAAAATATAACATTCATTTTAAATAAGTTGGTTCTCGATCATAAACTGATCAGAGGATGGACATGAACCAATTGCTTCAAGGGAACCCAAACTCAATTTGTTTTTCTTCTGAAAACCATTGAAAATCATTAATCATGGTCTAATTTGAAGGAAGATTTTTTTATTTTTTTTTGCAATCACATCGTGCCGAAAAAAAGCCCTAAAGTGTCGATTTCTGATTTTCACCAATGATGTCACACTTTGAACCACCTTGATCCAAATGGTGCTTACATGAGAAACAGTGTATTTCGAGCTCGGATTCAGATACTGATTCACCGTCATTCGCAACTCTGAAGCCACTCAGAATGTTGAAACTGATCAGTGGATTTTAAAGAATTATTGGAGATAAAAATTAGTGATGGAAACGCTTTTGGGTAATTGTGGAGCTGTATAGTTTCGAGCCTTATGCGAGCAATTCAGAAAAATATGGCGACAATGGAAGTGTTGGTGAAGATGAAAACGCGTCACATGTTCACTACAAATTAGTAGGTTTTGTTTTTCTGTTCAATTGACGATTTACAAGGGATTTCATTGAATTGATAAATCGGTTCTATTATTCCAGCAAAAATACAGCACGGACACAGCACAACACAGCAGCAAGAACACAATACGGACAGGGCATGAACCAGCATGGGCATGGGTACGGACTACGCATGACACGGCACGACATGGCATGGCATGACACATTACAGACACAACACGGACATGGCACAACACATGGACACAGCACGATCACGACATGGCACATAGTACAGACACGACACAGCATGACACGGCACGACACAGCATGGACACCAAGGCACACTCGGACACTACGGACAGAATGGGTGACAAATGCTTTGTCCAGCGTCATAGGCTGACCAAGTGTTTTGAATGTTATGGGTCGTCCAATTTCATACTTTCCCGGGACGCCATTTGTGTTTGTGGTCATGCCGTGTTGAAGTCCTGGTCCAGTGGAGGGGGGAGTGGTGCTAAGGGGGGGGGTGCGTATTGTGGGGGATGGTGGATGGGAGGGTGTGGAATGGTGGTGGGTATTGTGGAGGTGATGGTTGATGGGGGATTGTTGGGGGATAGTGGGGGGGGTCTGGGATGGTGGTTGGTATTGTGGAAGTGATTGTTAATGGGGGATTATGGAGGGGGGAGGGGCTGGAAGGGGGGTGCGATGATAGTGGGTATTGGGGAGGTATAGGTTGATGGGGGATGTGGGGGGATGGTGGAGAGGTGGTGTCAGATGGTGGTGGGTATTGTGGGGGTGATGGTTGTGAAAGGATGGTGGAGGGGGCAGCGGGACCTTAAACATTTTAGCTTTCTCGGTCAAATCTTCTCGAGAGGGTAGATGATGATACACACATAATTTCTCTCCACTATAATAGACGGTGGTTCATTTGATTTGAAGAAATTTGTGTTGATAAAAGATAATTATTTTCAGGTGCTCTTGTAGTAACTGCGGGCAATGGCAACAGGTGTTTGATTCACTGCTCAAATTGCCCGTGTCGATGTGCTGGTAGCTGGGAAGAGATGATGTTCCAGTAAAAAGCGACGGCTGTTTCTTCTGCTTATAGTGGGATGGGATCCTCTCTCAGTCGTGTCAGATAATCACAAGATCTAGACATCTCTGTTGTTTCATGACAGTTCTCTATAAAATGTTCCAGCACAAAAGTGAATATTTTGAAGGCCCGTCCCCACGCGGTATTTCGGACAAACCTCGTCCAATTTCTGGCAAATTTGGGGTCTTTCGGCCATTGGTGCAGCATGAAACCATCTTGGTTGTATCACTGTAAGCACCAAGGATGTAAGCATCGACTCAGCATATTTGTGGAAAATCGAAAATTATTTGCCGTTTGAGTTAAATCATACCGCGACATAACCCGGACACAGTACGAATCTGGCGGTCGCTTCCAGATCTGACGTCATGGCTAAGCATAAAAATAGTTGTTATTAGCTATTTACAAGTCAGTTGTGAATGTTTGGCATGTAATTTCAGGCATATTATTCAGTAATCTTCATTGGATATCCATAGGCTAAGCACATATAAGTATCCCTTCACTCCCATAATCAAGGCGTTTTGCACTTTTTTCATTTGGAAAGACACATCATGTAATCACAGCATTTCTTGCTCGTCTCTGATCCAAATTGCAATTTACACTCATTGTTACCACCGCCACCGTAGGTGGACGGAAGTTATGTTTTCACCGCTGTTTGTTACTTGCGAAAATCGAAGATTTTTTTTCCCAGTATGTTGGTTGGTCTTGTGCGTTATTCCGTCTGTCTTGTTTGTTTGTTTGTATGTTAATCGCCTACAGGTCACAATTTTAAACCGATCTTCACCACATGGCAGAGTTAATCATAAGCAAGAAGCCGATTGTTTTTGAGTCCAAAAGGTCAACCAACAACTCTGTCACATTTCTAAAATCCTTAATTTAATCCGATTGACTTGAAATTTTAACAGGATTTGCACATCAGGTCAACGACTTCAACCACCAATTAATTTTGAGGTCAACATAGGCGAAAATGTCGACATAGGCCGCTTTTCTAAAATTGTAAATTTTCATCCAATTGACTTGAAATTTGAAGAGGAGTTGCATATTTGATCATTGAATTCAACACTAATTATTGTTGAGGTCAATTTTTGTTTTATGGATTTCGCAAGTATTGTGCTACGCATGACATCTTTCTTGTTTGTTGGTCTGCCTGTGAGCAGGATATATCTCTAAAGGTTATGAACCGGTTCGGATGAAACTCGGTGAACAGGTTGGGTGTGTGACATGGATGAAATGATTAGATTTTGGTGTAGATCTGGATCTGGATACGACAACTCTTTAAATGATTCTTCACCATTGAGTGATAGGGCTAAAAACGATACATAGCACGATATCTCAAAACGTTGTGGAGGGATGATGACAATTAAAACTAGGTGGATGAGTTGGTCGGTGACAGAACAAGCCGATTAGATTTTGGTTAAGGTCAGAATGCAGATCCAGCCCATCAGTGGGATCACAAAACGTATTATTCAGCCTGGTGGAGGTATGGGCTCCATAAGTGGTGTTCTAGTTACTTTGTAGTTTCCCTGGTGGTCAACAATGCTGGAGGACTATAGCTAAACACCCTGTTAAATGTTAAACAAATGGCATCCATTGGGTAAACTCATGTAAGACTCAGGCATACCATTGAACAAAGCATTCATTTTCATCGAACTCACAAGTACTGTCCACTTTTTCTTCTCAATAATCCTCATCAGCCATGATCAATCAATTGCTGGCTGAAAGTCTTCTTCAATTGGCAACATTTTACTCCATATTGTGCTGCTTTCTTCAATGTACTCCAGACAATTTTGGCATTTCAATATCTGCAGTAAATATACTAGCACAGAGAAAAACTTGCAGCTGAGTGTAGTCCTCAAATTTTGAATTTCAAAATCTCATGTTTTGATCGCCAATTATTTCATGAAAAACCATCGCCATGAACCAATGTTACACGTGTTGATCTGAAGACGACGTAAGTTTTGTTCTTCAAATAAACGCCAAAATAAACTGTTTTGCATCCTCATTTAACTGAGATGATCTGCTCAATCATTATGGTGGAAGGTTTGAGGTCTAAATTCTAAACACAAAGTCCAGGTTTATAATTATGAGCCATCTGTTAATAAAAATGGGTAACCTGACAATTATCAATAAGTTTTGCATTCTTAAAACAACCTGTGTTTTAATCAATCCTTTGTTAAAAAGTATTTCAGTTTCCTACAACTTTTTAAATCATCGTGCACGTGATTGTACCTGATTTCTCAATCCTGAAAATGTGGAAGGCAAAGCCATGGGAAATAGTCTTGTTTGGGTCCAGTCAAGTTAAAACAAATATTGAATTGATCTCCGCTCGGGATCTATTTGTGTTAACAGGACTTTACAAATGTATAACACAATGATTTTGATGTGCAAACAAATCAAGAATCATAACATATTGACAACTGATTTGTTTGCACATCAAATTTATTGCAAGCCCCTGAATGTGAGTGCACATTGCTCTTTCCTGGCTCTGATAGCTGGAGGTGTTGTATTGATGAACTAAAGTGCAGAAATGATTTTTATGTGAGAAAAATCTATTAATTTGACAGCTTACCCAAGTCCTTCTCCCTTTCTAGTGCTAGAAATGGACTATAATGCAAAAAATATTTATAAAACAAAGTGAGAATTGCTTTGCAATACATGTCCCCTACCATATGCTATTTTCCAAGTCCAAAAGGGCATAACTGTGAAAATTGACTAAACACCCTGAAACTTAAACTTGTTGTGAACCTATCATCATAAAGCCATGTACCAAGTTTAGGTTGAATATGTTAAAGGGTATAGGAAAAAAAAAAAGTCTGAAAAACCACAGGTGAGACGGACAGACGACAGATGGACAAATGGAAAGCCCCCTCCGGTGAAACCTATAGTCCCTCCAATGAAACTGGTATAGGGGACTATCAAAAATAAAAAATTATAGATACTAGGTGTGCCTACCGTCGCTTCGCTGATGAGTTTAATCAAAAGAAGGATGTTGTATTTCACAAGCATATTGCAAGTCTATCTGTGAATCTCAACGAGGATGTAAAATTATGTGAAACTCGTGAAAAATGGATCTTTATAACACATACCGTAGTTGTTTTTTTGCTGCTGCTATCGTGTGACTGTGGTGGTTGTTGTTTGTGTGCTCCTTCCGTGTACATTTATATATTTTTATATTGCTTCGAGAAGTATTACTATATATTATTTTGTGCGCTCCTTCCGTGTCCTCAAACTAAAGGGTTCCTGCTGTCTTCAAGTAAACATTACCGTTGGAAGCGCTGAATTAAGCTCTCATTCCCGCTTCTTATTCTTCAATCCCAGAAAGAAGGATTTTAAAACATGCATCTTTATGATAAAATACACGAAATTTTGTTCCAAGTAAATCGATTATTAGCTTTCCAACCAAGTAAATCTGTGCTCCCCTGTCCAAGGGAACGAAGTGCAAAAAGGGTCAAGTTTCAAGGGGGTCGTTGCACCACTTAGTTGAGCATGCAGATTAGTAGTCGTAGTAGTAGCAGTAGCAGCAACACAGTAAATAGATTTTTTAGATTTCCAATGGTGCTACATTTTATTATTTTATTTTTTATTTTTTTTATATTCTACAACAGCAGGAAACTGCTACGTGAAGTTCAAGGTCCGGATTCTCTTCTTCTTCTGCAATCGTAGAAGATGGGCTTTCAAAACAGGCACCTTCAAATTAAACAGGACATAATTTTTGCTCCAAGTGAATAGATTATTCCTTTCGAATCAAAATAAATTGATAAGTTTTCCAACGGTCATCTCGGCATCTAGTTCCATCATCCGTGTCCGACTTCTGGTGACATTTATGATCAGATTTCTCCAAACATCAATTTTCCTACAGCTGCTTCCCAAAGCACTGGCATTTGATGTTGTATTCTTTCCAAATTCTTTAACCACTCTTCAATGCTCATTTATTTATTAGAAAGATATAATCCATTACCCCTTTTAGTTAATTTTACCTGCTTGTGCGATAGAAAGAAAGCAATATCTCCAAACTAACAATCTCGCTTTATCAGGCAGACCTTCAAGTTTTTCAGCAAATCTACAATTACAGCCAACTCCACTAATTGTTTCTCTCAACTCTTTGTTATGTCTTCCAATTCTTTTTGAGCCCGGAGTTGAGCCTTCCTGTTCGTTGGCAGTTTTTCACCAGCTGTTGAAATACCACCCGTCAATGCTCCAACTGCAACTTAAACCAGCAAATAAAGAATTAGAAACGGGAGAAATCCTCCACTCGTCTCTCTTATTGAAATATTTTTTTCAAACATTGGTTTTGGTCATTTTAATTTTAAGTGAGGCCGTATCATTCAAGATTTTAACCGTGTTCTCTTGTGAGCAAAACATCAATTCTTACTGCCTCCTTTTCTCTGAATTGTATTTCACGTTAATCGTACAAGGCTTTCGATTTTGAACACAAGATGATAGTTTATGAAGATTGATTTTAACATATACCCAAGTTGGTACTTTGCCACTCATTTATTTAACAAAAATTATTGTGAGACTAATCATAACACCACCTTATCGTATTAATCTGCAATTCTGTTTCTTCCAAAAGCAAACAATATGATCAACTTCTTTCACTCTCTCCTCTTTCATGTATAGGGAAGTATCCACTCGATTAGACTTTATAGTTTCCTTTTGAAGCACTCAGGTCAAACGATAGATTGTATACAAACTTTTAAATGCTGTCATATCCAAAATGGGTTCTTTATTTCCATTGCTTTCACACACCTTTTGATAAGACTTGTATGCTTCAGCAAAATCATTTTTTTCCAATTAATTTCCAATCTATCTTCGTGGATAAAATGTTCCATCTAGAGAAATGCGAAGTTGTTTCACCTTAGCATTATCACTCAATGCAATTATTTCTTATCAGTCGCAGTATCACCATCTGGCTTTTTAAAATGATCCACAGATATCGTGGCTTTCCTTCCAGAACACCCAAATTCCATGTGTAAAGTGGTTTGGTTGAGTTAACGTGTTGACATCTTCTTTTGAGGTATGATACCTGAGTGGTTTCTTTGAGTTAAGTCTTCTATTTCAACATCTCTTCTGTTTTAAGATTAGGAGTATATTCCACTAATATACCAACTCATTTCATCAATTCACAATTTATTCTGCTCAACCAAAAGCACTACCAACACCAAAAAGCAATCTATTTTCATTATCATTCCTTTGGAGTTGAAATCTAATTTTAGACCATATAGAATTTATCATGATCACAAAATCCAAATATACCTTAAGAGGAACTGCCACAGTAAAACTATTACTGCTTTTGTATCATCATTATACAATTCCTTTCCTTTGATTATATCCCAGGGTCTGTGTTTGTTTTCCCGTTGACATATCAGGAATAAAACCTTCGACAGCCCCTTTCCCATTCTATCACCGAATGAATATAGGTAAATTTCATCATTTCAGATACAGCAGAGACATAAATCAACCGCTTTCAACTTTTGTGTTCCAATGTACAAACGAACACTATCAAACAGTTTTCCAGAAGAAATAAATTTACGAGTGTAGCGTTTGTGTTATTCCCAGCCTTAGTGATGTAAATTTACACAACAAGAAACTTCGGATAGATTCAATTTGGCATTAATTCAAAATTTTGTCATTGCATCCAGTCTTTAACAGTATTGCATACCCTGAAGCAAAAACTTCTTTAGGCGAAACAGGAGATAAATATAAATCATCAAAAAATCACATCACACATCAACAGAAAATCATCAAATTATCACAACATCAATTCAAAAAACAGTCATCATCCACAAAACACAAATCACACCATTCAATCATAAACACAAACAAGGGTGCAATAATCAATGCAAGCAATCATA
>CM068955.1:171340883-171352345 GCA_035128595.1 Eptatretus atami
CATTTTCCTACACTGCTTCCCAAAGCACTGGCAGAGACAGCCTTTACCCCATTCATCAAATGCATCCAAGGTCTGCCTCTTCCTCTTGTTCCCTTCGCCATACCCAGCATGGTTGATTTCTCCAGACTTTCTCTTTCTGCGCGTGCACACATGATGTGTGCAAAGTATGACAGTTTCTGTTTTAGCATCAGCACTTCTTATGTACATCGTGGTCTAATTTCTTCAACCACCGATTTCTTCGTCTTGCAGTCCATGGAATTTTTAACAGTCGTCTCCATTCTTTTGAAATTATGACAGGAGGACCCCTTTAGACACACGGCCAGATGCTTCTCCTTTTATTAGTAGATGATAAATATGATCTTCATTACCTCTGCCACCGAAGGTGGAAGGAGTTAGTTGTCTGTGGTTTGTTTTGTTACTTGCGAAAATCGAAGATTTTTCAAATATATTGGTTGGTCTTGTGCATTATTCTGTCTGTCTGTCTGTCTGTGTTTGTTTGTATATCAATCGGCTTGAGGTCACAATTTTAAACCGATCTATTGAAGTCACAATTAAGCTGTAGATTCGGCAAAACGAGTACCAGCTTACTTGAAACAGGACATTGCATCAGCGGCACAGCCGTACTACTGGCAATGATGCAACCAGCAGCCACAGGCTGCATACGAAATAATACGAATAATAATACTACTAATAATAATAATAACAATAACAATTAAGAATAATAATAATAATAATTGCATCACAGGTTTGATGATATACCCATCAATATATAGGAAGAGCTTGTGCATATATTGTTTGAAGATGAGAAGACATGGTTCTAGAGGTAACAATAATAAGAATAATACCATGAGGAGAAAATGGATACATTGAACGCTGTTTGTGGGATTCATGTGTAATCTTCAGACAAACATGGTAACGCAGCACTTCATCACGTGTTTCCTTGCATTTCAATAGAATGCACAAGAAAAGGTTGGGAAGACTTTCTCCTCGATGATGCAAAAAATGTTTCCACCAAACATGGGGCTGGTCTTCCATTCAATATGTGTACGTACCGAGTTAAGTGATGGCAAAATTAAGTAAGAGTTACCCCGTACCTTCTGCTTTCTTCCTGGTTTGCTATTCTGTGTAGTTTCGATTATTAATAATCTCCCTATATAAAACACAGTGTGTATTTGTGTATTTGTCTGTCCCCCTTCATAAGGATGATTTGAGTAGGGTTTTAAAGAGCAATCTTTTAACACGACCGTGTGCTCATTATGGTCAAAAGACCGAAAAGACCCCGAGGACCCAAAAAACCCAAAGACCCAGAAGATCCCAAGGATTCAAGAGACCCTCAAGACCCAAAAATCAAAAGACCATGAGGATCAAGACGACCCCGAGGACCCACAAGACCCAGAGGACCCAAACGATCCTGCGGACACCGAAGACCCAAAAGATGCAAAGGACCCAAAAAACCCTGAAACCAAAAAAATCCCAAGGACCCAAAGGAGCCAAAAGACCTTGAGGACCCAAAAGACCCGAAGGTTCAAAAGACCCCAAGGACCCCAAACACACAAAAGATCCAGAAGACCGAAAAGACCCTGACGATCCAAAAGACCCCGAAGACACAAAGGACCCCCCAAAAAGAGCAATTACATCTCTTTAATTGGAATTGTAGACTATGACTTGCAAACCAAGCCTCAAGGATGGCGTACAAAAGTGTGATTTTTTGAAAATAACAATTAATACGAGGTGCAGGGAGGTGAAATTCGCTGCACGTGATGTGTAAGGGTGCACAGAGTAAAATGAGTGTGTATTTATGTCCGTAGGATATCTAATAAATAAAGAAGATAGAAGCACACCTGATGCTAGGCCGAGGCTTCAGACTTTGGCATGCTCATGGAGATGTACCGTCGAAACGAAACGTCCCAGAAGATAAAGAAAATAGGATCACATTGGTACATGTAGTGTTTTAAAATACTTCTTGCTGCGAAACATTATATCCTCCAATCTCTTTGAATATTTCAAATAAATTAAGTCCAACCCGTCATTTTGACGGGGTTTTATATTCATATTATAAACAATCACAAGTTTAAGTAAGGCAATTGTAATGGGTTAACACACTACCATGGAGTTCAAAGCCAGTCAATTTTAACAGAATTCTTCTTCTTCATCATCATCTACTTAAAGTTCAGCATTGGAAATGAATGTTTCAGCAATCATAATTCACATTTTATAGCATTATTTACTGATTTTATTGCTGTATTTGTTGTAGAAAAAGATTGTTTATTTATAATAGATTATGTGTATTGTAGTACAAAAGCACCAATTAAAACTTTGATGGAATTGTGTGCAAATGTGTGGAACCACGAACACTGTGATTCTCGTTGGTTTCTATTAAATCTGAATGGGGTTTCAACCAATCATGAGGTCCAGCAGAACGCAACCGCACAATTGAGTGGTGTTCTATTGCGCAAATATACCAACACCAAATAGATCAACTACGTATTCTTTTGCCTCTTCTTGCTTTTACAAAATGTGATTTCACATGAAATTTCAAAGCAAAATGAGTACTGAAAAGCAATTTCCATTTCTATTTATCCTGCAGTTATTTGCATGAAAAATTACTGTTGATAATCCCAAACCTGACACTTCTGGCTTATCAGGAGATCTTCCAAGATTCACAGGAATGAGTAAAAGGTACTGAGTGAGGAATTAATGATTGGAGGATGTAAAAAAGAAAAATTAGAACCTCTGGAGAGCAGTATGCCAGATGCTAGTGTTTCCAAATATCTTCTCAAGGTCTCAACCGGTCCCAGAATCCTGGGGGCTGAACGCAACACCATCTCACAGAGCAACTCACGGGGCTGGGTAGAACCACAAAGAGAGCAAGAGAACGAGAAAGAAAATCAGTGTGAGTAATCTCAATATATTACTTTGATAACATATGCTGATGGAGTGCCTCAAGATAATTTTGAATCCCAGTGGATTGGATGAGGGAAAACTCAATTTGTTTGAAAGGGTCATGCAGAAACTGAGAAAAATTTTTGATAATAAATTAGGTACTTTTTGGAATCAATTTCCAAACTAGAACTACGTTGTCGATGGCACACCATCGCATATTCCCGCGTGCACTGCTTTGTCCCATTAAACGCTAGTGAAATTTTATCTTGCAAAATGGATTGACTATTCTTTTCTATTTGATGTGCTTTATGACCAAAGACTTACTATGTTTACTAAATCAGAAGTCATTGCAAGCATGTCAACATTTCATGAAACATTAATTTAACACTGTCCAGCAATATAGAACTGTGCATCAATTTAATCATAGGAATGAACTGTGTATAAATTAATTATAATTATTCATAATAAATTACATAAATACAGTAAAACCTGTGACTGTTTGTCACTCATGGGGGCCACATAAGTAAGTTCTTTAAAAATAATTTACCATGTACAATGGTAAATACACTTAAAAAAAAATCAGCCCCATGACCCCACCCCTCTGGCCCGGCCCCTAGGGGTCATATCAAAAATCCGAGTGTTGTGCACTTCCCATACATATATCTACTATGTCCAAAGTTTCAAGTTCCTATCTCACACGGTGTAGGAGGAGCTATTTTGACCCCTATCCGCTAAGCACCCCTACCCCCAAGCACCCTCTGATCATCATGTGTTTAAAAAAATATGTTGTTAAATGTATAACTCATGAATATGTTTGATTTAAAAAGCTATAAGACATTTTTTTTTTTATCGACCCCCATGACCCCAACCCTCTGGCGGGCCCTAGGGTCATATCAAAAATCCGAAAGTGTTGTGCACTTCCCCATACACATATCTACTATGTCCCAAAGTTTCAAGTTCCTATTTCAAACGGTGTAGGAGGAGTTACAGGGTAAGACAGACGGACGTACGGACGTACGGCAGAGACGATCACAATGATTCCCGCTTTTCTTTGAAAGCGCGGGAATAAAAATGAGATTTCCATCTGCTGCCTGGTTTTGATGAAATCTATCTTTTTGTCCAAACAAAATTACAGAATTTCCAGTTTTCCAAAAATAAATCTCCAAATGAGGTGTCTTATGACCATCCACTTGTGATGCAATAAATCCAATGGAGTCTCGATCCAAAAAGAGTGAGTGAGTCGACCGATCATGATATGATATGTCAATGACGAGGGCAGCATTAACTCAGCGCACATTGAGGAAAACAACTTAGAAGGTGAGTGTGAGAGTGGAAGTAACAATAGTGAATATGTGGTTTTATCTAATCATACCACTTCAAAGTAAAGGCCAATAATTACATGGAAGGAGACCGAGGGTTGCGATTCAGAGAACTCCAATGGCACCATCTTACAGGCTTCTCAACATTAATCGTTGATAAACAGACTGACACATTTTCTTATGAGCAAATAACAATGTACATATATAGCGTGGTTTCCATGATTTCAGCATGCACACTCTGTATTTGTGCCATGTGGGTTTCCCACATTTTCACTGTTGGCATTCCACGTTGTCCGAGCTGGACAACTGAGGCGGAAAAATTGGTCTAATCCTTGCGAAGTGAAATTTATTTCCTGCACACTGCTTGTGAAAACACTAAAATAAGAATAGAATGTCTTATTTTAGTGTTTGTGGAAACATGACATGTGTGGTCATATCCATGGCCTCCGCAGGCAGACAACATGTGAGCCCATATAGTCAGATATAGCCTCAGTGCACCGCCGGATACATACAAGCCAAAATAGCAAGTAACTTTGGATCTTTTGTCCACCTGATGACATTGTACTGCACCCCATAGCTGTCTGTACACTTCCTCATGTTATTGTGTTGGTTTTGCAGTCATTTCCATTACTCCATACGAGAGTCAACAGAAATGAATGGCATCCTGAGAACAACATTCCAGAGATTAGACCACCTTTAGCAAAGTAGCTAATCTTAACAATTGTGATTACAATCAGAGAACGGGGATATTTTCGTGGCAACTTGTTTGAAATTAAATTCCATTTTTTTTAAAATGATGGACAAACATTTAACGGTAAAACTTTGGTATTTTCTTAATAGATATTAAATCTTTGATTTGGCATAGTACTAATTAGCAAAGACAAAGAGGACCACATGTGCCCTTATAACTGGATGAATGCACATATTACCGGGTGACTACAAAAAACGGTACCCAAACAATTTAATAGACCTTAATTTTTTTGTATTTAAAATTACACGTTTTTGGGATACACATTTGCTTCACAAGATGCATCATCACGATGGAAAGTTTCAGATTGATATCTTTAATGTCATTTATTTGATTGAGGTTAAAGCACGTGCTCCCAATGTTGACCTCTATGCTGCAGGCACACTTGGTTTTGACAGGGAAAATTAATTATTATTCTGATACATTCGTGTGCAGTGATTGAATGGATTTTGTCAGTTATTGCTCTTTTGAGATCATCTATGAATCATGGCCTTCTTCGGTAGATGTTGTCCTTAAGCATGTAACCCTAAACTCAATTTGAGTCTTCTTGAAGGATTTTATTCTCAGGTAGGTTTTGACTGAAAACGATTTTTCATTAATTGTCCATGGCATGTTGAAGGAAATGTAGCTATATTAACTAAATCTAAATCTGCTCACTGGACATGAACTCCACTTGCCCACCTGCAAAAGGTTCGAGGGATATCATGAGTATGGAGGAAATTATTAGAGTATGGAGGAAATTATTAGAGGTAAGGTTGGTCGGTACCATTTTATTCTGGTCACCCTGTACTTTGAAGAAAATGAACATCATGATTCAGTGACAAACATAATAAGTGTGAAATGTAAAATACATTAAACATAGGGCTGGTGACCTTGGCTTATTCAAACCCCATCTGGTCTGCAACCATTGCGGCAACCTAATGAGCCTCCACTGTTAAGGCTCGAATAAGTCGAAACAGATTTGTCAAAATTTTATCTTATACAATGGCAAATTACCAAAGTTTCGTCACCTACCCATTCATGAAGAAATGCGAATGCTGGAATGTGTTCAGATAATGTCTGCAGTAGTCGAAGAAGCAGGAGAGAAGGAGCCAAAGGGGAAAGTCGAGCCTAGGAAGGGTATTATAGTGAATATGATAAAGAATACATCCAATATTAAATGAGGTGTTATTTTCTGCCTGAGATGCATTGGCCATGATACTGATCAAGATGATGAATGCATTACATTAAAAAGGTAGAACATATACAGTGCCCTGCTGGAATGAAGTGAACATCCACGGAGAGGCACATCGCGTAACTTTGCTTGGAGAGAGAAAGAGAGAGAAGAGAGAGAGAAGAGAGAGGATAAGAGAGAGAAGAGAGAGAAGAGAGAGAAGAGGAGAGAAGAAGAGAAGAGAGAGAAGAAGAGAGAAGAGAGAGAAGAGAGAGAAGAGAGAGAAGAGAGAGAGAGAGAGAATTATACTGGAGGAGAGGGAGCTATTTTGAGGTCAGTTAGCGACACAGGTCATGAAAGAAACAGTTTTGTCACCGCTGCTCACGGCGAGAGACAGAGTTTACCGCTGCTTATGGAAAGAAACTGTTTGCTGCTGCTCAAGACCGTTACATCGAGCTATGCTCTAAGCCTCCTGCATAGTTTACGGAGAGAGACGTTTATGTCTGGAAACGACCACTGCGTCAAACTCTGCTCCGGGACTTCTGCACAGCTTGCCTCCGGATTTGAAATCGACCTCTCGGCCTTGTTATTTGTATTACCTGCACTGTGTTCTCGTCGAGTGAGTGAAAGGCCCCAGTGAGTGACAGTTCTTATCCCCTTAACAGATAAGAACTATTAAGAAATCTGCAACGTTTAGTTTGTTTGAGAGCAGTAAGGGTTATAACCGGGTTTATTTACTGATTCGTATCTATTAGTTTATTGTATACTGGTTGTTATTGCCTCATGTAATATTTATCCTGTGCCATTTAATTGTTAAATAAATATACCTGGTCTCGGGGTTGGATTCTGCTCCATGTGGTGATCTCATTTGGTGAGTTTGGTATCGTTAGACGAGTTGGCTCAATCTGCCTCAGAGCGCTCGTGATCTGTGGTTGCTCGGCCAGATTAGGAAGGTCAGGAATGCCTACTGGCGCATCACTCAGTTAAACACTCGGTCCCAACGAGTATTGTAACGTGATAAATAGGTCCGGGAACTTGCTTGGGGCTGTGGACTTATCTAGCAGTTGCGGTCATTGTGCCACGTCCCACGGAACTCACTCGAACCAGGTAACCAGAACGGTCTTGCAGCTGTTATAATTATATATACATATATATATATATATATATATATATATATATATATATATATATATATATATATATATATATATATATATATATATATATGAATGAAAAAGGGATCAACACTGACCCTAGATGTGACAAGATACTGACGTCATGCACACAGATTATGCTGATACATAACCTCCAAACTAGGATGGTATCGTGTGGTGCTAAGGTCTTTGAAGCTGGACTCCAAAGCTAATTACAGACTGCCCCTGCTCCATCCTTCCACGTCTTCCTTTGATCAATCAGAATTCACAACCTACAAGCTATTTGTTCGTGGAGAAGCCAATTCTCTTCTCCGTCTGGGTGGAGGACCACAGCATAACATGATTCTCATAGAATCTATAAAATTTAAAGCTCTCAACATTATTGGCATCTGGAATGAGGCTGAAATACTGTACAACTCTTGTTGCTCTCATATCACATACAGGTTGGTGGCCTCTGGTTTTATTTCTTTTTATAACTGACTCTCTTCCAATTTCACTCCCTTTACTGCCTCAGCCCACCGATCCTCAACAACTTCAGGATGCATGCGTTCTTTTTGTTATATCCCAAAAATCTTGGTCGACTGCACATGTCAATGACTTTCTCCCATTTATGGAACCTTCTTCCTGAGGTTGTTAAATGCAACTCTTCCCTTGGGACAGGTGGTGCACTCTAATATCACACAATCTCTCATCCTTAACCACAATCTTTTCTACACGCTTTAATCTTACCTCACCCAACCCAACTGTATTTCATGCCCTCTATCCCATATTTACCTGTTCAGTCAATCCCTCGCTTTTTTGTCCAACTGTTGTCCCTCTGCCCTAATGTCAGTTTATCACTTTTTTACCTTCTGTTACCTTGCTAGTCTATGACCCTCGATCTTGTATCGAAAAAAAAATATGTAGAAAAGGCAAACATCTATGGTGACTTTTGTTAACACTGGACTATTGCTTCATGCTTGGGCAAAAAAGAACAAAACACTTTTGTGATGCAAACCTTTGTATTATGGAAACTTTTCACGGACCATTTCAAAACACAAACGTGTGCCTAATTGGACTCAGCCTCAGGCAAAGTTGGGTGAATTACAAGGTTGTTGACATTTGCAGGATGCCTTGTGCATATGTGCAAGAACCTGACAAACTGCTTTTTTTGTTTTTTTATCGAGAGACTGTTCCCAACAAACCCCGATGGTATATAAAAGGTGTCTGTCCGTCCGTCCGTCCGTCTCTCTCTCTCTCTCTCTCTCTCTCTCTCTCTCTACAAGATGTACATATCAGAGTCCTTATGTTTTTTTACACCACAGAACTCAAAAAGCCTTGGCAGTGAGAGCCAGAAAAGAGAAATAACAGAAAAGTGAAAGAGCAAAAACTAGGGGCAATAAGAGATAATGTAAGAAAACGTTTTTTCACCTCAAACCACCTGGCTCTTCGCATCTCAGTAAGTGCTTGCAGACAGGCAGTTGGGTCAATTCTTCCCTCAGCATTGTTCTCCCTATCGTCAAGTTCTTTTGCTGTAAAGGTAAATAAGCAGAGAAAGGGCAAGAGAGAGAGAGAGAGAGAGAGAGAGAGAGAGAGAGAGAGAGAGAGAGAGAGAGAGAGAGAGAGAGAGAGACAGAGACATACAGGCAGACAGAAAGAGAGAGAGACACACACAGAAGAGACACGCACGCACGTACACATGCGGACATGGGGGAAAAGCCACAAGGTAAGTGTGGAGGATTTGAGGGGGGTGAGGGGAGACACATGAACACATGGAAGAAAACACAGGTTCACATACAACACATGCATGCATGGCAGAAGAGGCACATGCACATAAAAGAAGACACAGACACAGAGACAGATGCACACACAGACCAGAGAAAAAAACAGGGAATGGGACAGAGAACAAGATAGAAAAAAGCGCGAGAGCGGAGAGAGAGTGCAGGGAGAGTGGATGAGTTTGTTTCCATCTCTTCCCGAGTCTCAGAGGGGCCGGGGAATTAGGGCTAGAAAGTGAGAGCTTTGGGGAGGGTTTAGGAAGCCAGTATTTAAAAAAAAAATTAATTTAATGAAAACTCAAGTCTTAAAATCTCATCCAATATCTAACCTTTTCTCCAAAACAGTAATTTATTTGTTTAATTTCCAAAGAAAATTTGGATTCACAAGTATTTTTCGAATCTGATGACAAATATTACATATTACAAATCCGAATGTATTTCTAGGTCCAATTGGTTAATCGATAAAAAAAGGAGATTTAAAATGCAATTTCCATCACACCATCCAAGCAATCTATTGAGGTTTTTGCACCAGTAGTGTGTTGTATTTATTTAAGCAACATCAATAATTATCCTTCGTTGTCAAATCAAGTCCAAAATTTGTGTTTGCAGTAATATTTTGGTTCAATAAGAAGTTTGTCATTTTATTTTTCAAATATGCATTCCCTCTCAAGTGTAACCTTTTCCTGAAAATCATTGCTAGTAATCAAAGATAATTCAAGGATGATCATGACTACGTCGTCATCACGTGCCATGCTCAGTACCGTGTTGGTTCTGTCGAAACAGTTTCTTGGTTCGGGTCACAATTCTGGATGGGTCACCATTCCGACACAAAGTCAGAGCAGGAATTTGGAAATTGTTTAGGGTGCAGGCGATAGCTCGCCTACTCTTCACGAAGGACACCGTGGAATCTTTCATGTCCACGGACTAATGCTACCAGATGGGACTCCCAGTTCAACATACATTTGAAGGACGGCACACACATTTTTGCCTCGCCCTGTCTGTGAAACTCCAGGATGACAGTCAAAAGCTAGGCCGAGATTTGAACCGAGGCTACACAGCTCAGAGGTGAGTATGCATACAAATCTACACCATCCTGCCAGCCCTCACCTTGACGAAGACTTAGTAATAAAATAATTAACACAGACCATAGTAGACCGACGAATGAGCATTCAAACCATGAGGCCATCTATGTAATATAGAGGCACATAATTAGCAGATTTTTGAGATCCTATCCCATATATTCCCCTCCCTCTTCCCCATAGTATGTCCCAAACACTCCCCTTTCTACACCAGCACTCACTTTCATGCCTTCCCAACTTGCTTTACACTCTCATCCCCTTTCTCATTCTTCCCAATCCCCCCTCTTCTCTCTTCTGATCCCATCCCACTGTTATTTAATCTATCACACCCCAACCCAAACACTAATGTCGGTAAAATATGTATGTGACCTGCCACGACAAAATGAGTATTTCTTGGATTTTGCTCATGTTTTGGAGACTCACACTCTTCTACTTCCTGCCTGTGACAGTTTTATATGTAGCAGTAAATCTTCATCAACATTGCTTTTTAATGTGATGTACAGGGATTAATTGCAAAAGGTTTTGCTGATAAGTAATGCAATAAATCTTCACGTTTCACTCTTATCCACGTGTTATATATTTTCTGGTCATGTACCTGAACAGAAGAAAAAGACATCATCAGGAATCCTATTTTGGCAGTTTCATGAAATGGTTAACCTCCATCAGCATCCTGTATAGCAGTGTAGGGAATACCTTGAACAAATTGATCTTGCTGTTAATAATGATGTGAGAATTCACCAAAAGCAATTGCTGATTCCTCACCAACGGACACTTGTTGCAGAACAGTATTGGCTCGTTCAAAGCCAGTGCTACCACAAGAGCGTTTGGAACTGTTTTCCTTGTGAAAAAACTTGCACATTTTCTTCACAAACGTTGTCTAAGAGAACTGCAATAAGTGCGTTGTTATCGAGCAGACATAACGATAAACTTTTGAAATGCTGACGAGGCCAGCCATGTGGAGAATGAGGGTAGCTGTAACCTGGAGTTCACGTCCATGAAGGAGGAAATGGCATGGGTTGATCATCGATTACTTTGCTCGTCCTCGGCATCTGACAGTGAAACATTGGTAAGGTGAGGATGCAAAATACAGCACCTCAACGTTTATGCTCAAATCTCTCGGTTTCACGTTTCTGACAACACGCAACGTGTCCGAAACCAACATAACCTTCACTTGGTAAAATTTTAAAGCATATTTTCTGCAGATTGAGGAAATGTAACATATCGCAATATGTGTGTGTGTGTGTGTGTGTTGTGTGTGTGTGTGTGTGTGTGTGTGTGTGTGTGTGTGTGGTGTGTGTCGTGTCTTTGTGTGTATGTGCGCACGCGTGCATGCGTGTTACTCCTGGCTTATTTTGTAGTGGCAGGTCAC